>CM076569.1:486882359-487482359 GCA_034641835.2 Pinus albicaulis
ATACAATACAACCAATACAACTACAAGAGACCAAATAAAATTAAAGTATTCAGTAGGATAACCATGTCTGATTGAATTTTGACATGAAAAAATCTCCAAAAAGAGAAAAAAAAAATTACTGATTCCTATGACATGGTATTTGTGCGTTATGTATAAAGGGAAATGATGAAAGTATACATCTTTTTCTAAAAGATCCATACAGTCTTACACTTTGAGAAAAGATTTTGGAAAACTATAATATATATACAAGAATCTTTCCTCACACTATATACATCTCTTTTAAAGTATAAAGTAAATTATAGGGTTATGATGCACTACCATCATATATATTTTAGAGTATTAGGAATTATTATTAGCATGCAACCACTATTTTCAGAAATAAAGCATGTTTGGAATTATTATTATGGTCTGTAACCAAATTGAAATTTGATAAATCTTGCATCTGAACTTTGAAATGAAAAAAAATATATAATATAATTTTTCTTTTTTTACATATTTATAAAATATTAAAAGAACATTAATTTACACCTGAAATTATCAAATCTCATCACATTGTAAGCTCGTTAATTTACACATGAAATGATCAAATCCCAGTGCCATTGTCAGCTTTTATACAATCAAAATATGTAAATGTTTATGTATATATAAATCAAACATCGATTGTCAGCAAGAATCCTGGATCTTGTTATATGGTTGACATGCTGGAAAATTCATATATCTAATCACATCTATTATTAAAAATTCTATGATATTTGAGTTCAGGTCATTGGGAAAGAATGGAAGGAGGTAACAGAAGCAATGATTATAGAAACAGTAACAATAACAGTAATGAGGATCAACATACAGTTGATTTTAATAGATAGAATGAATTTGACCGAAATCTAGTTCTAGTTATTATGAGGGAGGTGGAAGCCATACTAAACGCAGGTATTACTCGCACAGAAATAGCCCGAATCGAAGTAACAACCACTGAAACACCCCGAATCGAAGCTGAAGATGCTGATAATTTGGTGTCTAGCGTGACTGTAAGTACAAGGGAATTGAAGAATTTATCAGAAAATATTGGTACACGTGAGTTGGATGAGCAATGGCGGGGCGAGAGAGTACATCGCATGAGAATGAATGTTATCAGAAGCGATGAAAGGCTATCTCCTAACATTTACATTCCCAGAGAATGTAATCGTCATCAGATTTATAGATGATTTTCGTCCACAGAGCGTATATGATTCTCTGTCCTATTCAGTTAGAACTCAAATAATTTGGAATTCCAAATTCACATGGCGTGAGATGAAACAACATCTGGAGAAAGATACGTATAAATTCAATTTCAAATATGAAATTATTCATATTGGCATCACCGACTTTGAAAACGAATATGTAAGTAGTAATTTGAGTGAAGAAGAGGACACAGATAGTAGTAGTTTTACTGAAGAAGAAGAAATAATTACGAGTGATACACAGGAAGATGAAAAAAATAGTATTGCTGCAGAAGATGATGAAGTGTGGGTAAATAGCAGTGCTCGTGCAACAATTGATGTGTTGCCCGAAGTTATATTAAGTCGCAAAGAAAAGGAAAGCGGGGATGTGGAAACGTGCACTATCTGTCTGTATGCGTTAATTTCCACTAGAGACACTACAACATAAAGGGGGTTTTAAGACAATATTTAAGACAATTTTGGGGTAAATTGTCTTAAATTGAGACAAAATGAAACTTGTGTATTCTGTTAAATATTTTCTTTAAGCGGGTGTCTCAAATTAAATCGTCTTAAATTAAATTGTCTTAAAATATTGTCTCTATAGAGACAATATATAACACAAGAATTTTTGTCTCTCCAAAGAGAGTTTCATTTATTGTCTCTCTAGAGACAATATAAAACAATGAATCAAGAAAAATATCTCACCATTAAAATAAATCAATATAAAAATATTTAATTAAAAAAATCTACAATATCATTGAATAATTTATGTTAGGATACAGTGGAATCGAACCACCAACCTCCTGCATGGCAGGTGCTCTTCCATTGAGCTAGCACCCTTTAAACAATTATGTGAGTTATGGCAGTCCTTCAAATTGTATAATAGGCATTCATTTTTAAAAAATGTTCAACACATAATGGCATAGTCCTTGTAAAATATATAATCATGCAAGCTCCTATTTTTAACTTAATAAAAAAATAACTCGAATGAGTTAGCTCACTGTGACACCCTTGTAGCTTGGCTTGCACAAAAATGTACCTCCCTTTTTAGGTAAAGTTGCCTTTCTTGACTAAAAAATTGGCATCACTGTAGCATCCTCTATGGATAAAGTGTCTGCTAGAGCTTCTTTCTAAACCCAAATCTCATAAACGTATCTAACATAGCTGAGAGTAGGGTTCCTGTTTTTTGGGTCTTTTTGTAATCCAGTATACTGCCGTATTAATATCTTAGAAAAATGGTTACATTCATGGCTGTAAGGGTCCTGTCAAAGCAGAAACCAGACCTCAGACAATTTTTAAAGCTCAACACTATGCTGTCTCGGAAATTCCAAATGTATCTTTTATAACCTAAGATATTTTGCAAAGCATCTTCCAAATGTATCTGCTATAACCTAAGATCTTTTGAAAAGCATCTCTATACTATACAAACAACAATAATAATAAGTAAAACCAGAAAGAAACTGTAGCCAGCAAAGTTAACTAGGATCTGGTCTGGCTAGGCCAACTTGGCTAGAGATCACATGCACCTCGGTCTTGACTTTCAAGTCAACTCCCATTTCTTCTACAAAGATCGATTTGGAGCTTGTTCCTGGGGATTCCATTATGCCTGCAACTGCAGCTAAATTATCCAAAGAAGCTAATCAATTTCTCTCCAAGTCAAAGCCACCACTTGTTTCTACATTAATTACACATTTAATTTTTCTTATGATATGGGAAGCTCAATATAACAAAATTCAACTGTCACAAAAATTCAAAGAAAATTTTGAAATATAATGTCTGTCCACAAAACCAAATACAAAGATAATTTTATGTTCAACAGGTTGAAATATTGGAACAATTAATCTGCCCCCTTCAACTTGAGCTTTAACGTGAACAAATTCTTCCTCAACTTTTCCCCCAGGGACACTTTATGTCTGCCCTTTCAACTTGAGCTTTAACGTGAAAGGTTTCTTCCTCAACTTCTCCACCAGGACACTTTATCTCTCACAATAGACCGGTAAATGGGCTTTAGAATTTCTATCTTCTGTAAGTTTCCCAACATCTCCTTTATGTAACTTGTGATGTTTCTTGGAGCCATATTTCCGTCTTCATTCACTAATTTTTTTTTTCCAATAACATTGTCACATTGTCTTTGCCAGCCTCTATTGCCTCCTCCTCCTTTTTCTTTGCCATTCCTAACGTGTTTTAATTTTTTGCCATTCCTAACATGGACATATGTTTTTTCCTACACATATGCGGCTCATGAAGATTTTGTAAGAGAACACCACCCTATCAATCCTTGTGGATTCTTTCTCTGTCGCTTTACTCCATCTTTTGAATCCTTTTCCTTCAACATTTTTAACATCGATTGGTGCTTCTTTCCAAACACATGTTGTTTGTGAAGAAATTCCTTTGTGCTATAGGTAACATCACAAAGTGAACGCCACCCAGGGATCTTTGGAGTCTTAGCTTCCATATATTTGATGCCTGGTATCTCCCTATGTGCCTTGTTGTTATACTTTGGTTGCAATCTAGAATCTGAGTTCTTACTCAACCTGGACTTGAAAATGGAAGAGCATACCCAAATTATTATATTGGTTCCATATTGATCTTCCGATATGTTCTTTTAACACCATCTTTTGGCAAATGCAACCAGACACTATTTTTGACTTTAAACTGATGTGATTTGCAAAGTATGTTTTGTATCCTCTTGTACTTGTTGAATCAATATGTCCTGGACATACTAATTTATCTAATGAATTTTATAAATAATTTTTTCTATTATGTCTTGTTCTTTGGTCTATTTTGGGGCACTAATGTAAATTGTGCTTGAAAAGCATTGTCAAGTGGTGCCAAAGGTTGAAAACCCAAATAAGTCTATGACATAGTATGACCGATAGAGTTATGAGGAAACCTATTATAGGCATGCTAAATTAAAGCTAGGTTTTCATCTTAAGCGCGAGGATGCACATAGCCATACATGCAAATTAACTGAACGCATGTTCAGTTGGTAACTTTGATTTAATAATCTCTTTGTGGGTGTCACAGTGTGGATATATTGATACAATTGTAAACTATGGTCCACAAATACTTCTAGAATTGTTTCTAAATTCAAGGTCTCAATTAGACATATGGATGTTGGCATCTAAAGTGTGACCAGACATGTAGGAATTCTTTAGAAGGATAAAAATCACTAAAAGCATGATGCCTGAAAAATGAGAAGTCTTACTTGAGGTCCTATTTAGAGTAGCCTGTATGAAGGGTAAGTGTTTTATTCCAACATAGATCCTTCCTCAAAGTGCATCGAGCAGTGTAGACTGTAGCAGCAGCAAACATTGATGGACTGTACTTGATCATTATGTACTGAAGCAAACACAATTCAACCAAGAAGAATGCCAGATTTTCCATCTGAAGCATTTTGATAATAGATTTTATGACTTGTCAGTACAGCAAAGTATTATCAGGACTACAGTGAAGAAAAGTAATTTAAACCAAGAAGAATGTTAGATTTTCTGAGGCATTTTTGAAAGCATATTTGGACAATGACACACAGGATTATTTCGACAAAATAAAAGAAGTGTGGTTCAGATATTTACCACTTTGTCGGGACCAGCTTCCTTCATAAACCTGAGGAGGAATACATATGGAGTGGGAATTGTAAGCTTCAACTTCAGTTTTTTTAATATTGCAGACTCCTGCGAAGATTTATTAGCAATTGATCAATCAAACTAAATCTCTGGAGACTTATGTCGCAATCCAATGACAAAGAATTATCAGTTAGAGCTAATTACCATGGCTATTATCTGTTCTGGAATGCATTATTCAGTGAAGACACAAATGAAGTCATTGACCTGAATTCTGTTACTCATTATGATATATTTTTGCGCTGAATTCAAAATAAAGGGTAATCTTCAATACGAGTAGAGATTGCAGTAGTGTATGTACTTTTCAATAGCCAACAAGGTATTCTATTAATTAGATATATAAATTAAATTTTTCCTTACACTCATCCTTACTTTACAGATGCCACTAAATCATCCTACCTCTGGAGGCAAGACTTCTTCATATTTGCTAGCTGTAAACAGTGCAACGATTCCCACTAATGGAAAATTCCTTCTTGCAACCTCTGAATGGAAAGGTATCTATCAACGATGTTCATAGTGAGATACAACGTCTCTGGCATTAGTTGAATTTCAGATGCACCTAAAAATTTTAATTTTCACATCAGGCCTAAAGACTCCATATAAACCTCTTTTACATCTTAGTTTGACTGCAAATGAAACTAACATATGAAAAAAGTTGTACCTTCATCAACCAATCAATCACAACTGCCCTCGTCTTTGTGTTGATTTTAACATGATTTCTCATATAATCTGGAGGTACGCAACTCATGCCCAGGGCATATATGAATAACATATTTTAGATAAGGAAACCAAATTTTACTCTCACACCCACAAGAAACTTCTATCATTGACAGAGAAGAACATTTTAGCAGCCTTTGATGTGGTTAAAGACTTACTAAATGGGACCATGATTGTCATCTTTAAAAAGTGATAAAAAAACATGTAGACATAGACATGTATTTATTTAAAGGTAGACCAAATAGAAAATTCATAATTGTCGACCCCCATGGTTGTGAAAGGATAAGAAGTGGTGTAGGCATACCCAATTTTCTTGCTCAACAGCTTGAAAATGTTGCAAGGAATATAGGAGCAAGTGTGAGCTTCAACATGATGTGACATGGAACACCAATAGAAATGTGTCTGAAGTGTTGTAAGTGTCTTGCTAATGCCAAAAATTCCTATAACAGTCAAGTATTTTACCTTCCGAATCAAGCGTTATCATGGTGCTTCCTCGGAAACATGGAGGTGTACAAGTCTGTAGAGAAAATTGTTTGATTAGTATAAGTCATTGCCCTATAAACCATGCTGGGGATTAGTGCAGGCCTATTGAAAATCATGATATATCAAGTACAGTGCATATGCTAAACATCTAGTTTAGTAGAACAACTACCTAGTGTAGGTCAATATTGTTTTCAGCTGCACAGGTAGGAGGCATTCCTCACAATTCTTGGAATAAGTCTGAATAGCATTGTAAATTTTCATAAGTCATACAAATGCTTATTCTCATGAAACTTGTCTTATCATGTTGAGACTATCTATGCTCAGACTTTTGGCATTGATTGGAAAGTGCCACTTTGTCATGCAAAACTATATCCAACGCTTCCATTTTTATGAGTCTAGAAAACTTCAACGGAATGGTCCCTAAGAGATAATTCCAACTGATATGCATTGCAATGTCCAATCCTTTTATGCTTCCAATCTCAAAAGGAATGCCACTAGTCAATTTGTTGCTATTCAAGACTAGGTATTGCTACTTAGTGCACAACAAAATCTCTCTTGGTATCACTCTGGACAGATAATTTCCATTCATTTCCTATTTGTCCAGTGAAATGAGATTTCCCAATGTATAGGGTATGAACACACAAACATATGCATTCATAAATCTAATACATGAATATTTTTTAGAAAGCCAATAATTCTTGGTAGATTACCTATAAGTCTGTTGCCATGAAGATCCAACATCTGAAGTGCAGTGCATCCTCCAATGTCTGGAAAAAGGGCTCCTGTAAACTGACTATTTTCCATGTCAAGGAAGTCCAAATTTTCAAGTTTCCCAACCTCTTTTTGGGTTTCCCCACTAATCTTATTCTCACCTAGCCAAAGCCTAATCAAAGCTTTAAAACTACCGATATTTGAAGAAATAGAGCCAATGAGATCAATTGACAGAACAATCAACTTTGTGACATTTCTCAATTGGAATATGCTTGAAGGAATGCTTCCAGTTAGCATATTGTTAGTAAATACTAAAATATAAAGCCTGAAGTACTTTGCAGTTACCTATACTGGTAGGAATTATTCCTTCCAACTTATTCAGCCAAGAAAATAGCAGCATGATATTCTTCAGTTGTCCAATTGCATCAGGTATTTCTCCAGATATCTGGTTGCTACCAAGATGGAGTTGATAAAGACTAGTGCAATTAACAAGGGAAGAAGGTATTGAAATAGTACTATAGTTAACACTGAGTTGAAGATCAGCTAGTTTCTTCGATAGCCTATTGTGTTAGAAATGCTTCTAGACAAAGTGTTCAGTGATAGGCCTATCACCTCCAAGCTTGTGCAGTTACCAAACTCTGATGGTATACTTCCTACCAAATTATTTTTCCATAGAAGAATTTCTTCCAGCTTTTGCAGCATACCAATCTCCTTGGGTAGAAAACCTGACAGACTACTTCTGTAGAGATATATATATACAAGTTCAAAACAAGTGCTCAACCCAGGTGGATTGATCCTGATAATATATTTGTGTAAAGTGAAAGTGATTTTAGTTTTCTTAATGATCCAAAAGAAGGAGAGATTGTTCCAGAAATCTTCATTTTTGCAAGTCCCAAAATAGTAGGATTCTTACAATTGCAAAGTTTAGGAGGCAGTTCACCTTCAATGTTTGGATTCCCACCTCCACAAAGAACTTTCGAGTTCTATATCCTTCCAAGTTCTGGTGGTATCTTGATTCTCGCCACTCGGTTATCAAATAGAAGAAAATCGATTAGACTAGAGAAATTGCCAAGATTTGGAGGGAGGGTTCCTTCAAGTTCGTTGGGGTTGAGAATAAGGGTCTGGAGATTCTTTAGCTTACCAATTTCATAGGGTATACGTCCTATTATTCCGTTTCTACACAGATCTAACAACAATAAGTTGCTAAAATCTCTAATCTCTCTTGGAAATATACTAGTTCGATTGCCTGCAGACATTACAAGTCATTGGAGAGATTTAAGAGTTGCAAACTATGGAGGAACTTTACCTAAGAGTTCTATTAACCAAGTCTTGGGAATAACATGAGATGCCACTCCATTTGGGGTTATTTTGGTCTCCAAGATTCAGGATTCCCTATAATTAGAGCTGATCCTCTGTTGCCATTCAATGTTTGCATCCATGAAAAGAGTACTTGGCCTTCTAAATTCATCCCCATTAATGTGTAGTCTGAGAGCAGGATCACATAGCTAGCCCAAAAAACCTCCACTATGAATCTTAAGATTACCACATCTGTGGTAGCATAATAGACAGACCTGAAGCTCCCATCCTAACTCTGTCCAGGTCCTAAGACGGAATATCTACAGAAGCAGTGATGAAAATGATAACACAATATTCAATGCCCATTGTATGAAAGATCTACAATAGCAGTGATGAATGCAATAACACAGAGTATCTGTTGACCAGTGTGTACATGTTTAAAATTCAAATTACCAATGAAGATTTCATCTATCAATGACTTTTTGACCTTGTCTCATCAAGGTAAAGCTTGCATTTATGGCCCATACATATGTGAGTGTATTACCTACTTAGTTCATTCCCCTATTCTGCAAATCATTCCAAGTTGCAGGCTTTCTTATATTCAAGAATTTTACTGAGATAGTCAGGGCTTGTATGCAAACCCATCATACAGAGTTATACTACTCGGTTATACTTTGTCAAATTTCTGGGATCCAATGGATCCCATGGCACTCTCACTCCCCAGATGAAAAACACTACTATAAGTGTTATCTTTAGCTAGTGGAGATGGGCTACTCACTGCACACCCAACCCCAAACACAAAGGATTTAACTTGGAGAAATTGGAAGGATTCCATGTACTTAGTGTTAATCCTCTACTGCCATTCAATGTCTGCATCCATGAAAATAATACTTTGCCTTCTAAATTCATCCCTTGCAGAGAGTGATTTCTCTGGCTAGTGCTTGGGAAGCTTTGGAGAAGTTCTTGCTTGAGATAAAGCAGGAAGACTTGGTGCATCATCTTTGGCAATGCTAATATATTGCAAACTATCTTCATATTGTGACAAAAATGACTTCTGCCACTGCTATCCTAAATTATGTTATTATGGTCTAATTTTCAGACCTTGTTTTCACATGTTTTGAGCAAGATTCATGGATGTTTTGATATGCTTATTTTGGAACAACAAGGCTGAAATAGTGAGTGATTTGGCATGCTTTAGATGAAACTTCAGACCTAAAATGTGTTCATATATTTCCAGTGTTACTAAATGTAATTTCCAAATATACATACTTGATTACATCATGCTCTAAGGGTTGTTTAATTGACCTATTGTTGGATGTATTTTGCAGTATTTATCTACTTGAACTTGCCAAGACTAGTGGTGGAAAAATTTGAGATATTTGTAGGTGTATTTCTAAATATTTCAGTTCAGCCCTGAGGCTGAAAGTTATATGTGATAGATCCATGACCTCATTTAAGTGAGGCATAAATTTCAAATTAGGAAGAATTTTAAAATTCCTACAGAATAGATCTGTCACATTAAGAAAATATGTGATTTGCCTATTCTTGTACCCACTATGATATGTGGAAAATATGTTATTTTCCTATTCTCATATGTTTTGGGATCGAAGAAATATGAGAAATCACAGTAAATATTAATTGTCAAAACAATTGCGATAGAGTTCAATCCTATGACCCAATCAATATAAAATTGTGTAGCTACACTGTAACATTGTATGATGAACACTACGATTTCATAATGATTTACAAAGAGTGTAAATATTCTTGGGTTTCAAACATCCATGACAAGCTATGTATCTATTTAGTTCTTGGACAGTTCTGTTGGACATGCAATAATATCATACCTCAGAATGAATGTTGGTGTAATTATTTAGATATAGGCTGCTAAGTTAATAGATCCATGTGAAATTCATGCCACTGTCCTTTCAAATTCACTGTCATAAAGTATATTCTTATTTGTTGTTGGAAATGAAGTTCTCTCCCATATATCAAATGGAATAGCACTAGCCAGTGTATAACAAAAAGACAACAAAGAACACACCACTTAGCCTCAAAACATCTTTATTATCAGAAATTCCAGTTTGATTTAAAAGCTAGTACATGAGTAGCTTGGTCATATTTTCACATTTTCTATCTTTTCCAGTCACAATGATGAGCTTGGAGCTTCCAAACTATGTCTGTTTGTCATCCCATTACTAATGCCAATAATCTCAGCATGTGTGCAAGTGCTAAGTCATATTTCCTTTGGGACGGTGGACAAGTTTCCAAACATAAACATACTTTGAGAGCACATCATCCTCATAACATGACACATATTGATTCATGTGTCTAGGAAAATGTTACTATGATCCATACAACCATGAATGGAAATAAAATATGCATGAAGACAAACTATCTACATCAACATGAAAGGTCCATGCATCACCAAGATCAACCCCGAACAAGAAGCATCAGATCACCAAGAGACAAACAATCAACAAAAATATGAAAACAGTGTAGTAGAGGGTTTGTTACCATCATCATCAAACTGTTGTACATCCAAATGAACAATATCATCTCAAAGTTGGGCATCACTACATTCTGGAAGGAGAAGCATTGCTAGGTTGTACACCTCAAAATTAAGTATCAATAATGATGACCTCATCTAGTCAGGGAAGGATGGAAGAAACATCTAAAGGATAAGATGTACTAGATGATGAAGTAATCCCTTTAGTCCTGAATCCCCATAGACTATTCAATAAATACAAAGGATTGTTAAAATTGGAAACTTGGGCAAATGGATAGCTCTTATGGGAAAGATAATTGCAGCACTAAATTCCTCTTTTCGAGAGGACCAAAATCGATCTAAAGATCGTCATATTTGGACAAGTAGAAGTGGTATTTTGAATTTATTTTTCCTCACATAAATTAACAAGGTCGACCTTATCTCCATGTCATCCCATCATGTACAATAGACACGTCTCTTCACCCTCTTCATCTTATATAAATAGAGGCACCTTCCTAAGTAATTTGACCCATCCACGCTTGGAGAAATGTTTGAGCCATCCGAGTACTTAGTAGAGGAGGATGCAGGGTGATTTGTCTTCTGGTTTTGAGATGTTTTTGGTCAGCCGTAGGTCTTGAGGGAAGTTTTGGTCGATACAAGGAATGTACTAGGATGGTTCTGCTCTTAGATGTATGCTTAAGTTAGGTCGCAGTCTTGTACCCTCTTGTTTGATGAACCAGGCTCCATTAGAAGGATGACCAAGGCCATTAAAGAAATTCTGGGCATACCTCATGGTCTTCTAAGAACAGTGAGTCCCATGGAAAGGATGGCTGAGCTAATCTGAGCTCTTTTCAAGGTCATTTAAGGTCTTTTTCAGCAGAATTTATCTTCACGTACTAGCTGCATATGTTTCAAGGTTTGAACCAATGGTTGATGGAGATTGTAAAGCTCTATATCATTTCATTATAAGGCACTATCTCTACAAGGAAGTGCAAGCTCCTTTGAAGGTCCTTCACATATCTTTGCTAATATATGTTAGGTCTAAAATATGCCCTAACCAAAACTACAATAATATCAAGAATTGGTTTCTTTGAGTTCACAATCATCAGCTTGATGTCCACTTTTGTCAATTCAGTATTAAACTTCTTCGGAAGATAGACTTGGACTCACTTTGCCTACCGTTGACCTCTGTATAGGACAGAGTATTCCTTCTACTGTCTGAAGGCTGAATGGAAGTTCTGTACGGACTGCTTCTTGATCATTTGAAGGGAAGTTCTGTCTGGACCGCTTGATGTAAATGTGAATCCAAACTTGAATGCAGTCCTGACAGCATGCCTTACTATATATGTTGGTTGATATCATTCTATCAAGAGACAATGCAATGCACCTTCCTCTGATTCCACATTGTTCCCTGCTATTGAGCGCTTTCTGCCAAGAAATGGAATCAGTCACCAATAAAGTGCCATCTTCCATATTTTTGAATATATGGAAGTAGAGTTCACCAAATCACATCTTGTGCAAGTGGTATGAATTGAAGAACCATTGGCTTGCAAATAATGTTTTAGGATTGGTGTTTTGTACACAGGGTATTGAGATGTTATCTCTTGGATCATTCAAAACTAGGGCTATCCTCTTGGAAAGACTCTTTGTATATGATATTTGTTTTGGGTCTTATTCACTCCTGTGATGGTTAGTATAGCCAAGTCCTTTGATGCTCCCATTAAGCTACTATTTTCCTCAGCAAATGCAACCCAACCTTATTCTATGCTTGGGCTTGGTGATATTGTTATTCCAGGTCCATGCTTGTTACAAGACATCAATGATGATCATATTGTGCTTTTAGATTATGCTCTCAGAATTGTTCTCTTCCTGCTTTAAGACTTTCAAATTGGTATCTTTGCCTTAGGACTATTATGTCATGTCCCAATAACCTCAGATTTTTTTATTGGCATCTATCCTTGATGATCCCTTAGTATGGGCATCTATTCTTTCACCTTGATCATGCACAGTTCTTCTACAACATAGCACGTGAATTATCTCTATGATTTGAAAGGTATAAATCAAGTCTAAAGTAAGATTTTCATCTATACTCAGCTATAGTAGGAATCAATTCACATAATTCTTTGGTCACAGAGATGTATGCAATCGATACTTATTCTTTGATATCATCATATTGTTGTCGTAGAGTTCATCTATAAATAATAATGGTATGGTAAATCATTATTGGAGTGGGTTTTTTTTATGGCGATGTGGAAAATATGTCTCTATGTGAGATCCAAGACTTGCACAGTTTGAATTTCTTATGTCAGTTGAGCTATGCTGAGAAGATATTCATTTTATGAAAGAATATAGCAACTGGCATCAAGCGGTGGAAGCTCGAAATCCAACCTCCTTCAGATTTAAGAATCTTCTATTAGGAAGCTTTAAGTATTGAAGTTGAGATTCTACTAAAGTCGAGATTCTCCTGGAAGCTTGAAGCTATCATAAACCTCACAAGGTATTTGTGACATCAGGTCCACTATGCAAGCTCAATTCTTTCTTTTCGCACTGTGTAAACCTTGTTATAGTCTTGTTCACAATCGAAGTTGTGAACAAGACAAATGTAAATTGAGGATATCTAATATTTTGAAGTGGCTTTAGTGGATGTTGGCATCAGTAAGGTAGAATAATTTGTATATTTCAACTTTGAATATTTAGTATAGTTCAACTTTAGGTTATTGTTGTTGAGGTCATACCCAATGTATTTAAAGGTTTAAAGGTATGTATGTGGTCCTTTAAGGAATGGCCATTATTTTTAAGGCCTTATTTAGATTTTATTTATTAATTAATTTAGGTTAGTGGTTAAGGTTTTATTTAGATTTCATTTATTAATTTATTTATAGACATAGTGTATCTATTATTTCTAGCATATTTATTATAATTATGCGATTGTAATTTCAATATGTATTTCCAAACATAACAAAAAATATATAATATCATATTGATTTGAGATGACTATGGTAATATTTACATTATATGCCTAAATGTGCCAGTAGTGAGACCCTTAACACAATATGTACTCGTTTACCACATGACCAGGGTCATTACATAAATGATCAAGTAAATAAATCCAAAATGTCAAGGGATAGGCATACAAAGAAGTATAAAGAAAAATATGAGAACCAAATGCTTACTGGATTGAGTAAAACACGTCGAAAAAACTTACCATTAACAAGCAGTAATGAGATATTCAGAGTCAAAAACTCCATCGACATCATCATGAAGGAAGAGCATGTGGCCCAGATAATGATCATGATGCCGAGGAGGATGAGAATGACATATATGACAGCTTTGAAAGCTGTTGTTGAGCATACCACTCATCTAAGGCAAGAATACTGTGACATATTGGTCATTTCTCCTTTTAGATGCAAGAAAATTTGCTTCACACTCATGCAAAGAACTATTTACGAGGTTTCCTGCTCAAAAAAATCATATATCAAAACTATTTACTCACAATACAACTATTCCCACCACTGGACTGTCAGCTGATATGAAAGCAATCAGCGAAGTCGTATTACCTTTGGGATTTAAGGGATGCAAATAGAAAGAGAGATATTTAAATGCCTATAAGACTGCATCATCACAAATCTTAAGGTAAGCCCAAAAATTGTACAAAACATACAAGAAATATTTATTGTAACTCTTATTTTGGTTGATCTTTATAACAATACAGTGATTAGGGATCGAGTAAATCATATACTAATCTAACAAAAAAAACTATAGTGTAGTGCTTAGGGATCAGGTAATTCATTCACTAATTAAATAAAAATATTTTACATGGTTTGCCACAAAATCACTATAGCTAAGAATATTGTGTGGAATTACACAATTGCAGAGTTCTTTGAGCATGGGTTGATGTTGATAGAATATCCTATCTGTAAGGTAAGTTGAACAGATTAGGCCACTTTCATTATGCTTTTAATGTGTTTTTAGCCCCCGATTTCGCTCTCTTTAAGGTCCTGGAAAATTTGATCTAGTGGATCGGAGGGCTTGTGCATTCAATGACAGAATTTCTGTATTTTTTTTATAGAACTTTTGCAATTTCGTAGGAAAACATGGTTGAACCTGTAGTTGGGGAGATCTTCATATTATTATTGTTTTTTTGTTATATTCTTGAGCTAGGTTGGCACTGGGCAGTAGAATTTTTTTTAATTATGAAGTAAAATTATGTGAATATCTTTTCTTGTACTACACTTATATGTCATGGTCTCTGTAGGTTTTTCTCAATGGATAGGAAAATGTGGTTGTGAGTTCAATCCCGGCAGACTTATCTACCTAGTTGGATCCCCACTACCTTGAATCATGAATGTGTTCGTAAGCTCAATCCTTTTGTTTTCCCACAATGCCAAGTGCAGAATGTGTTGTCAAGTTCAATCCCTTCCATCTTTGCCACTATGCATGGAGTAAAACCCCAATGCCAAGTATTGAAGAGGCCTGATCACACTCCACATAGTAGTAACCCAGTAAATTTTTAAAAGGGAAAGAATGTTATACTGTTACCTTAAAAATGAGGATGTCCCAAACTCACTTAAATTGCAAGGAAAATGACTAATATTCTGAAAAAAAACACGACAGAAAGGAAATTTCCGACAAAATGAACAATATGCATCACGAAACAAAACACAATATAAAGGAAATGTCTGACAACATGAAGAAAATACAACAGGAAGGAGCGAAAAATGAAATATTTCATATCATCTCATTCATTTAAGGAAATAGAGTATTTTTATTACTGTAAGATTTTAACTTTCAATTTAGTAGTTGGTATGGATCCCAAGGCTTTTGGAGATGCCAGACAAGCCATAGAAGATAGCCGAGCATATAAAAACTACCAAGAAATCTTCAAGGATTTTTGGAGATGCCAAACATGCAATAGAAGATTGCCAAACCCTGACCCCATTGTCCTGCCCCAACAACATATGTTGAAGCGAAAGCCGAATTGACTAAATGAAGCCATTGCAATCAACGGTACAACAGTTAATTAAACTAATACATACCAAATTCCTAGGTTCAAAACCCTCGCCCTTCAATTTTGAAGTCCCTTTCTCATCCTTGAGCTTGGCAGCCCATATTTTCCCTTCAGAAGCTGAGACGCCGCTTTGCAGCCATGACCCATATTTTCCCTTCAGAAGCTGAGACGCCGCAATCTTCACCGAAAATACGTGTACCAATTCCACAATCCCAAGTTTTGTCAAACCCTCAGGGCATTTGGAAGCCCTCACTTCGATTCCAGCACAGCTAAGACCCAAACTCAAACTCTGATTTGAAGCAGAGCTCTGTCACACCAGGCAGGCCCTCAGAACCGTGTAGGATCCAATGCGATTGGGCATTGTGGATATAAAAACGATGGCTCCTGTAGCTTTTTTTGGCCTGTTGACCGACCGAGGCTTTATTATATGAGGTAGTGGATTTTCTAAGTACACTTCTATTAGGATAACTATCTAAAGCATTCAATGGAAATTAAATCCATGATCCATGGTAAATAAAAACCTAACAACTTGTTTTAGATGATGTCAAGGAGAGGGAAAAAATGATATTAGCTCTAGAAAAATCTATTAGGACAAATTTATAAAGAAATCAATGGAAATTAAATCCACAATCCATGTTAGATAAAAACCTGACAACTTATTTTAGATGATGTCAAGGAGAAGGAAAAACTTATATTAACTCTAGAAAATTCTTTTAAGAAGATAATCAAATTGTAGCTATACTTTCTTGCAAGATGGGAGGTGCTACATATTTGGAAAAAGTGCATAGATGTTCTGTACCAATGTCATACCATGCTGCCTATATGGCTCTTCAACATTAATAAGTTCAACCGACAAGGACAATATACCCATTTCACAGCAAACAAGTCCAGAGAGTTTTGAGATATTCAATGTTGTGTTATCTAATGCTAACGAGCTTAAATCGCCAAGACAAGGCTTAGAACACATCCTCTGGTCACAAACCCTTCTAAATGTTTGGAAATGCTGGTAGCCTTCATTTATAGCAAGACATCAATCATCCTCTCTTAGAATCTGGATATAACAATAGCACAGGAATTTGTATGAAGGGACTCGAGCGTTAGAAAAAAACTGACATGAGTTAGAAATACACTGATAGGAAATAGATGTGTGCATGTGTTGTGCACGCTCCATCTCAGAAAAATAACAAATTTATAACATTTGTGTATACCTATTTCCCTGTTGGATGTGAAATATGGCGTATATGTAGAGCGTATACATGAATTTGAATTGTAGCAGAATAAAAAACACTTAGAAATTCTAGCAACCTTAGATTTCTAGCAAAATCAATGATCCGAATATATACAATTTCATGAATTAGACTTGTAGCACCTCCATATTGTTTGGAAATGGCGAGGGCATTTGTATGAAGAGATTCTGACATTCGTTAAATACTAACTGAAAATAGAGGCGTGTGTGTTTTTGTATGCTCCAACTCCTAAACAACATGGATGACTAGCATCCCTATTTGCCCCATTCTGTGTTGGATCATTACAGTCCTAAGATTGCATTCCTTCCATGTAAGATCCACAATTAAAAAAAAACAGATCAAACTTACAAAAATTTAATAGCCTAGGGTTTCCAACACAGGCCAGCCGCGCTATGTCAAGATAAATCTATCTAGAAAACCTATCTCAGACAAATATCTTAACACAAGGTCACACAGCAAGCATCCCCGAAATAGTTATGAGATTTAAATTTCTCAGCCAAAGAAAAATCAATCGGTATTGAATTAAAAAAAAACATCAAATTGAAAACAGAGCATGCACTTACATGCTGTATCAGCCACTAAAGCCCCGAATTCTCAAAACATAGAACCAGATATATCGCCTCTGACAGTAGTGATGTTGTGACGTGCTTGGCCACTTCCTATGCCTGTACATTTATAGACGTTTATAGCAGGGAAGGCATTTGATTTAAGCAATGAGATTGAAGGGAGAGCACAGATAAACGGATCGGAAAGGGTATCATTCTATGATTCTCGACGTCCGTCTAGTTCAAATTGCGTGTGTGGATGGGGATGGAGGAGTGGGGTGTGGGATTCGAAACATGGAGGTCTCAAAGATCCAACCACGAGGTGCAGAAAACACACCTCTATGCAGGAGCCGAGATTTTTATTGTTGTAGAAGACGGAGAGTTCAAAGAATACAAAAGGTGTTGAATCCGAAAGCATCAAGGCCAGGGATTCTGAGTTCGGATCTAACCACACTTTCACCTGTGATGGGTGGGTTGCCTCAGCGAAGTTTAGATTTTCTCACCTGCATAACATCCCTGCAATATATTCCCTTGCTCTTGCATGTTCGCTATTCCCCTTGCTCTTGCAAGTTCGAGGACCATCGGTTCGAGGGCTTTTCACTGATCTTCTCGATTTCTGAAATATGCCTTCGCGCTAATTTTTTTGGGTATTTACTATTTTTCCTCTTATTTCATTGAAATGTAGAGCGCAGGCATTTCGGCGGGATGTCACACGGGAGTTAAGCGACTTGCAAGCTCGTAGAACACAAATAGAATTTGATAAAAAGCTAAAAAAACGTACCCAAATTAAATGGATTAGCTCGTGATTCCATTAAAGCTATCAGACAATTCGTTACTAGTGTATTTTTGAAATTGACGAATGAAATTAGTGAATGGTATCATGTATTGTATGTTTTAATTAATTAATATTTATTTTCTATTTTGGAAATGTGTACAAAGGATTGTTGAAAGTATATGAGTAGGATTTTGATAAATATTAAAACATTAATTGTCAAATTAATTAATTTGCCATTTTTACAATAATAAAAGGGATATCAAATTATTATAAAATATTTTTATTGTTGTTAATTTTAGTTTTTATAATTTATCAAGTTATTCAAACTATAAATTATTTTAATTTTACTATAAAAATAAAAATATTAAAATAATTATTTATTTATTTTATTTTTTAATTTTATATTTTAAAATTAATATCAATAGTAAATTTTGTATTCAATATTACAAAATAAATTATAATATATGTTGATATGGTATTTTTCAAAAATGAAAGTTTTCTTGGTTTATTTCAATAAACATTATAAGATGGCCTTAACTTTAACTATATTTTTCCTTAAGTTATCTAAGCACTTCATATCAAGAATGACAAATGTATCATTGCATGGCTTGGTTGGTGCACAAACAAAGACAACTAACATTTCAACTATTTTCTTCCAAAATAAATTGCTTATTGTTTTAAAATTTATAAACATGCTAAAAAGTGTGATTAGTTGGAAGTTTTATCCCTGGCTAGGATGAAGTTATTGTTCTCTGCTCCATATTTTTTTGTAAATTAAAATACTTGATATTCATATCAAAATAAGAGATTTATAATAGGAGATTTACATTGATAGATTAAACATCAAATTTATATACTTCTAGAAGCACTAGCTTCTCCAATGATCACAAGATTGCAGAACCATAAAAAAACTATTACAATAATAACGGAGTCTCATTTCAACAACAACTAAAGCTTTGCATCAAGAGTTTAGGCCCCTCATAAAATGAGACAATTCTAGACAAATAGTGCACATAAACTGAAAACGAATGTGCTTTAGTGATATTTGCCTTGAAAATGAGAAGAAAATAGAGCTCTAAACCTAGAAAAGAGCGTCCTTTGATAGAGGGAAACATTAGTAGATCATAGTATTCCTGAGGGTCCTCTACACAAAACCACATCTTCCATATAGCATGAAAAGAGTAACCAATTTCTCAAATGCAAACATACTCATCCATCCCAAAACAAGCAAAGTTGAAAGCATATGTTAAAACAATCTTTAATTGCCAAAATTCAAGTTGCAGGTGCCCATAAAATGAGAGGAAACAAAGTATACTTGATGCTAGCACCAAATCCCAAGGATCATGAAAACATAAACATAAACCACCAACAAAAGACCAAGTAAGCATAATTTTGACAACAACAATGGGAATCATCCACTTCCAGTGCATGTACAATGAGACCAAACAAAGATCCACTCTAGATACTCTCTCCACCATCGACAAGACCATAAATATTCATACAATCTCATACAGGTGACAATAAAACATAATTTCCGCACTTAAGGAAATAATAATAAGAGTTTGTACATGATCAACTGGAGGATCAATAAGGTCCCTGGAGGCAGAGTTACCAACCAGCTTTTATATGATCAACTGGAGGATCAATAAGGTCCCTGGAGGCAGAGTCACCAACCAGAAAACCTTCAACGCGAGCCAATTAGGAGTCCACACTATTGAAACAGTACCATAGGTTGCGAAGCATTCTTTTGACATATTCAAGGGATATCAATTTCTTGTAGCTTTTTCCCATTAAAAGAATACGATTTTCATTGTTGACTTATATGGAAGGTCAAGTGGTGAATCTCTACATTGGCTTGGTATGTTATTGCTTTTTTTTGTTATTGTTTGAAAGGATTTTTGTTAGCATTATTGAAGAGGGGAAAATATGATTTTAATCAAAATGCAATAATTAAGAAGTGGTGGATGAATAGAACGAAGGGGGTTCATCACAATAATTTGGTAATGAAAATGAGTATTAGTGAGGATGGACACATAGAGGCACAAGTAAAAGAGTTCAAAAGGTTTCAAAGGTGTCAAGAGAATACCAAACATTTGTTCAAATAGGGGGATTTAATAATTGGAAAGAGCTTGGAGGGAAGAATAGGTGGGGAGAATATGTCTAGAAATTTGGAAGAGAAAAAAATGTGATGGCACAAGGAGGTGAGCATGTTCTGTTAGTCTGAAACATGCATTTATGTGGCTAAGGTGGATAAGATAAAACTTGAAAACATATTGGTCAATTTGCTTAAGGGTTTTAGGAGTTAAGGGGTTTAGGGGTTTAGTTATCAAGGGTTAATGGTAAAGGGTAAAGGGTTAGGGCAGATGTTGTTTGTGGGTTAAGAGGTTGAGGTCTAGTGGATGTAAGGGTTAGAGGCTAATGACTTAGTGGTTAAGGGCTTTAGGGGTTAAGGGTTAAGCACCAAGAGCTTAGGGGTTAGGGGATTTAGGGGTTAAGCGCTTAATGGTTATAGGATATAGGTGTCAACAAGTTAAGGGGAGGGTCAGGAGTTAATGGGTTTAGGGGTTAGGGCTAAAGGGTTAAGGGTGAGATTTAAGAGGATAAGGGGTTAGGGATTAGGGGCTTGAGGGATTCTAAGTTAAGGATTAGATATTAAGGGGTTAGTGGTTTATCGTTTAAGGGATTGAGGGGTTAATGGGTTGTGAGTTATGACTATAGGAGTTAAGTGATTATGGCTTTGTTGTTAAGGGGACAGGGAATTTACTGATTATGGGTTAAGGGCTTATGGGTTGTGATAATGGGGCCCCTAATCACCTTATCACAATTATTGGGGTTTCCCTTATCAATTTATCTTCCCACCTTCACTCTAGGTCCCCTAAACCCTTTGTCATGAGGTCTTAAGGCCCCTTCTCATTCTCTAATGCTAGGATTATAGATCTCAATAAACCTTTTGGCCTTGATTTTTGAACCTGTACTCAACTGTCTTCTTCATGGTATTCTCGTCAGGGCCCATCACCTTCATGAAGAAAATAAACCATGCATATATGGCTAGGTTTAATTTCATCATGTGGAGTTTCCAAGAAGAGGCTCACATGAAAGGTGTGGGAATAAAGGTTTATTTTCTCTAAAATAGTATGATGCATAGAGAGGCTAAAATAAAAAAGGATAAGGTGTATAAAAATAGAAAAAGGCCCTCAAGCAAGGCATCGCTTCCTAGGCTATATTAGAGCTCTAGGCATCCCCCAATTTTGAACAAAATACGATGGTGGAATTTCAAATAAACTGATGCCCTAACTATCACACCAAGAGGGAACCCTTGATGCTCCTTTGACTCAAGGATTTCTTGAAGGTTTTCACTTTGTATTTCATCATTCAAAACCTATTATCTTTACTATAAATGATTATTGGATGAGTCTTTACCACGATATATCTCCCAAACCTTAGTCTCTTATAGTATTTCTCTCAAAAAACAATTCATGGAAAGTCACCCTAGATTCTCCCAAAGCTCATACTTTAATTGAATTTTTACTTGCTTCACTTTGAAGCCTAGTATAAACACGTCAATCACAAGAGAGAGATTTTGGAAGTTTTGATCTTAGTCATTCATCATTTTTTAATATTCCTATACCCGAGGTCATCTTTCCCTCAAGCATTTCTTGGAGAGTCCTTCTTTTGCTTCTAAAGTAGGGAACCTATTATCTAATCCTCTTCTTTGAATGGGCATTGCAAATCACATTGTGCATCATTATTGGTCTCATCATTCTAGTAATTTCCCTATACCGAGACTCCTCCCATCAGTGAAAGTTCATAAAGAGTAGGGGAAATTGAATGAGGTGACAATGGGTCCTTGTCCCATTATTTCCACTTGATCTAGTAGTAGTCCCTTTGGAACCCCTCCTAGGACCCTTGCTAAATTAAGGGCAAAAACAAGTATAAAGCATATGGCTCACTTGAAAAGAATAAATCTAGGCTTGTGGCAAAAGGTTTTACACAAAAAGAAGGGGTCTATTATGAGAATACTTTTTCCCCCATAGCAAAATGGGATACCATGTGGACATTCTTTGCCATAGAAACTCAAAAAGTTGGAAATTCCATCAAATGGATGTAAAAAATTCTTCTTGAATGGAGATATGAAAGAGAATGTTTTTGTGTCCCAACCAGAAGGATTTTTTGTGAACGGTTAGGAACATAAAGCATGCAAGCGGTAAAATCCTTATATGGCCTCAAGAAAACACCACGAGCCTGGTATAATAAGGGGTAAGGAGAATAGGGGCTTAGGGGTTAGAGGTTTAGGGTTTAGGGGAATAATGTGTTAGTGGTTAAGGGGTTAGGGATTGGGGGCTTAAGGGTTAGGGGATTTAGGCGCATTTAGGGATTAGGGGCATAATGAGTTAGTATCTAAGGGATTAGGGATTCGGGTTAGGGGAATAATGAATTAGTAGTTAAGGGGTTATGGATTAGTGGGTTAGGGGTTAGGGGATTTAGGTGCATTTAGGGGTTAGGGGAATATTGTGTTAGTGGTTAAGGGACTAGGGATTGGGGGCTTAGGAGTTAGGGGATTTAGGCGCAGTTAGGGGTTAGGTGAATAATGAGCTAGTGGTTAAGCGATTAGGGATTAGGGACTTAGGGGATTTAGAAGTTAAGGATTCTAGGGGTTAGGGGTGAGGGGTTAATGGGTTAATGGTTAAGTGTTAACAATTTAGGGGTTAAGGGGTTAAGGGGTTAGGGGTTTAGGTGTTAGTGGTTTAGGGGTTTAAGGGTTTAGAGGTTTAGGTTTTTGGGGGTTAAATGGGTTAGGGTTTTAGGGGTTTAGGGGGTTAAATGGGTTAGGGGTTGCGAATTAGGGCTTAAGGGGTTATGGGTTAGATGTTTAGGGTTTACGGGGTTAAATGGGTTTAGGGTTTTAGATGTTTAGGGGGTTAGGGGATTTATCAGTTAACGATTTTAGGGGTTAGGGGTTAAGGGGTTAAGGGGTTAGATGTTTACGGGGTTAAATGGGTTAGGGGTTTAGAGGTTTAGGGGGTTAGGGGATTTAGCAGTTAAGTATTTTAGTGGTTAGGGGTTAAAGGGGTTAGGGGTTAGGTTTTGGGGGTTAGGGTTTGGGGGTTAAATGGGTTAGGGTTTTAGGGGTTTAGGGGGTTAAATGGGTTAGGGTCAATAATTAGGGGTTAAGGGGTTAGGGGTTAAAGGTTTAGAGGTTTAGGGTTTAGGGGGTTAAATGGGTTAGGGGTTTAGGTTTTAGGTGGTTAAATGGGCGAGGGGTTATAACCATTTATTAGGTGAACAAGGCATAATCTAGTTGTAGTAACCATAACTTGGTCAAGTTGTTATAGTCAAGGCAAGACTTGGTTGGGTTCCCAAGTTCCAAAAAAGTAAGGGTAATTGTGAGGGCATGAGAACTAAGGAGTGTCAGTGTGTGTCAAGGAATGAAAAGGCATGCTAACACATGCTGGAAAGTGTCAATGGATGTTGAGGAGTGTTAGGGAGTGCCAGGACACTACAAGGGAGAACTAGGTCAAAATGCATGGAAATGAACGAATAAGAGTGTGTGCCAAGTAGTGTCAACGAAATACAAGTGTCTCAAGGATAAAGTGTGTTAGGGGAAGACCAGAATAAGACTTGTAGGAGGTAAGCCTCTGGTTACATAAATGGTTGCACAAAGTAGTTTCAGACAAAGGGAAACTTTGGGTTGGGCACAACATTTATTTTCCAATGACTTGGTAAGGTTCCCAAGTCGCAAAAAAAGTAAGGTTATCGATGACGACATGAAAGCTGAGGAATACCAAGGTGTGTCAGGGAATTACTAGAAGTACTAAGCCATGTTAGGCAGTTCCAAGGCATGATAGGCATGCCAAGATGTGGCAGGTGCGAGGGTGTGGCATGAATACATGCTAGGGAGTGTGAGTGCCAAGTGTCAAGGAAACGCAAGGGAGCATTAGTTTAAAATTCATGGAAATGAAGTATCATCCAGTTCCAGGTGTGCTAAGAAGGGAGTGACACAGTATTGTAGGAACTGCAAAGGCATGTTAGAGTGCTAGGGAAGCATACAAAGATGTTCCAAGTGCCAAGGTGTGCTAATGCGTGCTAATGAGTGTTAGGGAGTGCCAGGAAAACATAACATAGCACTAGGTCAAAATTAATAAATGAATGAATAAGAGTGTGTGACAGGGAGTGTTAGCGAGTTCTAGGTGTTGAGATTCAACAAGATGATGAGATTAGTGAAAAGAGTCGCCTTCACTAAGTGGGCCCGCAGGCTATTTTTGGTGCAAATCTATTTTTAGACTATGTCAATTTTTAGACATGGAGACCATATTTCAGAAGTTGCAGGATGCTATTTGTGGATGGTTGGTCAAGTTGGAAAAACAGATGGATTTCTATTTTTATACATATTGGGCGAAGTCTATTTATAGATCGTTGATCTAAAAATATAAGTGTCGATTATTATTAGCTCTTAATAATAATTAGACCCAAAATAACAACTTATTCTCTTGGAGCACTTAATTTCAGTTAACAGGTGTGGTAGATTATCTAGCTGAAGGAATTACGCAATTCCTAGGGTTTACTGGTGTTCATGCATGGAGGACTCAAATCAAGACTCAAGTGGCAGAGTTATGATGGATTTGGTGAAGTAGTTCATGGAGTTTGTTTCAGTTTAACTACATCCTTGGAGTTAAACTCAATTGAACTAATTGTGTCTATTTCTAACTGATTGATACATTGGTGGGAGTGGAGTGAATTAATTAGTTAAACTAATTCACAAATAATAAATCATTAATCAACTCAACAGAGACAACAGTTAACTACTTGCATGGGAGTTCCAATGGAGACTCAGTGGAGAGATAGGTGAAAGGGCAGTGTGACTATGTTGATACATCCAATGCATCACACATCCATTGGAGATGCCAATGAGGATTGTGCAGTCAAGGCAAGGGTAATTTGAAGTCATTCAAAGCTATTCAAATCAGGTTCAACACAAATAAATCTGATTTGGGGGTTCCACTGCAACAACATTTTCCCCACAACAAGCACAAGATCAAGCCAACATGTGTGATGTGTGCGTTTAAAGAGATGGATAGGTAGGTTTACCCTTACGAGAGCATGGCACCTTAAAATCTGACCACGATTACTAAGTTCAAGCATTTGCGAAATGGCATTATTAGTGGAGCCTTTTCCAGAAGAGATTATTCATTTACATTACAATATATACAACATGCAGTTAGTGTTCCATCCATGTTAGCGCACACACTTGATGGTATCAATCCTTAAACTGGTACAAAAAAATTATTTTATATATTCACATACGGGACAGTCACAAGATGTCAACAAAATCACATACTTATCGAAATCCTCAACCAGGAATATGCGACATTGCTTCTTAATGTGCTTTCAACTAGGTAGGCATCAATGACAATCATTACAATGGGTTAAGGGGATCTAAGAGATAATTATGTAAGGAGTTCCTTCTAGGTAAACGCCATTGGTATTACTATTGTTAAAGGGGGTGGCCTACAAGGATACATTGGTAGCTACTGATGCAAGAGCATAATTTCAACAATTTATTTCAAAATTTGTATTTGTCCTCCATAAGGCCTTAGAGATTTATAGAAGAGGAAGTTGGTTTCCTTGTTGCCCTATAATTTTGTAGAATTTCTAAATTCATATTTGGGATAGGAAATAATTTTGTATAATTTTAGACTTGTGTGTTTTCACCTATCTGGGTGTGATGATACCTTGTGGAGGTAAGCAAAATTTCCTTTTTTTTAACTTTTGGATATATTCTATATGCTCTTGAGAGAATTTCAACCTTTTAAATAAAAATACAAACAAATGTACATTCATGCAATAATTACTAATTGATTTGGGGGTGACTCAACAAGTTGTAGCATGTTGGCTTATTGAATTTGTTAGTAAGTTAATTAGGGCTTGATAAATTTGTAAGCTTCAGTGGGATTTATTGCAGTTGTATGTGTTTTAGAGAAGCGAGTTTGGAGTGGTGGTTGTGCTTCCTTTATTGAATTTGATTGCTTTGGTTCTTCTTCTTGTGCATGCCCACTGTGGTATATTCTCGTTAGTGGTTAAGGGGTTAGGGATTGGGGGCTTAAGGGTTAGGGGCATAATGAATTAGTATTTAAGGGATTAGGGATTGGGGTTAGGGGAATAATGAGTTAGTGGTTAAGGGGTTATGGATTGGGGGTTTAGGGGTTAGGGGATTTAGGCACATTTAGGGGTTAGAGGAATAATGAGTTATTGGTTAAGGGATTAGGGATTGGGGGCCTAGGTGTTAGGGGATTTAGGCACAATTAGGGGTTAGGTGAATAATGAGCTAGTGGTTAAGGGATTAGGGGCTTAGGGCTTAGTGGATTTAGTAGTTAACGATTTTAGGGGTTAGGGTTGAGGGGTTAACGGGTTGATGGTTAAGCGTTAACAGTTTAGGGGTTTAGGGGTTAAGGGATTAGGGGTTTATGTGTTAGTGGTTTAGGGGTTTAAGGGTTTAGAGGTTTAGGGTTTAGGGGTTAAATGGGTTAAGGTTTTAGGGGTTTAGGGGGTTAAATGGGTTAGGGGTTGGGAATTAGGGCTTAAGGGGTTAGGAGTTAAGGGTTAGACATTTAGGGTTAATGGGTTTAAATGGGTTTAGGGGGTTAGGGGATTTAGCAGTTAAGGATTTTAGGGGTTAGGGGTTAGGGGTTAAGGGGTTAGAGGTTAAGGGGTTAGAGGTTTAGGGGGTTAAATGGGTTAGGGTTTTAGAGGTTTAGGGGGTTAGGTGATTTAGCAGTTAAGTATTTCAGGGGTTAGGGGTTAGGGGTTAGGGTTTTGGGGTTAAATGGGTTAAAGTTTTAGGGTTTAGGGTGTTAAATGGGGTAGGGGTCAAGAATTACGGTTTAAGGGGTTAGAGGTTAAGGGTCTAGGGGGTTAAATGTGTTAGGGGTTTAGCATTTAAGGGGTTAAATGGATGAGGGGTTATAGTCATTTCTTAGGTGAACAAGGCACAATCTAGTTGTAGTAACCATAACTTGTTCAAGTTGTTATATTCAAAGCAAGACTTGGTTGGGTTCCCAAGTTCCAAAAAAGTAAGGGTAATTGTGAGGGCATGATAACTAAGGAGTGTCAATGCATGCCAAGGAATGAAAAGTCATGCTAACACATTTGAGAAAGTGTCAATGGATGTTGAGGACTGTTATGGAGTTTCAGGACATTGCAAGGGAGAAGTAGGTCAAAATTCATGGAAATGAGCGAATAAGAGTGTGTGCCAAGTAGTGTCAATGAATTCCAAGTGTCTCAAGGATAAAGTGTGTTAGGATAAGGTCAAAATAAGAATTTTAGGAGGTAATCCTATGGTTAGATAAAGGGTTGGACAAAGTAGTTTCAGACAAAGGGAAACTTTGGGCTGGGCACAACATTGATTTTCCAATCACTTGGTTGGGTTCCCAAGTTACAAAAAAAGCAAGGTTATCTATGACGACATGAAAGCTAAGGAATACCAAGGTGTGTCAGGGAATTCCTAGAAGTACTAAGACATGTTAGGTAGTTCCAAGGCATGATAGGCATGCCAAGATGTGGCAGGTGCCAGGGTGTGGCATGAACACATGCTAGGGAGTGTGAGGGCCAAGTGTCAGGGAAACACGAGGGGGCACTAGTTTAAAATGCATGGAAATGAAGTATAAGCCAGTTGCACGTGTGTTAAGAAGGGAGTGACATGGTATTCTAGGAAGTGCCAAGGCATGTTAGAGTGCTAGGGAAGCATACAAAGTTGTTCCAAGTGCCTAGGTGTGTCAATGTGTGCTAAGGAGTCTTAGGGAGTGCCAGGAAAACATAACAGAGGCGCACTAGGTCAAAATTCATAAATGAATGAATAAGAGTGTGTGACAGGGAGTGTTAGCGAGTTCTAGGTGTCTTGAGGAGGGAGTGACATGGTATGATAGGCAATACTAAGTCATGTTATAGTGTCAGGGTGATATGCATCCAAGATTTTATATATTCACATACGGAATAGTCACAAGATGTCAAAAAAATCACATACTTATCGAAATCATCAACCAGCAATATGCTAACATTGCTTCTTAATGTGCTTGCAACTAGGTAGGCATAAAATACAATCATTGCAATGGGTGAAGGGGATCTAAGAGAGAATTATGTAAGGAGTTCCTTCTAGCTGGTAAAGGACATTGGTATTACTATTGTTAAAGGGGGTGGCCTACAAGGATACATTGGTAGCTATTGATGCAAGAGCATAATTTCGACAATTTATTTCAAAATTTGTATTTTTCCTCCATAAGGTCTTAGAGATTTTTGAAAGAGGAAGTTGGTTTCCTTGTTGCCCTATAATTTTGTAAAATTTCTAATTTCATATTTGGGATAGGAAATTTTAGTAATTTTAGGCATAAGTTAAGATATTTTTTTATATTTAAGGCCTCCTAGTCATTAGGAAAGTTGAGTCTTATGATTAGGATTACTTGTGGCATCCTATGTATTTTTCAAACTCCAATACACCAAGGCAAATATGTGGAGGACATTTGGGGGAAATGTGATTGTCCATGAAATGTAGATCAGATTTGGGGAACTTGTAGCTATTTTCCTTGGACCCTACTAGTTCTTAGAGGTTGTATTTGGAGCGGTTAGCAGGAAAAACATAATATGCCGAAGAATATTAGTGTTGTAGCAGTTATGGTTAAAACACGAGATTCAAAGTTCAAATCCCCTTGAGTTGCCAACCAAAAAATAATAATTTTTTTATCTATTTATTTATTAAATTTTTAGAATGTGGTTTAATGAAAAAAGAAAAATATCATATAAAAGAAATAAATATGACATGATTAAATTTCATGTGGTTTGAATATCGATTTTCAAAAATAAAAAATATAATTTTATCCACTATTCACTCATGGATATTTCAATGCAAACTTCCCAATGCTAATGATTTTGTCTTAATTGCTAACTATACTAAATGGGTTTCATCTTAATTGCCATTGTCTTAAGTCACCATTGTCTTAAATATCAAGTTCTGTCTTAAATATATTTGTCTCAAAGTGCTTTTGTCTTAAATCTAAAATTTTGTCTTAAAATATTTTTGTCTCAAACTTCTTTTGTCTCAAATATAAAGTTGTCTTAAAATATTTTTGTCTCAAATTAGTTTTGTCTTAAATATAAAATTTTGTCTTAAAATACTTTTGTCTTAATTTTTTTGTCTCAAATTGTTTTTGTCTTAAATATTTTTGTCTCAAACTGTTTTTGTCTTAAATATAAAATTTTGTCTCAAATTATTTTTGTCTCACACTATTTTTGTCTTAAATTTTATATTTAAGACAATTCAATTGATATTAAATTTTAATATAAAATAACTAAAATAAAAAGTGACTTTTTAAGAAAAAAGATTTCTTTTGTCTTAAACAAATGTCTTAAAATGCCCTTGGTGTAGTAGTGAGACTACAAAACAATTACCATGCACACATAGTTATCATTCAAAGTGCATTATCAAATGGTTTGGTCATAACCATTCATGTACAATATGCAGACGTGAGGTGGTGTTGCTCCAAGAAAAGCTTGTAGTTCTCAACTTAAACGAACCAAGTTGAATATTAGTATAGCTAGACTTAGCCAACAAGTTGAATATTAGCTTGTACTTCCCTGTTTGCTAGTTTTGTGTATGGAAAAATAAAATGACAAATATTGTTTTAGATTATTATATTTAAGAAATATAATGATAACTAATGTTGTTTTTGTTTATGATCATTATTTAATATTTAATTATTTTTATTTTTAATAATTTATGGATGGCATAAGGCTGAATTTAAAAAAATGAAATTATTATAATTAAGCATATAAAAAATAATTATTTTATTTCAGAAAAAATCATAGTTTTTATTATATAAAATATTGAAAACTATATGTTGTAGATGTTGCAGAGGAAGAATCATAATTTTCATTATATAAAATCTTGAAAATTGCATTTTGTAGATATTGCAAACGGAGTATATTTCAAAATAATGCATAGAGTTCCAAAATATCAGTGATTGTATACATATAAAGTAGCTGTAAACAAAATTATATAAAACATATAAATATGTACAATCCATAAAAATAAGCAAAAAGTAGTCCCATTATGTGCTAAGTAGGAGCATAATAGATTTGCATCCTGAATGGAGCAATGAAGGGCCTTCGTTTTGTTAAATAAGAGTGATGAGTCAAATTGCATTCGCAAATAAAAATTAGTAATGATTGTACAGCCAAATTATAATCAACTTTACCAAAAAATATATATAAATTTTCCCAAACATTAAGCCTACATATTACGGAAGAAAAATTAGTAATGATTGTACAACTAAATTATAATCAACTTTATGAAAAAATATATCTAAATTTTCCCAAACATTAAACCTACATATTATGGAAGAGCCATCCGAACTGTTACTAATGTCTTTAGACATAATTGTAACATCCATTGCAAATTTGCAATGCTTAGTAACTAAAATTTCTAATTATATAGTTGTAATTTTTGAATGTTTGATGACAAGTCTAAATAGCTATTTAATAAACCTAAACATTTCCAAACAACAAGTGGTCACATTCTATATTGGCCCAGGAATTTAGTCACAACCACTAATTACGAAGATACATAATTATATGGATTGGGGAACTTTCCAACCACTTATAGACCATTGGAAGGATACTTGGTTTATGGTATTTGATAAACCTCCATGCAATAATGGGAGGTGTCTCTATATTTCAGTAGGAAATTATAGGTAAACATTGAGTTAGGTCAATATGCCAACTAATTTGACATGGGTGAATTCAAAGGCGTGGGTTATGAGTCTAAATAGGATAAAAATTATGCTAGGCGAGACTCATCACTAGGTGCTCATCCTCTTAGGTGAAGGCCTGACCCCCCTAGGCGAAGGCCTAACCCCCCGTACATAACATCCTACATTGGGGGGAGTACTAGTGAAACCCAAACAACTGTAACCACCTTGATTCATAGCCTAGTGTGACATAACGCTTTGATACCATTATATCAATAGGAACAACCTAGAGGTAATGTTGAGGGAGGGAATGAACCTTCATCCTTTTTAGTAGATTATAGCTTAGAGAGGCCACATGGAGTCTCATGTGAGCCTCATTGATGTTCAAGCTACAAGGAGACATTTTATGGGTTGATGTAGGTTAAAAATATGAGACTTTTATGGAGGTTAGTATCTTAACCATATTTATATTCTTCATTTTATTTCTATGTATTTCCATGTTACAAAGCACCCAACCAAGCAATACATAGGCAAGGTTAAGTTCTTCCTTATGATCCATGTTCATTTAACAATAAAGTTGAAAGCCATTGCAAAAATATATTCAATATAAGCTCAACATGTTATTTGAGATAATTCAAACTCGATGGTGAGGATAACAATCATTCCTCCCAACCACCTGAGGTAAACTCAAATGACATACAAACATACGTACATGTATATATGCATGTATGTATTGTTACAGATAACTTTGCAATTTGATGTCATTCATTAAGGTTAGAACCAAATCTAATACAAGAAATGTGTGACATTTTGTTTCATCCTCTAAGAGGTTCATTTATTTTTCATACTCTTATCTGTTCATGTTTACTAGTGTTTAAAATGATGAAAAATTATTGTAGGTTTCTATGTCTAACCTTTATATGAAACATACGATACATCATTAGAAATATATATCTCACAACTAAAAATTTAGACTGTAAACCCCTAGTGCAAGTTATGGGTTTGCTTGTCTTCCAATTAAACGTCATTTAGGCTTCAAAACACCTCGAGAAGTTCAAGACGTGGAAAATTGCCAAGAAAAGTAAATTTTACTGCAATTAAGGTAACTAAAAGAGACAATGGTGGGGTTCCCAGTGGAATAGGAAGAAATGGTCTACATTGTCTTGAGATCCTTCATGAGATGGGGAAAATTCTGCTAAGCATGGTCTGTGCTGATCCATTGTCCTTGTTGCAAGAATTGGCGAGCTTTGAAACCTCGATATAGTTGGACCTTTCATTTGAAGGAGGTCCACATTGAACCCTCAGTGCAGTCCAAAGAATAGGGGTATGTTGAGCTCAAAATAATTATCTCACACAACCTTCGTGGCAGTGTAAGGACCATATCATAGTGGTCTAAAATTGAAATGGGCTCTAGTAAGACATTTTTCTGTAAATGCAAACAAACTTTGTCGCTCACCTGAAACTTATGGTGGCCGATGTTGATCATGCTGCTACTTGTACCTGCCATTGGACTTATCCATGATTTCGTGCACCTGTTGAAGTCATAGAGAATTTTAGGGGTAAATCTTAGCCCATGGGCAGAATTTAAGGGGTTTTATATTTTCGAGGGGCAAATTTTTTGTGTTACGCCCTTTTTCTATAGTTATCCCAAAAATTATTTAAAAAATAAATAATTATTATATTTTAGCCATGAAAAATAAGCCTCATAAACATTCCAAGCCCTTATTTTCCTAGTTTATAGGTTCTATTTTCTTCCACCACCCTTATTTCGAGGAATGACATTGCTTATGGGTTATTTCTCCCTCTACCATTCCTCCAAATCAAGGCTGGGGTTGAATTTGGCATGGATTTTAGGGGTTTGCAGTTTTATTCGTTTGTATAAATTTGTATCAACAAACCTCGTCATTTTTTAGTTTCCCATGTGTAGGGGTCCCATGTCTCACCAGTTTTCTATCCCAGAGCTAGTTTTTTTTTTCATTTTCTTAGACCCAGAAAAAAGAGAAAGAAATAATATCCCAAGAGAAAAGTGACCCTTGAGTCCTAAATACGTGAGAGAGGGAGGAAAGGATATGTGATCTTATCCTTTCTCAGCTCATGTGGATTTTCTTCTACACAAGAGATATTATTATACTATGCTAATTCTTTGTGATTTGAACCCAAATCAGCAACGTGGAGGCATAAGACTAGTGAGCCACAAAAACAATAAAAAACTTTACTCATCATTTGTGAATTTCATTATACCTTTCAAATTATCTATACCCAAGATGGTTGTTGACACATTAATAGTGATAGTCATTTGTTGGGTGCATACCAAGCCATGCATGTCTCTGATTCGATGACTGCTTCACTTTGGTTCTATGCTAATGGTATGCATTGCAAATTTTTTTATTTGACGTATATGGGTGTGTGTGATTGTGACTTTACTTTGCTCCCTTTGATAGATCCAGAATGAGATGTGGAATCAGACCTTGTCTTATTAGGACCTAATGATTGGATGGATTGATCACCTTATCCTTCCATGACCACCCCACACATATCACCACCTTACTCTTGACATTATTACTTTCACCTTAGGATGATGGAGAGACTAATGGGTTTTGTTAATAGAAGATTCATTTTGTCTTTGAAATGAAACTATAGAAAAATGGATTCTTCGATGGATTAATGAGCATGAAGGTCATATCCTTGCTGACTATGACTTCTATGAAGAATTTGTATTTAGGTTCAAATTTCAAACCAACAGATGCATAAAACCTATATGGGTAGTAATAGTTATCTTGAATTAGAATATCGTGTTATAGTGATCTCATTTCTCCATGGAACTAAGGGTATCTTCAATCCTGACAAATTTTATGTTCTACTTGATGTATAAATTCCCTTCTACCTTTGATGCAAATTCCAGGTATGGTGGCTCTCTAAATATGTAGCATTATAAAATGTGGTATTCTTATCTTTATTTTCATCACTTAAGGCCCTTTGTGAGAAAACATGGCCATAGAATCTATTCTCCTAGAATAAAAACCTAAATTTAATCAAAATATAATGAGATTTTTTGAATCTTCATTGGTATGCTTTTGTCTACTTCTTATGTTTTAAAGGGTAATTGTGATCTAAATTGGTCAATATAACCTATTCTCCTAGAAACCAAGGCATAATTTAATCAAAATATAGTCAATGATATTCGGTTTTTGAGAATTCCCCTCTCATTAAGGAAATCATATGAAAATCTTGATATAGTTGATGTGGGTTAATACATAAAAGGAAATTGGTGTACCTGATATCGAAGATAAGGAAAGGTTTTTGTTTGTGATTTGAAGACTTTTTGAGTCATTAATATCACCAGAGGCTAAATATATGACTTTTAGTAGCTGAAATATAATTTAATCACCAGCAAGTTTCCCTTGTACCTAAAATAACACCAACTCAAAATCAAAATCAAATCAATCTAGAATGTGGGGAGCTAATGAATTAGGTTGTATTTTTGAAACCGAACATGGTACATGCATCCATAAAATGCATTTTAAAAGGTATATTTTCTATTTAAAGACTGTAACTTTGTCAATTACGTAGCAGAGCTAAGTAGAAGACCTTTCAACACTTTTTATACGTCCTCCATTTTTAGAATGTCATCATCGGGATGGTGCCCTTGTTACATAGAATGACCTATAAACACCCCCCAAAGGGCCACCTGTTACATTTGATCCCTATATATTGCCAACCCAAAATAACATTAAATCCAATCTAGAATGTGGGAGCCTAATCAGTTGATGGTGTGCATTGGGATCATAGCTTTACTAGCCACACATCCTACATATACCTATTGAAATGTTTAAAGAACATTCAGATCGTTAGGATCTGTTATCACTCTAGTAATTCTTCAACTTGTGAGATTTTGATTTATAGTTGTAACGACTCTAGAGGTAACCAAAAACCTTCTTTTAAACTCTAAGATCTAGCCTTTTTAGGGTTTAGAGAGGGTTGTCTCTATAAAATTTAACATTGTTTGATTTACAAAATATTAGGCTAGTTATGATTGTGCAATTTGGTTACGGCTTGATTGATATGGTGGGAAAAATCACTTAATGAGATGGATAGTGGGAAATCTATTTGTTCATTGGGGTGAGGAGTCAAAAATCAAGCAGATAGAGGTAGGATCAAGGTCAAAAAGTGAAATTTTTTCAGGGCAAGATAGATAAACCTTTGAAGATATGGGAAGGTTTTTTGGTAAGGTTATATGATTGGGATAAAAAGAAATTAAGGGTTGTTTGATCTAGAAAAAAGAAGTAGTAGGTAGAGGTCAAACGAAAGGGGGAGAAATTAATGGTTCCTTACTCTAGAAATGAACAGAAAACATAGAAATGATAAACAGTAAAGATAGGGTGATTTTAACAAATACTGAAGTAATACTCCTCTTCATTCATTCAAATTTGGAACACATATATGGATGCATGAAACAAATAAGATAAACAATGACAAGTAGAAAATACTTCACTTCAATAGCTCATCACATGAATCCTGAAATATGATGCTAATTGATTCGATCTTGTCTGCTACCCAAAATTTGCAACACAAAAGCCTTCAAGTCCAATAAAAAATGGCTATAGAAATATTAAACAATTTATTCCACAACAATACTTCAAAGTGTGAATTATTTATACATAATTGTTTACAAAATATCATAGAATGATTCTAGAAATTATCTAAGGAAAATAGAAATATCTTTACAACAAAATAGAGACAGCTGCTTTACAAAGAAGCAAGCTATCCTATCTATCCAAATAACATAGAAACTAATTGTGGATTAGGTGCATCTAGTTGCCTTGGTGTCCTCTTTGCTATCTTAGATACTTGAAATCTATTTTGAAATCCGATCTACTTTATCTTATACACTTTAACTCTGATTTGTTTTAATTTTATACTCTTTAATCACTGATACTCTTTGACCTCTGTAAAGTTGTTTTTTTACTATTGTAATAAATCTGTCTTGACTGAAAAATTAGCAAATTGTTTTCTTCATCTTATCTTCCTTTTAACTGTCATTGTAAATCAGTAAGTGACCGCCAAGTTTCTTCATCTTGAATTTGTATCTTCTTCATTTTTCTGAAGTGTTCATTTGCCTTTGTATATGTGGAAAAAGTTGGTTTTATAACAAACAAATGTCTTATCTCATGTTGCAAATAAAATAAATCCTCAAAACTTCTGAGTAACACTTTTCCTATAGGGATACCTTGTACATCTGTCTTGTTCACCTATTATTTTGCATATTATCTGATCTTTTTATTTTAATCCTCTCGAGGCATAATTTTATCATTGATGACCAAAATTTTATGCATACTTCTTTGCCTAAGATTTTCAAATTTAACAGTGAATTTGGTTACGATTATGTTCATATTTTCACACTTTTCTTAAATTTGTCTCATTAGGTTCTTCTTAGTGATGACTTCCATTATTTCAAGGATTGTATCAGTCCTGTTAGTAATCTCAATTTCTTCTAGCTCTTGCTTGTTTTTTCTATTAATAAACTTGATCAATTCTATTGCTTGCTCAAGTTTGTTATCAAGCTCATCTTTAGTGTTTTGAATTTATGCTAGTGCTAACTTAGTAAATCTCTTTGTTCAAAGATCACCTCAATTGAAGGCCACACATCGTTGATGGCTTCAATGACCTTGTTCCATAAATGGTTTTTCACATATAAAATTGGCTCCTTTAAGGTTAAATATTTTTGTACCTTATTGTGTTCTTCATTTAATCTAGTAGCCTTTTGCTCATGGGTTTTGGAATTACTTTGAGCCAACTTATTTTGATCTTCAAGATCTTCAATCACCTGTCTCAATTTGTTAATTTCACTTGTCTGAAGTGACATTTCTTCCATGGCTTTTGTTAGCTTGTTGGACTCATATGAAGGGTGAGCTGCTGTAGTTGATGGATATGTCGCTGATGATGTAGATGATGTCACTGGCACTGCAGTAGTTAGTGGTACTTTGGGTGTGAACTCTTCTTCTAGAGTTGATGGCGCAACTGTAGTAACCATAGGGATAACTGAAGGAACTTCTAGTTTTTTTGTTGTTTCCCTTTCATGGACAAGCTTATCCATTTGAATATCCATTTCTTTGATTTTTCCTATTAACTGAGAGATTATGTTCATAATATCATCCTTCTCATTCTATCCTTGTATTATTTCCCTATCTTGAGGACGTTCAGTTAATGGAAATTTAAGCTATTTCCTCAATGCCGCAATGTCTTCATTATATTTGTTTACTAACTATTCTACTGCTTTGACATTTGCAAGGTCATATCCAACTTACAGGACCAAATCTTCTAGAGATTTAATTCTAAGATCTTTAGCATATAATGATGCTTTGTCAAGTTTCATTTGATCTTTCTTATTTATGATTTTGTTCTAAAGTTTTTGAACACTCATAGCTTTGGTGGTAATATTTGAACACAACATCTATGAACTCTATCTACGAAATTCCATCTAATTAAGAGCATGAATTTTTTTTGTTCATACTTCTAGATCAATCTTTTTGTATTCTGCAACTGCCTTCGGAACCTTCATTATAGGCTGTAATACTAACATGATCACCTTTTTGTTTGAGTAATCAATGACAGATAAAAGTCTGTTTTGAATGCTTGGTGTTTGCTTTAAGTATTGAGAGGAAATCTCATTTTTAATCTCTTCATTCTCTCACTTAATATGTTTGTACTTTTCCTTGATATCAAGGTCCTTTTCCTCTACTCTCTATGAAGATGATGCTTCCATGTTTTGTTGTTTCTCTATCAACTGTGCATTTTCATTGGCAACCTGTTCTTCATTTACCTTCTCTCTAACTGGCTCATTTATGATAACAGTGGTAGTATCTCTGTTTGTTACTGGGACATCTATGTCTTCAACTTCAATAGTAACTTTCTATTTTTCTACTGAATTTAACTTAGGCTTCTTATTATATCTTAACTTGAACCTAGTTTCAATATTGGTTTTAGCAACATAAGAACCTTCTCTAATTCTTTTGGTGGTTTTCTATTTTTGATATACAGCTTGTAAATTGTGACGAGTATCATTTTGCTTTGCTACATATATAAAGGTGTTTTCTGTCCACTCATTTTGATTAGAATACTTCTCAATCTCTGGTTTTTTTTTCATGAATGTAGGGTGTCAGTTTACACTTAACCCTCATTTTACTTAAGATTCCTTGTGGATCATAGTTCCAGTAGAAACTCTCTTCAATTTTTTATTCTAATAGCTATTTGGCTGCTTCTATCTTTGCATCTATATGATTACAAATGAATGGTCCCACTTGATTATTTCACTTAAACTGTGTTTTCTTCTTTGCTACTAGAAATTTAATTGAATCAGAATTTAAGATTTTCCTGATAGATTTGAAGGGAAAAAACCTCATTGGTACTTATTTTGGTAATTTGTATGGAAATAAATTGGATCCAAAAACTCTAATATCTGTGTTTTTTTCATACAAATACCAATCTGCAGTCTTCGTATGCTCTGATAACCATAAAATATTCTTCATCTCATCATTTATCCTTGGTTGTTAGGTATTATTTACATTTTTATCAATGGATGGATGAAGAAGTCTGAAAAATATGCATAGTTAAACTCTGTAAATGCTTTTCTAATTAAAGAGGTCCAAAAAATGAATTAAGGAGGATTTCCTTCTATGTCAAGCTTATGTGGAAAAGGAAAGATGTGTATCTAAACACTCCTTTAGTTGGCAACTTAACCAATTGGTCATGAATATTGTCAGCAATATACCCAACATAGTTGAAGATAACATATGGAAATTTTCCTGGTGTGAAATTGGATAGGAAACCTAAAATGGATTCATCTGTATGGTCATCAGTGAAGTATCCTAGGATGAAGGATAACATAGAAATTACATGCCTTGAACATTCTGGAAATTTTGAAGTGGAGTATGGAGGATTGATTTGAGGAATTTCCACATGTAAGGGCATGAATATTTGGAAGATTTGGAATCTTTTGGGAAAATCCATGGCAATGTACAACTTGGAAATAACTTCTATGGACAAAGGAACTTCTTGAGGGCCAGGTTTGAGATGTAACATCTGGTTAATGGACTAAACAGTAATGGTAAAAACTACTTCTTTATTTGCATTCACTATGGCTCTTTGTTTAGGCACATAATAATTTTGGCATAACCTAATGACCTCTGGGCATGAATGAGTAACTGGAAAAACATATTTGGGCAAGTTTGATTCCCAAATCTAAACTTCTTTCACCTGATCTAAAGACTTTTCAAAACTCCAATTGCGAAATTCCAACAAATTGAATTCTACAATTAGATCTGCTATCTTGTAGTCAACATCTATTAATGGGATGTGTTGAATGTCTACAATAGGGGGTTGTAAGGAATTCACAATGATGACAGTCTTGGAAGATGTAGCTAGAGTAGATTTAGGCATTTTTAGGCTTTTTGGACTAGTCAAACTTAGTTTTTTGGTTTTTTGGCTACTTATATAAGATTAAACAGTTTACAGACGTATTATTTCACTTTGGCAGGGGTTCTTGAATTAAAACAGAAAGAATATGTTCTTTTCTTTGATTTTTGCTTCAATATTTTACTTTCAACATGTATTTCAGACTCTCACTAGTTAGAAAATAAGAAACAGGGGTTTCTTGGACCTTTTCGATGGATAATTGAGCTAAAATTTGTTTTAATTTAAGGCACATAGGATTATGCTACCTTCAAAGGATTTTTGGGCTAATATTAGAGTTTTATATAGTCTGAAAAACTAGAAAAAATCAATATTTTTCAATTAAAATAGTGCGTACTATAGAATAGGGTTTCTCAAAAAATTTGCAAGGTTTTGGCCTATTTTTTGAATCTTTTAATAGGTTTCCTTAGATAATTTTAACTCTGAATTTATTTATTCTTTATCAAGGTTCTTTTTAAACTAATAACAGGCTCGATTTCTTGAAAAATCCCTGTTATACAGAGGTACGGGTATTTTGAAAATGGATATGAGGCTTTATAATAGGTTTTGTGGTAACTTTTCGAGTTTCTGGAGTAATTCAGGGCTTCTCTGCAATATTTAATAGTGAATGCAGACTTTTCAAATGATTCTGGGCATGAAAATAGTATAAAAGCTTCTTTCTTCTGAGTCCAAAAGGCAGATACAGTCAATAAGCACAGAATAAAGGAATAACAGTGCATTTCAAGGTTTATTTAGGAAAATCAAGGTTAAATTGGGCCAGCAATAAATGGCAGTCAAATTGGGAAAATAGGTGGTTTTTGGCTTCAAAAGGAAGAAACCATAGGTGGTTATCACGCGGGTTTTTAATCCACCTTAATTATCAAGCTCCTAAAAATTCATTATAAATAACTTAATTCCAATGCATTCAAATTTCATTAATATCTAGTAAAATTACAACTATTAATAATGCTATCCTAATTAATCTCAACAATTTTTCTTACATTCCACCCTCCTCTATTTACTTCCCTTTATTTCCTCTCTTATTTGTAGGTTCGTCCTGAAGATGAGTCTCGTTTTAGACTCCAAACGTAGACAAGAAAAATGAAGACCCTGGATAATCTGAATTCTTAACCTCCAAAATTCTACCACAGAAATCTACAAACCATCATTTGTACCTTGTACGGAAGAGAAACATAGACTAAGATACATAATCTCGAAAAGGTTAGGATTAAAATATAAAGAAGAGAAGATAATATATTCTTCCTAAAGCAATGTAGTGACTTTCATCTCATTCTATCCTTCGCATACGTAAGCATATGTTACATAGCCAGCACACCCTCAGAGCATTCAAGAGACTCAACAAATCTTTAATCTTCTTTGAATATTGGAAAATTAGTTTCATCTTGGATAGCCTCTCATCCATGGCTTTTAGGTGTCATTTAAAACTTGCAACAAGGATTCTATATCCCCTTACTTTCCTCATTAATAATAATTATTATTACTAATTCTTACATAATAACCTCTGCTTAACGTATCCGAAGGATGGAATTACATCAAAGTCGCTACAATGCTTCAAGAATAATATATCTCCTTCTCTTCTTTATATTTTAACCAAAAAATTTTTGACATTACATATCTTATTCCATGTGTCCCTTCATTAAGGGTACAAATTATAGTTTGTAGATTTATGTGGTAGAAGTTTGGAGGTTGAGATTTTGTATTATCCACTATCTTCATTTTTCTTGTCTACATTTCGAGTCTAAAACAAGACTCGTCTTAGAAAAGAACCTACAAAGAACATAAGAAATAAAAGATAATAAATAGGGAAGGGGATTAGAGAAAGCAACAAAATGTTTAAAGAAAATCAATAAGTTAATTTTTATAATAGTTTATTTAGATTTTAATTGAAGTTTAATTATATTTTAATAATAATGTTTTTATAATTTGCTATTACTAAAAGAAACTTATTAAGTACTAACTAATGTAAGAAAATTTGCTCCCATTAATTGGGATAGCATTATTAATAATTTTAATTTTACTAGATATTAATGAAATTTTAATGTATTGACATTAAGTTATTTATAATGAATGTTTAAGAGTTTGATAATTAAGGTGGATTAAAAAGGTTAAAATATTTAAAAAAATTTGAGGTAAAAGTGAGGTGGGAATGTAATGAACTCAGAGTGAAAGGAATGAAATGAGGGGATGGGGTCTACATTTGTAGGAAAATGTGAAATCCAAAATGATGCGAAGGGGGATGAGGAGTAGAAAGGAGAGATATATAATATTATATATTATATTATGTTAGAATTAGTTATAATAATTATTATTAATGAGGAAAGTAAGGGAATACCGAATCCTTGTGGCAAGTTTTAAATGAGACCTAAAAGCTATTGATGAGAGGAGATCCAAGATGAATCTAATTTTTCTAAACTTCAAAGCGGATTAAATATTTCTTTAGTCTATTGAACATTGTGAGGGTGTGTTGGTTATGTAACATGTGATTCACTTATGCGAAGGATGGAATTAGATCAAAGTCAAGAAGAATAGATGTGCATCTCTTATTTGTATTTTAATATTAAGGTTAATGTGTGTATTAGGTACAAGATACAAACTATAGTTTGTATATTTTTGTGGTAGATGTTTGGAGGTTGAGAATTCAAATTGTCTAGAGCCTTTTTTTTTTCTTTTTTAAAGTTTTTTCTAAAACAAGACTCATCTTTAGCACTAACATACAAGGAAAAGAAGAAATAAAAAGTAATAAATAAAAGAGATAAATATTATTATTTATAAATATCCCAATATACAAAGTATACAAAAATAACACAAACCAAAAGAAAGAAGAATTGATCATAACAAGTTGTAACTTGAAAAAAACCAAAACATAAACACTAACCTAATATTTATTCTAACAATAATTTTTTTCAATATTTTTTTTCTTTTAATTAGCATATTTCATCGAGCCCTTTATGTCTATATTTATCACTTGGGTTCATAGGGAGTAGATATATACAAGAAGTGCTCTAAATTTAACAACAAATGATGCATTCAATGAATTTCTCTTCCAATGGTTATTAGCTTTTGAAGGTTGATTTGATTAAGGCATAATACTACATAGATTGGGAATTGTTGACCCTTATCCTACTCATGAACATAGGGATTGTCTTGTGGGTTATGGGATGCATCAAGTTCAAAAAATTTGTGGTGATAGTTAATGGGTATCCTAATTCATTTTTCTATGCTCACAAACTATTGAGGGAGGGGTGTGCCATTTCTCCTTTACACTTTCTTTTGTGGTAGATACTTTCAGCAATAAGATCAAGGAGTCCTCAACCCACGACACCATCACAAGTGTCCAAGTATTTATAAATATTGAGGTTACAAAAAGGTTACAAAACCATTTAATGTTTGTGGAGAATACAAAAATACGAGTGTCTCCATAATTATCATAAAATCCTTAGGATGATTGGTGAATCTTTGGGTCTCTATATGAATGAGACTAAATCGAAACTCATTTACAACATGAGCTAGGATGTGGTGGTGAAGTAAATATGTGGTATTTTCCTAGCGGCTTATAGCATGGTTGAAGAAGGGACCACATATTTAGGCTTAATATTTTGATTTTCAAGTATTACTCTTATTTCACAATATTATATTACAATTTTAAAGTTTCCTTCATGTAGGTTATATGGCCCATTAATGTCATAACATTTTCACATATAGTGTTAGCATATTACAATTTTATGTCCCAAAATTAATGATTTAATTCTTAGGATTTAAGTTAATTAACTAAATGATGTTATTTTCATAGTTGTAGTCAAGAAGATGAGTTTATAAGGCGGTATGAAATCCTTCCCATATGGTGCTAAATTGACCATTGACCCAAAACTGATGGTGATGAGGTATAGTAATTTGATCTACATTATATAAAATGGAAGGTATTTTAATATATGCAAGCATATCCAAGTGTGCTCTCATGATAAAATTTCAGTGAGGAAGGAACAAATGCAACTCAAAAGGACAAGTATGCTAACAAGATTGGCAGAATGGCCATTTAAAATGGAATCACTTACTCAACTAGTTTAAGAAATCATGGGAAGTAAGAATGACATCATTGGATTGACAATGCCACAAAAAAATGAGAGAGTCATTTCCTTAATGTATCAAGTAATTATCTTGTCTTTTATGTGCTAATTTCTTTGGTTTTTGTTTGTTTTCTAGGTTGGAGTGATGAACATTGGTATTTTTCTAGTCCAAAATGGATAGGTAGGTCTTATTTATTCTACTAGTTTGTGAGTTTGACCATTATTTTATTTTGATAAATAAGGGAATGCATGATTTTAAAATGAAAATATTGCATTATTTTTCTGTGCCATTTTCCTAGCCAATAATAGTATATATGTCAGATTGGTTAAGGTTGGCGTTGGCGCTTGCTGTAAATTTGGGTGTATTTTTAGCTACTAGAACTACCATGAAAATCTCATGATTATGGCTATCTCCCACTATTCCCACCATAAAAACTAAAACAAAACTAATTTGTATAACATTGGTACTTTGTTCATCAATCTCACTCTGAGTGGATCGGACAAGTCACCACCTGATTAGACAATGAAATAAAAAAAATTTAAACTTAAATCCTATTCATCATAGAATGAAATTCTTAGATCACAGAAGCCACCTGATTAGAAAATGAAATAAAAAAAATTTAAACTTAAATTCTATTCATCACAAAATGGAATTATTACAAGATAGCATTGGGGTTGCTCCAATGCAATCCTTGGAACGAGATGAGGAAGCAATTGAACAACGATATACTTCCACATAGTGGGATTTGATTATTAAATTGAAGTTTGAGGATATTAATTCATATTGAAAACACTCCAAAAAAATATATTTTTATTATTAACCTATAATTATGATTACAATGCACTAGCAAGATGGTGTGGAGGGTTGTTTGTAATCATCAACCATTCATTGGTAATGTAATTTATAATTTGTACATTTCCTAGTAATTTAAAGTCAAATTTAACAACCCAAATGGAATGCATAGCTAGCTAGGCATTGGGTGTTGATGGATGCTGTCACTTGACCCCTGATGAGTCCTGCATATTTATTTTTTAAGATAATTATTTTTAATTATTTTAAGTGCTTAAAAATTATATTCTTTTTTATAGTACATTGTAAGTTTTCACTTGTTTAAAATTAGAGAATTAGTTTTTTTTTTTTTTTAAGAGGATCCCAATACACAAGGTATATAGAAAGAACACAAACCAAAACCAAAAAACATTAACAATAACAACTTGAGAGAAGCCAAAAAATAAACACTAACATAACATTTTTTTTTCCTTTTGATTCACATATTGAATCAAGCTCTTTTTGTCGAGATTTATCACAACTGAACTATTTGGTTTCATGGAGGGTAGATAGATACAGACCGTTTTTTTCAATATTTATCACACCTAAACTATTTGGTTTCATGGAAGGCAGATAGATACCCGATGTAATTGACATTGCACAGGAAATGATGCATTTGATCAAGTCCTCTTCCAAGGGTTACTGGATTTTGAAGATTGATTTTATTAAGGAATATGACTGCATATATTAGGAATTAGTAACCCTTTTCCTCCTAAAAATGGGGATGAACATGTTGACTTTCCGATGGATTATGGGATGCATCAAGACCACAAATATTGTGGTGATCGTTAATGGGTACCCTACTTGTTTTTTCTCGTCTCACATGGGGTTGAGGAACTCATGTGCCATGCCTTCTTTACTCTTTCCTTTGGTGGTGGATACTTTGAGCAAGAAGACCAAAGAGCCCTTGGCCCAAGGCATCATCAAAGGTGTGCAAGTAGCTAGAAATCTTGGGGTTACACATGTAATTATTTTGGACAACATATTGTTCGGAGGATATAAAAAATCAGTGTATTGATAGAATATCATGAAATTCTTAGTATTTTTCCTTAGGCTTCAGGTATCTATATGAATGAGAGTAAATCGAAACCCATTCCGAACAATAGCAAGGATATGTAGGTGAAGGAAATATGTGATATTTTTGGGGTGGCTTATGGTATGGTTGAAGAAGGCATCACATATTCAGGCTTAATATTAAAGTCGAAAGGTTAGATGATTAGGGAATGGGAGTGGTTCATTACAAAATTCGAGCGCAAATTGGATGGTTGGAATCACAAATATTTTTCAATGGAATAAATGTTGGTGAAGATAAAATATGTTATACAGAATATTTCCATTTACTCAATGCACCTTTTTTCCCTCAAAAACTAAATCACAAAAAAAATTCAGTCCATTATGGGGTGTTTTATTTGGTGTGGGGCAAATATTGGGGAGACCAAAGATAAGATACACTTGGCGAGATGGTCTTTCATCTCGAGGCGATTGTTGTAGAATTTCGTTGGGGAATTTTTGACTAAGGCCTTGTGATCAGGGCCCTCATCATAAAAATATTTTGGAAAGCAATGAATGGGACACTATTATGGTCCAAGATTATGAAGGATAGATACTTAAGTGGACTTTAATTTTCGACATGGATAAAATTATAGGATAAGGACAAAATTAATATTTCTCTCATTTGGAAAAGTAGGTTTGAGGTGTTGGATTTCCTTCTGAGCCATGTTCGGTGGACTGTGGGTGACTGCAACTGGATCAAGTTTGATGTGCATGCCATCTTCGGTATAAAAGGTAATAACATCTCATCATGAAAATTCTAAATCAATTACATAAAAAGGGAATTTTATATCTTAAGAAAATCATTGTCCTTTCTCCTGAGGATTCATATCTCAAGGTTTGGCTTAAGGCCTATGAGTTGGATTTACAAGAGAGATTTCCCGAGGATTGGAATTCTTACATTTCATTTCTCCAAAAAAATGGATCGCTATTTGTGAAGAGAGGACTATATGGATGGTAAGGATCATTAAAAAAATTAAATTCATGTATACAATGTTGGAAATAACTCTGAACCACTGCCATGAATAAATCAATGGTAGCAGCCCATGCTTCATAAATTTTTGATTGACAGGAAGAACAAGGCTCAAGCAAATATCCAAGAGCCAGAGTCGTTTTCACACAATGTTCAAAAAAACGAGATCAGAGTCCATACTCTGCATTTAAGTCTTACCCACCACATTACTTACCTTTTTTCTCGCAGGAGCAGCCCACAACTTTTATTTTTTAACTCTGAAGCCTTTTGCAAAAGTTAAGCTTCCACCGATGCGATATCAGCGGGATCCACCAAACTTTACTACATTTGCAAACCACCACAATCCTTTGTTATTCTTCTTATTCATTTGTATTTTGAATGTAGCACCCCTAGTTTTATGTTTTTTAAGTTAGAAATTTGAACTTAAGTCCAAAAGGGGGGTGGACCCCAATGGATAATTATTATGTGGATGTAATTAATGAATTAATTATGAAAAAATAAATAAAAATATTTGTGTGCACTATGACCAAATGAGATTTTTGAGATCACTTGCCTAATCCATCAGGTATGGAAAGAGGTTAAGACTCTCCCCAAAATCTTTCAAAAAGCCTTGAAAGAATATATTCTAATTTATAATTTTGAGAAAAAATCTAAATTTTCCCCCAATGAGGAGGAAAGTAGTTGGGAAGAGGTAAAAATCTAGAAAAGAAGAAAGCAGCTTTAAAGTCCCTAAATAAGAGAAGCCTTGGCAAACAGGAATAAAAATGTCCTGAAATTTTGGACGCGGAATTGGAAACAGACTTTGGGGGAGAGCATATCTTAAATAAGCTACTCCATAATAGATTGAGGTTGGTTTGTTCATGGAGGGGATCTCAGCTCAGGGGTGAGTTCCAGAGACGGAGGAACTCTAAGGTTGGGAGGACTGGTCATTAGAAGAAGTGGTATGCACACTAATTTTATGAATGGGTAAAATAGGTGTTGTTATACAATATTTGTAGATGTTGTAGATGTTATTTGAATTAAGCTCTTTTTTTGAGAATTTTTATTCCTTACATTTAACACAATTTTTTAGAAGAAATTAATCCTCTAAATTTTGTATAGTTGTAGGAATAGGATTTTTGAGGAATATCACCCAGAATCTCTAAACCTGCTAATAGTTTAAATCTGGAGATATATAATTATCCCATCAATCATTAAAGTTGTAACTTTAATTTGCTTCTATAAATATACATATATGCCTATGAATGTACTAAGAACAGTTAGATTTATGAACTTGATAAACTAACTATGAATTTAGAGATATAAATAAATATTAAATTATGTACGAGTACTGCAGAGTTAACTTGATGGAATGCATGCACATAAAATTATAAGACAACAAACTTATATGACTTAGAAGAAATTAACCAATTTTCAATGACAAGTTAATGTATTTATATGGTTGATAAAAGCATGAAATCTAGGCAAATCCCAAGTTAGGAGATTTAATTCCATTCAGACACCTGGGATATAATTGAGAAAAACAAATGAGTTCTAATATAAATAGCACAACGTTCTTTGTCATTATTAATGATTAAATATTATAACAGAAAGATAGATATCATTGATATATCTATAATGGAAAAAAATTCCCTGTTATATCCAGAGTAACTAAAACTGTAAGGTATAATAGCAAAATACCATACTGATACATAAAAATCTATTGTCTGAAATAAAAGAGAAAAATACCTTTTAAATAAATATTATCTGGATGCATAGTATAGGTTTGAAAATTCTCTATAGATATGCATATTATGGAGACGAAAGAATGAATTTTGAAAACAAAGATATAACATGTATGTAACTATACGAGTAAAGTGTAATTGAAATTAAATACAAGAAATTAAGTTAACTGTATATCCATTTAAAAATGTGTAATAGCAATTACTATATAGTGATTATTACCGGAAGTTATTACAAATATTATATGTCATTGCTATTATATTATAGAAAGTTATACCTGTATGAGTTATATCAGAAATATCATAAACTGATTTCCTGTCTATTCTAAAGAGTTAGAAGCATCAAAATGTTTCCATTTATTACAACAGAAATAAATCTTGGAAAAAAATGTGGTTCGATAAAATTTTAACCGAGATAAGAGTTGAACTTAAAATAAAGGAGAATTTGATATGTTATACTGCTAAGTAGATAAAAATCAAATAAAAATCAGAGACATAAAAGGAAGTCTTACAAGTCTGGGTAGACTTAAGCTCAAGTATTAAACTGAGAAAACCCTTAAGTATCTATACAAGGGTATAAGCAAAATTATTCAGATCCAGAAAATCCTGAATCAAAATTATTACAATGTAGTTATGAAATTAAGCAGATAATATAAAACTAAAAATAGTACAATGTCCAGGTTGATATTAATATACATTTTTCCCATGAAATATATTATAAAAATTATTTCACAGTAAGCTGGGAGTAATAGTTTCAAATGGAAAATCTATAAAAATAGGGCGTCAACAATTCTGAAGACGGAAATACAAGGATTTACCAACCTGTAAAATCAGGAATCAAAATGAATTATTACATAGCAGGACTCACAATGAACTATGTAAAAGAAGAAGAATATTCTGATATAAATTGGTTACCTGGAAACATAACGAGAGTCAAGTCATGAAACTAGAGAGATGGGAAATTATTTTAATCTCAGGAAATATAATACGACAAATCTAATTGCAAGATGGAAACTAATTTACCTCTGGTAAATGAAACTCCTCTTAAAGTTATTTAAACCCTATGAAAGATACAAGCGAAGGGAAATTAAATAGATATATAATGGCGAAAGAGTAATACAGTAGATGCATAAGGAGTTGAACGAAAATCAATTGAACAATTAAAGATAAGATTTTCCCAGTCTTACCATTAAACGTATTGGTACATTCTACCCACAGAAGGACATTTCCAGGAAAGGCAACGACTTGTAAATCTCCTATAGAAGAGAGTCATCAATCTCCTTGCTAAGATGAGGAGGAAATAATGCAAGCACATAACAAAAAACAAATTTAGATGAATATACTACTCTGTTCCTACAAAAGAGATGACCCAAAAGTATCTTAACATTAAAGAGAAATGAAATCCGAAAGCCTCAGTACATGTAAAACGCAATTCTTCGCAATTGCACATGGAAATTGTATATAAAATCATAACGAAAGAATGAAGCCTTGAGAGGAGAGATAGAGAGGGATTTCCCCAAGTAAATCTATGTAAAACGAAAACTCTATCACTGAGACAAAATAGAGCTTTGGCATTGATATACAGAGAAAAAATAAAACAAAGTACTTGGAAAGAGGGCATTATTGCAATTGTAACATACCTCAGTTTGAAGCCCCATTGTTGAGAATCAATTTGCCGGGAGAAAATACGAGACCAATCCCAAGAAAGAGTGAAAGAAGCTCAAGAAGGTGCGTGAAGACCTCTTTGAATTCAGAGAGAAAAAATGAAACACATGGGAGAAATCAGAATATTCATATTTCAATGAATCCCTAATTCGTTACTTATCTCCAACATACACGTGGAAACTGATGGAGTATATAACGTCAAAATTAATCAACAATTATTGAATGTATAGTCTCAATTAATACCAAAGAGTTCGAAAAAATCTTGATACAAATCTTTCGATCTTCTCCATAACTGTGATAGTACCAAATCATATGGTGGAGATAGGTAAGAGATGTGAGGTGTACAAGTAAGTTTAAATGTTACGGGTAAACTAATAATCACCCCCACGAAACTAGAGATGAGGCCACGAAAGTCAGAAATCATAAATAATATCGATTGAAATCATAACTTGAACACCCAAGATGAGACCTAACAACTGTAACAAAGTACTAAATAGTTAATACGCTCATCAGATCTGTAGTGCTAAGAAAAAATAGAGGGATTACAAACCATAGAGTACGACTTTGTGCGGAAGTCGAGAATCCTATACATAGATGCTATGAGTGGTTGTATGCTAACTTAAGAGAAACATTTAAGCTAAGTGACAAAATATCGAAACATTTAAGCTAAGTGGTTGTATGCTAACTTAAGAGAAACATTTAAGCTAAGTGGTTGTATGATAACTTAAGAGAAACATTTAAGCTAAGTGACAAAATATCGACTTCCATACACGTACCCTAAATTTCAATATTGACAAAAAGGGATTTAGTTATTACATTTAACAAATAGAAATGTTGGATATGTATATATATTTTGATATATAAATATTTACAATGTTATATAAAAGTATATATGGATATAGTATGAAATTTTAGAGCATGGTCTATTGAAAAGGTCCATAAGATTCCTTTAGGTATAGATATAATGGAGTTATAGGAAAAACCTTTATAATATGGGAAAAGTGTTTTGGAAAGAAAAAAAAAATATTTTTTTTAGTGGAGAGACATGAAATTGAATTTCGCACTTACCATAGTTTTTCTGAATCACCAGACTTCACAAATTATAATTTTTACCTCTTAAGCCACCCACACTTCACAAATTATAAGTTTTACCTCTTAATCCGCTCGCAATGTGCACTTCACAATTTTTACACTTTACCTTTCCACCACCCGCAAGATATGCAATTTTCATTGCGATATGATAGTTCTACCACACATCACAATCACAACATTTTAAGTTTAACTTATGCCACCCACAAGTTAATTTATGTTGTTTGAGATGCAGGGGGCACATGTCAAACTCAAGAGGGAAACGCACATTGCACATCACAAAGCTCGAAAGATAACGGATAAGCATCAGAAAGTTATATTTTTCTGGATGCGATGCAATGTCGTATGTCACATTGCACATCAAAAGTTTTAATTATTTCTCGTATCATGCTTATTTTAAATCTTAAAATCATCGGTATGTGATTTACGATAGAGCACCAGATGCAATGTGGTCTCAGAGCTGAAACATGTAAGTTTTCAATTCGACCAGTTTGTGTGTTGAGCAGTGTTTCATGTGTAAAAGAAGAAGATAGTGCAAGAATATTTTGTTTGTTGAACGTCTGATTTGCATTGAATTGATTTCAACGGTCAGGATTTGAACATTTATATAAAAACTGTGTAATTTCCATATGTTTTAGAGTTGAATAGAAAACTGAATTTTCTTCTGCTGCTGTGTAATACTCTAACTGTGTTTGACTGTTAATTTCTGCATTATTTCCATTCTCTCTATTGTGGGGGAAACACATATCCCTCTGTATTGTTTCTTCAATATTTACAACATGGTATTAGACTAGGTCTAGGCTCTCAGTAAAATAACAAGCTCTCTTTACTGAAGAAGGTGAAATGTTGATTGTTTGACAAGCAGATTTCTCCAACAGTTAGAAGGTTTATGTTTGATACAACTAAGAAAGTTGTTTGTTGACATAGTTAGAATGGCAGCAACACACACGAGCCTGAAAAATCCACAACTACCATAGTTCAATGGTACAAATTATGATTACCGGGCCACTACAATGAGGGCCCTGTTTTCTTCACAAGATATTTTGGAGCTAGTGGAAAATGGTTTTCAAGAACCAGCATATGCAATAATACTTAATGCTTTGACACAAGAAGAAAGATACTTTCTGAAAGATAATAGGAAGAAGGACTCCAATGCCCTCTTCTACATCTTCCAAGCAATACATGAGAGTAATATCCCAAGAGTTTTAGCATCAACGAAGTCTGATTAGGCATGGGATATCCTCAAGACAACCTATCAAGGCATCGAGAAGGTGAAGAAAACAAAACTTCAAATTCCGAGCAGATATTTTGAAACTCTCTGAATGAAAGTGTCTCATAGCATAGGCTCATTCTTCACACATGTGATTGGGTTGGTTACCTAAATCAGGTCTCCTGGAGAGACATTTGAGGAAAGGATAATAGGGAAATTGAATGGAATGAATGAACTTTGTAGGGGAGATGAATGGTTTTATTGCTAGGTTACATGTTAATGAAAGCAATACAGGAAAGTATAATGACTATTAAGGACAATGATATGAATATTTTAATGACTAAATGAGTAGCGATGCAATGGTGAAACTGGTATCTGAGAGGCTTTCAATTTGTGTGATGGATCTAGTTTGAATTTCCTTATCCAAAATCATGGGCTCATTCCTAGATATATGATCTTTGATGTTACTTTGATCATGTTTTTTCTTAAATGAATGTGGTCTTTAAGAGACATTGTTTTGCTTATGGTCATCTGTGTATATTCTTCGAACCTGCAAAATGTTAGTACTTTTTCTTCAATGAAATGTAAGATTATCAAAAGAGGGTGATCCAGGTGGATATTGGTGGTCATCCACCTATTCCACTTTTTTCCCCACCATTGTCTCTTTCATTTTTTCAGTTTTGGCACAACTTACTATTTTTAGCAGTTTTTCGGGTCCTGAACTTCCGAAGCCATTTTGAGGCCCTAAATGACGTTTTTTGGGAAAACGGGGAGCAACATAAGTCCATGGATTGATTTTTCTCACTCAAAATTTGTAGTCCTTGGCTATATATTTCTAACGAGGTATGGTACGCATCAAATGAAGATCGTATGTCAAAGTTACACCCCCGGGAAGTTGAAACACCAATTTACCCAAATGGGGCCCATAGTTCTGGCACTTCATCTCCTAGGGTTAGGGTTTTGGCTGTTTAGGATTTCCCATTGTTTCTAAATAATAAATAGGCCCCTGAGCCTCATTTTAACTTAGTTCAGAGGCTTGTAGCCACCACATCTCTTCTCATAGATAGCTACCAGCGCCCTAGCTAGTTTTATTTCCATTTTATCTCTAAGAAAATTTCAGTTCTTTGATATTAACGAAATGAAGTGTTATTTCCACTGCATATTTGTATTTATGGTTATATGTTTATTATGTTGCGTCGCTGCATAAATTCGGATCAGTGGTATCAGAGCGGTCTTCTTTTTCTTGATCCTTCATTGCATGTCCCCAACGAGGTCAGGGTATAAGGAGTTAGGGCTCGATCTGGTGGAACCTTTGCAAGATCATCCTCATAAAACCCGACGGATGCCCATGGGGGACGAAAATAAAGATGAGGGATCAGGAGATCCTGTCAAAATTTTGGTTGAGGAGGCCATCTAAAAATAAAGGATCGCGATGATGGATAACTTTTCCTAGATCCTCCAACGGCTGCCCACTAGCGGCGCATTTGCATCCAGCAGCCACTCTGGAGGTGCGACTCCTTTTAAGTTATAAGTAAATTTTGACATTCCCATATTTGAGGGTCAAATAGATGCATATTCCATAGATATATAGTTGAATCTATTAGAATGATATTTCTTGGTTCATATCTTTTCCGATAGGGAGAAGATTATTTTTTTCACTCCTCAAAGCTGCTCCCCATGTCAAGGACTGGTGGGAAAACCACTATGAGAAAAAGGAAGAGACAAAACCCTCTCTATTCTCAGCCATACCCACTTGGAATTATTTCTGAGACGCCATCAAGGAACAATACTATCCTGTGGGGAGTTGTGAGGACAAGTACATACAATGGACCACGTTGCGACAACAAAGGTATCAAGATGTGCATGAGCTGATGAATCTATTCCATACCCTACACACCGAGTTGGGTATCAAAGATTTAGAGAAGCATCTAGTGCTAAATTATTGTATTTTTATGCACAGATACGTTCAGGAGGAAATGGAGTTCCTTTACATCTCCTCGCTTGGTACGACATATTGGTATGCTGCCAAGATTGAGAAAAAATTCAAATAGAAGAAGCGAGACTTTGGATCTATGAATCAAAAGCAAGGGAAAGGCACTCCCAAACCGTAGAACAAAGGGCATAGCCAAGGCATGTTGACTCAAGACAACCTGGTGAAGCCACAAGCAAATAAAACACCGCAAAGCCAAAGAAGGACATGGGAAAGTGGTGCAAGTTCTATAAGAGCTCCACTCACAACACAAGCGAGTGTCGGTTCAAGAAGTTGCTGGTGGCCGAGATGAGGGATTCTGAGTTAGATGCATGCTTTGACTCTGAATCAGAACCTGACAAGGGGAATGATAAAGGGAAACAGATTATTGATGCAAAGCCCAACTTCACTGTTTCCACTACGAAGATCCAGAACGAGGAACCGAAAGATCCAAAGGAGGAGGAACGTCTCTTCCACTCAAAAATGTGGGTAAAGGGCTCCCTAATACAGTTCATTGTCAACAATGGGAGACAAAAGAACATCATTTCAATAGACGCCGTGAAGTGTTTGGGCTTGCCAAACATAGCTCACCCACATTCATACACCATCAGGTGGCTTCACCAAGGACGAGATCTCTGCGTCATCTAGCAGTGTTGCCTTCCCTATAGCATCAAGCCCTTCATGGATAAGGTATTATGTGACGCTGCTCCTACTAATGTTTCTAATGTATTATTAGGAAAACCATACTTGTGGAAGTGTCATGCTGTGTATGAGTCTCGGCCTTGCACTGTTATTGTTACTTTGGGAAATAAGTGTTACATGATGCCAGAGGTACCACCTCCTTCTACTATCTCTTTGGTTCCTACAAATAAATGTAGTAAGATCATTTCCCAAACCAAGAAATTCATTTTCTTGATGATCCACCCACAGGGCAAGAAGAATATTGTTGCCACGACCTCCATACAGGTCTCCTCTATGTGTCAAAAACAAATAGATAAGGTTGTGGAGGAGTATGGGGACATCTTAACCTCACCCATAGGATATTTTCTGCACTATTGGGTCAAGCACTCGATTGATCTGACCCTAGGTGCATCGCTACCCAATGAATCGATCTATCAGCGCTCTATTCTCGAGAACGATGAAATCAAGAGGCAAATTCAGGAATTGCTGCAGAAAGGGCACATCCGACCAAGTTCATCACCCTGTGGAAGCCCAATCATGTTGGTACAGAATAAGGATGGGAAGTGGAGACTCTGTATTGACTATCGGGCGCTAAACAAGATCACTGTCTGGAATAGGTACCCAATCCCATGGATTGATGACCTTCTGGACCAACGCAAAGGTGCAAAATATTTAAGCAAGATCGACTTGAAGTTTGGGTATCAACATGTGCCAATTGAACCCTCTGATGTGTGGAAGACTGCCTTCAAAGCCAAGGAAGGCATTTTCAAATCGTTGTTCATGCCTTTCTGATTGACGAATGCTCCCGCAACCTTCATGAGGTTGATGGATGACATCTTGTGGCCATTCACCAACTCATTTGTAGTGGTGTACTTGGATGACATTCTGATCTTCATCCATAATTGGGAAGAGCACCTTCACCACATTCGACAAGTCCTCCAAACACTGCGGCAATACAATTTGTGTGCCAATTTGGAGAAGTGCACTTTTGGCATGACCCAGGTTCAATATTTGGGATACATTATTGATGAAAGGGGGGTGCATGTGGATCCAACCAAGATCCAATTCATTCAGGATTGGCCAGCCCCAACCACTATAACATAGCTTTGCAGCTTTCTGGGTCTTGCTAATTTCTACCGTAGGTTCACGTTGGCTTTCTATCATATCACTTGGTCCTTGAGTCAACTCACCAAGGGGGGAGCGAGAGAAAAATTATTTTGGTCGGAACCTCAATAGAAGGAGTTCAAAGAATTGAAAAATCGCCTCTGTTATGTCCCCGTGCTCACATTACCAGACTTGCAAGAGCCATTCAAGATCGAGATAGATGCCTCTCACTATGCTATTGGGGTAGATCTTACTCAACAAGGACATGTAGTGGCATATCACAGTGAGAAATTGTCTGACATAGTTTTCAAGTATCCCACTTATGGAAAAGAAATGTATTCCATTCTGAAAGCTTGTTTACAATGGAAGCATTACATTTTGGGGAAAGAAACAATCATCCACATAGACCATCGGACCCTGCAATTCATAGAGACACAAGTGAAGTTGTAGAATTATTGCCATCAGAATTTGTCCACATATCTGCAAAAGTTTCATTTGAATATCAAGTATAATAAGGGTAGCACCAATAATGTTGTAGACTACCTCAGCTAACCACCGATCGTGGTGCTCACCACCATTCCCAACTCTTGTGGGCACGAGACTTCTGATTGGCCACTTCTCTATGAGAGCGACCCAGAATTCAGCCAGACTTACAAGGAACTCTTGGGGGGTATGTAAGTTCCAAATTTTCACCTCCAAGATGAACTTTTATGTCACCTGGGACACCTTTGAGTTCCTTCAAGCGATCATGCCAAGATGATATGGGAAGCACACTACACTCAAGTCGCTGGGCATTTTGGGGTTGAGAAAATAGTAGCAGTACTACAAAAGTATTTCTATTGGCCAAACCTTCGAAAGGATGTCGGGAAGCACATTTGATCCTGCACTTCTTGTGCCATTTCCAAACTGACCATCAAGAAGCAAGGCCTATATACTCCACTACCTACCCTTAGTCGACCTTGGGAATCCATCTCCATGGGTTACATGTCGGGCCTACCTTCTACTAAGCATGGAAATGACTGTGTTTTTGTGGTCATTGATAGATTCTCGAAGATGGCCATTATGGCAGCCTACAAGAAGAATACCACAGTAGAAGCCACTGCTAAAATCTTCTTTGAATCAGTGTGGGTGCACTTTAGGATCCCACAGTATATCATATCAGGTCGGGATAGTAGGTTCCTCAACACATTCTGGTCCAGCCTCTCGTCAATGCTGGAGACCAAGCTCATCAAGTCCACAACTTTCCATCCCCAAACGGATGGCCAAACAGAGGTTGTCAATAGAATGATTGTAGACATTCTCCGCATGTACAATTCAAAGAATCCATGCACATGGGATGATAGCCTCCCCTATGTACAACATAGCTATAGTCGAGCTCTCCACATTTCAATCGACCATAGCCCCTTTCATGTGGGCTTGGGATTCCAGCCACTATGTCCCATTGACTTAGCCATGCCATTTGTGGTTATTCGGGCTGATTCGGCTCATGTCCAGTCTGAAGTTGAAAAATAAAATAGATTCATCAAGCGCATTCAAAAAATCCGCCAATAGGTTCATAACATATTGGACAGAGCCAATGCTAAGTAAAAGCAACGCCATAATCAACATCGGGTGCCACACAACTTCCAGCTGGGTGAAAAAATATGGCTACATTTGTAGAAGAGCACCTCACTGGGCCCCATCACAAACTTCTCCCACTCTGATACAGACCGTACACCATCACCAAGGCTATATGGAACAATGCCTTCAAGCTCAGAATTCCACCATTTCTTGGTTTTCACCCAAGATTCAGTGTGGACCGCCTTCATCCTTACTTGCCACCTCTACTGGATACCTCTGACATTATAGAACAACTCACACCAATAGAGTTAAACCTAGAATGCATGGAACATTCCACCATATATTGTATCATGGACATGAAAATCAAGAACACTCGCCAACATAAGATCCAACTGTATCGGGTTGTCAAAGCTGCCCAACTCCTGCACCAAGGAAAGGGGTTCACCAGGGACCAAGTTCAGCACAAATTTCCTCATCTCATGGAGGAACTTAATGAAATGGGGAACATTCCTTCCTAAGGGGGGAGGAATGATTCAGGTGGATATTGGTGGTCACCCACTTATTCCACTTGGGGCCCCACCATTGTCTCTTTCATTTTTTCAGTTTCGGCACAACTTACTATTTTTAGTAGTTTTTCGGGTCCTAAACTTCTGGAGCCACTTTGGGGCCCTAAATGACATTTTTGGTAAAAAGGAGAGCTACATGGGTCCATGGACTGATGTTTCTCACTCAAAATTTTTAGTCCTCGGATATATATTTCTAAACCGAGATTGTATGCCAAAGTTACGCCCCCGGGATGTTGAAACACCAATTTACCCAAACGAGGCCCATAGTTTTGGCACTTCATCTCCTAGGGTTAGGGTTTTGGTTGTTTAGGATTTCCCATTGTTTATAAATAATAAATAGGCCCTAGAGCCTCATTTTAACTCAGTTCAGAGGCTTTTATCCCCCACGTCTCTTCTCAGAGATAGCTACTAGTGCCCTAGCTAGTTTTATTTCCATTTTTTCTATAAGCAAATTTTAGTTCTTTTATATTAATGAAATGAAGTGTCATTTCCACTGAATCTTTGTATTTATGGTTATATGTTGATTCTATTGCGTTCTTGAACAAATCTGGATCAGAGGGAGATGGTGAATCCCTCTATTTATGAAATTTACAAAAGAAAATGAGAGTTTTTACTAAAAAAAAATATTCACAAAAGTAATTCAAATGAATTTTTGCGTGTTTCGAAAATAATGCCTTGTTTTAACTTCATGTCTTGCTTCATATTTATTCATTATTTTGTTGTTTCAAATTCTTATGAAAACACTCTCATATCATATATTTCGTTGAAATCTTACCAATGACGTTCAGATCATGTCAAACGAACATCATATGAGAAAGTCATTGTCGTTTGAAGTTTCAGCAAAATAGTGAAAATTAAGGTGTACGGGTGCCATGTGGCAGCATTATAGAAAGCCACATAGAAGCACTGGAAGGTGCCATGTGACATACATGTCATTTTGGATGTTGACTTGGTAGCATGATGTGGACTGATGACTAGACAAAGTGATGTGGCAGACAACTAGGGGATGACTATGCAATATTGGCTAATGGAAGATTTCCACATGGACCAATCGAATGTTGCCATGTGGTGGCGAAAGCCCATCGAGAAACTTCCAAGTGTCTAGTTACTCTAGGGAACTTGTCAGTAAATTTCATAACATCAAAATATTTTCTTTTTATTTGAATTCATCCCCTTTCCAAAAAAATGAATCTCACAACCAATTTTTTTGTATAAATATTGTGAAAATATTGATGAGAAAAATTAGTTTTGTTATTTTATTTTATTTATTTTGCTGCACATTGAAAGCATCGAGAAAAAATTCTAAATTCTTTCTCTGCAAATTCTCGACTGGTTTAGTTTCTTTGAGGAATATTTTTTAAAAAGGCACTTTTTTTAATTTGTGTGTCACAAAAATTTCTGAAAAAATATTTGGTTTTAAATCAACAATATCTCCCTCATCCGGACTCTAATTCGACTGATCTGTATTTTTAATTTGGGTGATTTTTCGCGAAGAATTCAAATATGATATTAGTTTTTGCAAAATTTACATATGTAATCTACAAACCCGTCACAAAAGAAAAGAAACAATAAAAAAAAAATTATTGTAACAAATTATAAAAAAATATGTATTTGACAATTGGAGATCATTTTTTTTTTTTAATTTTAGAATAAATGGTAAATTTAGATCTCTTAGTCATTTTTATTGAAATTTTTTAAAACTAACTTTGTTCAATTTTCTTTTATGATCTTCAAGATCACAGTTAGCGCAAGAAGAGAGCATACTCAAAATATTTTTCAATTTCTTATTCATTTGAAATTTGGAATTAAAGTAAGAAGAATTGATCTTAAACATCAAATTTTAGCTTTTTAAACTCCCCTTGTTCTCCTTCTTCAAAAATATCTCTTTGTTTGTAGATCTTCCTGCCAATGGTTAGTGAATGAAGTGGCTCTTACTGCACTACTGAAAATTGAATAAAAATTTGAAAACTAACTATTTCCAAGCTTGAGTTTATTTATGATTTGGAAAATTGATTAAAATTCAAAATATGAAAATGTTTTTTTTTTTTTTTTTTAATTTCCTAATTTATTTTATCAAAAAAATTTAAATGATTTTTCTTTGGTTTGGATTTTAATTTTTTGAAAACGTTCATTTTTATAGTATCCTATCTTATTTTCAAATAAATGCTTTTTTTAATAACCTATCATAAATATATATATATATATATATATATATATATATATATATATATTTAATCTATCTTAAAAGTTTTTTAGGAAAAAATGGATTTATTATTATTATTATTATTGATATCTATCAAAATTACTTCTAACTTCAATTTCAATAATGCATGAAAAATGAAGATTGAAATTGCCTAAAAATTAAATTAAATTGAAAATTGCATGAATTTAAAGGTAAAAATGAAATTGGAAAATGAAATAGAATTATAATTTAAAAACTTTAAATGAGACAAAATTAAAAATAAAAATAAAAATAAATAAATAAATAATTCAAAATATAAAATTGATCCCTATGTATGCCTCCCAAGCAACGATGCCAAAAATGTAGAGGTAACTTAATTACTTAAATTCATTTTCATAAATTATCAGTGTAGGGGTCCATGGACTTGAGAGGCACATGTGCACCATATGTGCTTGATATCGATTTCCATTTTGGAAAGAAAAATATTAATATATTAAATGAAAAAAAATGACAATTAATATAAAAATAAATCTATTATAGAAATCAGTAAATCACACCACACATTCGGAATTAAAAATCAGAATTAATCGAATGACAAGAAATTAAATCTATGCTAATGACATGAAACGAAATATAATTTGGGAAATTAGGAAATGTAATGTATCATGATTCAAGAATTGAAAAGCACACCACTCATGAAATGAAATCTATTATAATGGTAAACAATAAATTAATTCAAAACTATGAAATTCAAAACAATGCAACCTTAACTATACAAATGACATGGAAGCAAAGTGAAACAATCAATCTTAACCTACAAAAAGAAATAAATGAAATGAGCATATAAAAGAAATTAAACTTAATTTATGAAAGTACATAAATGAAATTTACACTAGACATAAAGAAATGAAAATAATATGATACGTCTTGCATTCATTAGATGGCCAATCCAAAGGACATTTGGATGGAAAGTTGAGATTCTCCAGAGGCAATAATAACCAAATATAAGTGAATATCACTCATGAGCATGGTTTTAAATCCAACTTCTTTATTCAAAACATCAGAATTTCTCAGACTTTACACATGCCTTTGAGAGGAGAAGGCTATACTATTTATACAAGAACATAAAATGGTACCCTATTAATGGACATCGACTATTTTCTCCGTCGATCCATAAAAATCTCAACCAATTAGACACATATCCCTTTATCCGTGATTTTTCTCCATGAGATATGGTTGATTCCTATCCCAAATATTCTTCCAATCTTGAAGAGAATTCGAAGTTGATCGTTGGAGGCCATATAAAAGTGTCTTGGAAGCTTCAAAATGGCCTACACATGTAATCAAACTCAAGCCACTTTTAGGGATAAGAAAATACACATTATTTTTCTATATTTTAATCATAAATTCACTATAAATACATGAAATTAATAACTTTCGAAAATACAAATATGAATCCATATGGTAATGAAAGTGTATAGTTATGTAATGACAAGGTGATGAAATGAGGCAATAAAAATGAGAATGAAGATGAAAGTGTATGAAATTTTGAAGAAATTTTGGAGGCCCAACAGTGACATATTCATTTCATTTTCTCTAGAACATATTCCCCTTTTGTACCTACAACATTTTTGGGCAGAGATAGGAGGAACTCATGATCTAAAAATGTTATGGTGGGTCTTCTTGATGGCTCGCCATGGAGGCGATGGCCCGATGGTCAAATATACTCACTAGTTATTCGTATGGTTGGAGTGTTAGATCATTATGATCAAATAATTTCTATATGCATGTATTTATTATTGAGGTGACCTAGATATCACACTCCTTTTAGGGATGCAGTGTGGTGACCTAGGGAAAAAAATTAACATTTTAATGGTTTTTATGATTTCTATTTTTTTATTTATTTTCATTCAAAGATAATTATTTTATTTTTTAATGTAGATAACAGCCCAAATAGACCAACCAGAATATGAAATATTGACAAAATTTGAGATCAGCCAGTATTTATTGAAGTCCCTAACCCTATTACAGTAGATGGCTTGACTGAGTTAGAGCATAACCTTGAGAGGTTGGCTTTAGATATTCCAAAGACTGCACTTGATGATTTTACTTTATGGTACCAGAGGCATGTAGTTTGAGTTCTAGGGCTGATCAGTTGCTTGCTACGACACATAACACATGTTATAATATGCTATCATGATCATCATCATGGATAGTTTGTAGTATTTTAGGGCTAGATTTTAATACTTTGGTATCAACATGTTCAGAAAATAAAGGCTAGAGGGTCTCATGTCTTTGAATTCCAATTCTTGTAACAGTTTTAACGAAACATATTAAATAATGGAGGCCATTACTTATCATTTCAGTTTATCTTATTCAATATGTTGATAAATGTTGTTTTATTTCAAAATTCTACAAATGTCTATTTAACACATGGTTTTCCAATGCATCATTTAATGTGTTTAAATTTGTTAGAATATGTTGATATTCAATGTAATCAAATTTTCTTTCCAAGAGACAAACCCGTAAAAAACTTTAACATTTTTGTGTTTCTTACTACATAGAAACCATTTAAATGTAATACTATGAGCTGTGAATCTAACCTGATGATCAAGTGATGAATGCCAAATAACTCGCATCAGATAATAGTTCGATTATGGCACTATATTCTCCTATTTTTTTCATCTTTCAACCAAGTTATATCCCATGAATAGAAATTAACTCATCATTCAATGAGTAAATATCCCAAGACGCGGAAGAAAGTTTCTAAGTACTATGAATAGTTCCATCAACAAAGCCAATGTAATTCTGAAGTCACATTGACATTTGTGAATCATGTGTAATAAAAGATAAGAAGGAGTAGTAGGGAATCGTAAAAAATACAAAACCTAATGCACACACTCACAAAAATATGATACAATTAAATGCATAAAAAATCTTCCTGAGATAAATCATACATAATATATTTAGGTAGAGACCATTCTTGGGATTCGTAAAGAAACATCATCATAGTCAACGAATTCATAGGCCCCTTTGGATATTACATGTTTTACAAAGTAACGACCATGCCACATAACTAGCACACCCTCATAGCATTCAACAGACTCATAAAATCCTTAATCAACTTTCAAATTCAGAAAAATTAGATTCATCTTGGATCGCCCCTCATCAATAGCTTTTAAGTGTCATTTAAAATTTGCAACAAGGAATATATATATTCTCTTAATTTCCTCATTAATAATAATTATTATAAATAATTCTAACATAATATAATATATACTCTTATATATCTCTTCTTTCTGCTCCTCATCCCCCCTTCACGCCATTCTCGGTTTCACATTTTTTCTACAAATGTAGACCACATCCCCTCATTGCATTCTTTTCACTCCCGAGTTCATCACATTCCCATGTCACTTTTACCTTAATATTATCTAAAATATTTTAACCTTTTTAATCCACCTTAATTTTCAAGCTATTAAACATTCATTATAAATAACTTAATGCCAATGCATTCTAATTTCATTAATATGTAGTAAAATTAGAATTATTAGTAATGCTATCCTAATTAATCTCAACAATTTTTTTTCCATTTTTTAGTCTTTAATAAATTTATTTTAGTAATATCACATTATGAAAACATTATTATTAAAATATAATTAAATTTCAATTGAAATCTGAATAAAATATTATTAAAATTAACTTTTTGATTCTCTTTAAACATTGTTTGGTTCGGTTCCTCTCATTGTGTCATGCCCCCCTCCCCTATTTACTACCCTTTATTTCTTCTCTCATTTGTAGGTTCATCCTGGAGATGACTCTCTTTTTAGACTTGAAGCATAGACAAGAAAAATGAAGATTCTGGATAATCAGAATTCTCAACCTCCGAGCTTCTACCACATAAATCTACAAAATATCATTTGTACCTTGTACGGAAGGGAAACATGGACAAAGATACATAATCTCGAAAAAATTAGGATTACAATACCAAGAATAGAAGAAGATATATTCTTCTTGAAGCATTGTAGTGACTTTCATCTCATTCCATCCTTCGCATATGTTAAGCACATGTTAAATAGCCAACACACCCTCAGATCATTCAAGAGACTCAACAAATCTTTAATCCACTTTTAAATTTGGAAAATTAGATTCAACTTGGATAACCTCTCATCCATATCTTTCAGGTGTCATTTAAAACTTGCAACAAGGATCTTGTATTCCCTTACTTTCCTTATTAATAATTATTATTATAACTAATCCTTACATAATAACCTGTGCTTAACGTATATGAAGGACGGAATTAGATACAATTCACTGTAATGCTTCAAGAAGAATATATCTCCTTCTTTTCTTTGTATTTTAACCCTAACTTTTTTGAGATTACATATCTTAGTCCATGTGTCCCTTCCTTAAGGGTACAAATGATAGTGTGTAGATTTATGTGGTGCAAGTTTGGAGGTTGAAAATTCGTATTATCCACAATCTCCATTTTTCTTGTCTACTTTTCGAGTCTAAAACAAGACTCATCTTCGCAAATGACCTACAAAGAAGATAAGAAATAAAGGATAATAAATATTTGAGGGGGGATGTGAGAAACCAACACAATGTTTAAAGAAAATCAATAGGTTAATTTTAATAATAGTTTATTAAGATTTTAATTGAAAATTAGTCATATTTTAATAATAATGTTTTTATAATGTTCTATTACTAAAAGAAACTTATTAAATACTAACCAATATAAGAAAATTTGATCCCATTAATTGGGATAACATTATTAATAATTTTAATTTTACTAGATATTAATGAAATTCCAATGTATTGGAATTAGGTTATATATAATGAATGTTTAAGAGTTTGATAATTAAGGTGGATTAAAAAGGTTAAAATATTTTAAAATTCTCAAGGTAAAAGCGAGGTGGGAATGTAATGAACTTAGAGTGAAATGAATGAAATGAGTGGATGGGGTCTACATTTGTAGGAAAATGTGAAATCGAGAATGATGTGAAGGGGGATGAGGAGTGGAAAGGAAAGATATATAATATTATATATTATATTATGTTAGAGTCAGTTATAATAATTATTATTAATGAGGAAAGTAAGGGAATACCGAATCCTTCTGGCAAGTTTTAAATGACACCTAAAAGCTATTGATGACAGGAGATCCAAGATGAATCTAATTTTTATGAACTTCAAAGTGGATTAAAGAATTTTTGAGTCTCTTGAATGTTGTGAGGGTGTGTTGGTTATGTAACATGTGCTTCACTTATGCGAAGGAAGGAATTAGATCAATGTCAGGAAGAATAGATGTGCTTCTATTCTTTGTATTTTAATATTAAGGCTAATATGTGCCTTAGGTAAAAGGTACAAATTATAGTTTGTATATTTTTGTGCTATAAGTTTGGAGGTTGAGAATTCAGATTGTCTACAGTCTCCATTTTTTTTTTAAGTTTCTTCTAAAACAAGACTTATCTTCACCACTAACTTACAAAGAAGAGAAGAAATAAAAAGTAATAAATAAAGGACATAAAAATTATTATTAATAAAGATCCCAATATAAAAATTATACAACGAGAAAACAAACCAAAACCAAGAAACATTGACCATAACAACTTTTAACTTGAAAACAACCAAAACATAAACACTAACCTGACATTTATTCTAACAATATTTTTTTTCAATATTTTTTTTTCTTTTACTTAGCATATCCATAGAGCCCTTTATGTCTAGATTTATCACTTGGGTTCATAGAGGGAAGATATATACAAGAAGTTCTCTAAATTTCACAACAAATGATGCATTCAATCAATTCCTCTTCCAAGGGTTATTACCTTTTGAAGGTTGATTTGATTAAGGCATACTACTCCATAGATTGGGAATTATTGACCCTTATCCTACTCGTGAACATGGGGATTGTCTTGTGGGTTATGGGATGCATCAAGATCACAAATTTGGTGGTGATAGTTAATGGGTATCCTACTCATTTTTTCTAGGTTCACACACTATTGAGGGAAGGGTGTGCCATGTCTCCTTTACTCTTTATTTTGTGGTGGATATTTTCAGCAATAAGATCAAGGAGCCCTCAGCCCATGACATCATCACAAGTGTGAAAATAATTATAAATATTGAGGTTACAAAAACGTTACACAAACATTTAATGTTTTTTGAGAATACAAAAATTTGAGCATCTCCATAGAATATCATAAAATTCTTAGGATGTTTGGGGAAGCTTTGGGTCTCTATATGAATGATGCTAAATTGAAACTCATTTACACATGAGCTAGGATATGGTGGTGAATTAAATATGTGGTATTTTCTTGGTCTCTTATGGTATCATTGAAGAAGGAATCACATATTTAGGCTTAATATTAAAGCCTAAAGGTTCCAAGAACACTGATTGGGAGTGTTTGGTTACAAAAGTCAAGTGGAAATTGGATGCCTAGAATAACAAATATTTGTCAATGGGCTAAATTTCGGTGATGCTAAAATCTTTTATACAGAATATTTCTATTTATTGGATACACCTTTGCTTTGGCTGCCAAAATAAATCATAAAAAAACATTATGTCCATTATGGAATGGTTTATTTGTTTTGGGGCACATATTGGGGATACTTAGATAATATACACCTAGGGAGATCGTCTCTCATAGCCAATCCTGTTCCAGAAGGTGGTTGGGGAATTTTGGATCCAGTCTTGGTAAACATGGCCCTCATCGTAAAACAAACTTTTGGAGTGGTGCATGGCACACTATTATCGTCCCGGGTTATCAAGGAAAATTACTTAAGTGGACTTCCACTTTTTGCATGGATAACATTAGGGGCTAATAACAAACTTCAGATTTATTTCATGTGGAAAATTATGTTTAAGGTGTTGGATTTGATTTTGAGCCATGTTTGGTGGGCTATGGGTTACTAAAACTAGATCAAGTTCACTCTAGATGCCATATGCAGTATAAAAGGTAATCACACTTCATTGGTGCAAATTCTAAATCATTTACATAAAAAGGAATTTTCTATCTTAAGAAAATCATTATCCCCTCTCGCAAGCATTCATGTCAAAAGGTTTGGCTTAAGGCAGAGGAGTTTGATTTTTACTAGAGGAATTTTCCAAGAATTGGAATTCATACATTTCATTTCTCCATAGGTCACTATTTGTGAAGGAGATCACCATATGGCATGGGAAGGATCATTAAAAAAGGTAATATCCTTTTACAGGAGATTTATAAGAATTTTCGAAGATGGAGGGAGAGAATGTATATACAATAAAACCAATAAAACCACAAGATACCAAATAAAATTAAAGTATTCAGTTGGATAACAATCCATGATTGAATTTTCACATGGCAGAATCTCCAAAAAAAATAAAATTTATTCCTATGGCATGGTATTTGTGTGTTATGTGTGAAGGGAAATGATGAAAGTATACATCTCTTTCTCAAGGGTCCATACAGTCTTGCACTTTGGGAAAGGATTCTGGAAAACTACAATCTACATACAAGAATATTTCCTCACACTATGTACATCTGCTTTAAAGTCTAGAGTAAATTATAGGGTTATGATGCACTAGAATTATACATATTCTAGAGTATATGGAGAAGAAGGAAATAATTTTCTACAAGAAATCCATGGGGATCTTAGATGATATTACGAAGGTTACTATATGTTATAATGAGATAGGCCCGCAGAATATTAGCAAACCTTATAGGCTTCCAAAAAAGAGAGACATGTGGCATTCATATCCTATGGGTTTCTTGATGGTGCCATTGCTATGAGAAAACGTGGTTGTGGTGTGGTAATTTATTCAGAAGTAGATAAGTATTATCATTTGTGGTTAGAGGGACGAGTGCGCACAACCACAAAAGAAGAATTATTTTCATTATGAGGGTGTTGATTGCTGCCAAATGGCCCGGAATGGATGAAATTAAAATATTTGGGGACCCCAAAGGCATTATAGAACTAGATAAGGTGCATAATGATTTCAGAAGTCCCATAGTTATAAATTGGATGAAGCTTATCCAAACGATGATAAAAAAGTTTCAGCATGTCTCCTTTTACCATATATACAAGGAACAAAATTGGACTGTGGATTTATTATCAAAAAGAGGAATAAATCATGAAACAAGTAAGTTATTTTTTTTTTCTTTGAACAAGGAGGTATAATCAAACATCCACCATCAACTACTCTCAAGGATTGACAATACACAACTTTAAATGTTGTTATATATAGAGATAACATAATATTTATGTAATGAAAACTTAAAAAACATATAAGATATTATAGAATTTTGTAATAATGCGTAATCAAAATTTGATAATTAGTAATGTCACAATTAGAAACATTTCCCTTATGAGAAATATATTTGTTTCTGAAAATAAGAACAATTAAAAGATCCAAGACGTGGACTAATGTTTTATGTGTAAAGTAGGGGTTTTTTTCTTTCTGAAAAAATATGCCCTATCAAAAATATTTAATAATTTAAAAAATAAAAGTAAAATATTTACATAATCACTTAATTCTGATTATGTTATTTAACTGCATATTTTCATTAATATTCCCTATCAATTTCTTTTTTCTTGTTAAAATTTTTAAAAATATTTACATAATCACTTAACTTTGATCCTGTTATTTAGCTGCATAATTTCATTATGAGCACTATTTACACTTAATTGTGAGGTCAAATAGAAATGTTAGAGATAGAATGATGTATAAATAAATATTTTTCATGGTTATGCTGCTTGGTTTTCCATGTTGTCATGGCAACTGGCTAGCAAACTATCTCTTGAATAAGTGAGTATTTGTTGTTTGTTTTACTAAATATCTATGGTTCTTTTGTAGCTATATATTCACATTCGATTCTGATCAATATTACCATGAATGTATTTATTATTTCTTTTGGTACAACATAAGCATTTTGTTATTTTTTTTTTGTTTTAGGTGTTAATTTTATTGTGCAAAGTAAGGAGGTGAATAAAAATATTTCAGTATTTTAATGTGAGGTATTAAGAAAATATCACTTGAGCTCACTCTGGAGAAAGAACAACCAAATTGAGTTCCTCCCTATACACTTGTTTTATATAATATATTGTTAAATGTTTTCTTAAATTTCATTTAATTCATCGGCTTAATTTGTAACCATTAATCAATTATTTATAATATAATATATAATTTGGATATTCTTTTATAAGGTAAAGTCAAATTTAACAACCCAAATGGAATAGATAACTAGTTGGATGTTGATTGATGGTGTTACTTGAAATATAATAAATCATATATTTTATTTTTTTACATGAAATTTATGTAATGCTATTTTTTTTCAATATTTTTTAAAGATATTTATATAATCAGTTAATTCCTATTATGTTATTTAATTGCATAATCTCATTATGAACACTATTAATTGTGAGATCATAGATAAATATCAAAAATAGGGTGATGTATAAATAAATACCTTTCATGGATATGATGCTCCTTGGTGTTCCATGTTCTTGTTCTTCCCCCATTTAGGATTAGTTGAATATTTGTTTTTTGTTTTACTAAATATTCACAGTTATATATTCACCCTCATGTAGATAAATATTACCATGAACAGTTATTTTTCACTTATTTTGGTAAACAAAGATCTTATTGTGTTTATTTTTCTTGAGTTAATTTCATAGTGCCAAGTCTAGAGAAAGTTTGCATTGTCTAAGTGTGAGGTGTTGAGGAACGTTTAGTTGCTTTGAGTGAGGAAATTGATATATTTGTTTTGTGCTATTTAGATTTATGGCTATGTACTTGCTTCATATATAATATTGTTGAGCGTTTATCTAGCCTCCCTTTAATCCAATTGAGTAATCGTTTATATCTTTATCTAGGCAACTACCATAATGATTGTAAAGTGTGCATATCATATAATTTAGCTTTCATCACTAAGAGTGTGTAAGTTCCCAAAACATTTTCATTCTAAACCGTGTAAAAATAAGACTTGTGAAATAAAAACAAAGCATACTCAAATAACCACAAAATGTGAACTTGCACAAGAGACAATAACTACACTATGTAAATATTACTCCTCTTAGTAATACTAAACCTTAAAACCCATATCTAAACTCCTCTTAATAATACTAAACCTTAGAACTTGTAAAATGAAATACTGAAAACTTAAAAACCATATGTAAAATCCTCTTAATAATACAAAACCTTAAAATATGTAAAATCAAATACTGCATGGGTGCATTTTAAATTCTTCAGATGTCAATCCTACTTTGAGACAGGCCATCCAGCCAAAAATTTCCAAAAAATCTTCGAGAAAAAAATAGCTAGAAAGAATCACCATAGGTGTACATGGTGAGAAGGAGAGAAAAAGGAACATTACACTGTAATTAAGGAAGAATACTCTCCAGAAAACTCTAAATTGCAAGAAATCAGGAAAGAAAGAAAAAACCCTCAAGACAAGCAAGGGGAAAGCCCCGCCCAACAACAGAAAATGAACTCGATAGCCCTTCAAGCTATTGAGAATAATGCTTAAATATTTCCATGTAATTGTTGACATTATCTAGCATATTTTATGGTTGTCTGTTATTAAAAATTAGTGCAGCAAATTATTAGGATGGCCAGTGGTCAGAAGGTCAGAATGAATAATTAGTAGTTGATAAATAATATAATTAGTAATAGGGTTATTATATAAGAATATATAAACATACATGATTCAATGTGAGATTTACAAGTTGACCAGTGATCTGATCTGTGTTTTTTTTCATTGTCTTTCATTGTTTTTCTTATATGTCATAATTATTTTGGTTTATTAGTTGGCTTAAAGAGCAGTGGCCATTTCAGATTCTACTATTGGTATGAGAGCAGGTAAAATTATTTTGGGTTAAATTTTTTATTGCTGGAATTTCGCCAAAGTTAAAAATGTTGATTTCTAACATGCGTCTTCTAGAATTTAATGGGAATGATTATGATTATTGGTTCATTAAGATGATGACCTTTTTGATTGGAAAATATCTGTGGGATATTATTGAATCGGGTTATGATGAGCCAAATGATTGGAATGTCCTTACAACTAGAAGAATAATTCTCAGGCTTTGTTTCACATTTAGATAGCTCTTGATAAGAGCTTATTTCCATGAATATTAGGAGCAAAAGCTGCCAAAGATGCCTAGAATACTCTACAAGAAGCTTAACAAGGTAGTGATCAAGTTAAGGTGGTCAAGATTCAGACATTGAAGCGATACTTCGAGAATCTCAAGATGCGAGAAGCGGAAAGTATAAGTGACTACTATGTGAAAGTCAAAGATGTGGTCAACAAAATGGCTACACTTGGGGAAATGGTAAGTAATTAAGTTTTAATAAAAAAGGTATTGAGATCTTTAACACCTACATGGAATAATGTTGCCATAATATTAGAAGAAAGCAAGCATTTGAGATAATTAAAGTTTGATCAATTGGTTGGATCTCTCATGTCTCATGAATAAAGATTGAAAGTCACTTTTGAAGTTGTAAAAAATTATTTTTCCTCTAAATTACAAATTACGCAGATTGAAGATGAAAGCAGTAGTAGTGCCAAAACCAATCAAGATTGAGGTAAATGGCAAACACAAAAATTTTCTAGAGGTAGAGGCAGAGGTGGCTCAAGAGGAAGAGGTAGTTGTAGATTTGATTAGAGAAATGTTCAATGTTACTGTTGTAATATGTACGACCACTTTGAAAGAGAACACATACTGAAAGAAGGTAAAAATTCTAACTATGCTCAAGAAAGTAATGAGTATCCTCTAGATCAATTATTTTTATCTTATGCCAAAGGTGAAAATACTAGTAAAGATGTTTGGTACATAGATTTTGGATTCTCTAACCATATGACAGGGAATGAGAAATTGTTTTCAGCCAAGGATGGAAATTTTAAATCGAAGTTCAATCTTAGTGATGATAAATATTTTGAGGTTGTTGCCAAAGGAGCTGTGGAGATCCAAAAAAAATAAGGTATAAAGAGTATTCATGATATTTATTATACTCCACAATTTAAGCACAATTTGTTAAGTGTTGGGGAGCTATGTGACAAACATATAAAGTACTATTTGAGAATAATACATGTACTATCTATGATCAGAATAAGGGAAATAAGTTAATCATTGTTGTTCCTATGACAAGAAATAGGATTTTTACCTTGAATTTCAAAGAACATAGAAAAAACCTTGCAATTATGGCTTATGAGGATTCATGTTGGCTATGGCATCTTAGGTATGGGCATTTAAATTTTCACAGTTTGAAGTTTCTAACCTCAAATGCATTAGTTTCTGGTTTGACCAAGGTAGAGGAGCATAAGGAGGTTTGTGAAGGATTTTCTAAAGAAAGCATGCAAGGGAAAGGTTCCCAAAGGGAAATGCATGGAGGGCTCATCACCCACTTCAGCTTGTTCATTCAGACATCTGTGGTGCTATGCAGACTAATAGCTTGGTTAAGTCACCATATTTCATCACTTTTATTGATGATTACACAAGAAAATTTTGGGTATATTTTTTTAAGGCCAAAATTGAAGCCTTGGATACATTCAAGAAGTTTAAAGAACTTGTAGAAAATGAGAAAGGCTGCAAGATCAAATGTTTTCGAACTAGCCATGGAGGAGAATTTTTCTCAAAATATTTCCAAAATTAGTGTGATATGAATGGCATCAAGAGGCAACATAGTACAACATACATCCCAAAAAAATGGCGTAGCTGAAAGGAAGAATCGCATTGTGGTTGAAATGTCAAGGTTCATGTTACAAACTAAGGGATTGAGCAATTATTTTTGGGGAGATGCAGTTGCTACAATAGTGTACATCCTCAAACGTAGCTCCACCAGTGCACTAGAGAATATGACTCCTTATGAAGCTTGGTGTGGAAACAATCCTAATGTTAATCATTTTAAAGTTTTTTGTTGTTTTGCTTATGTGCATGTACCTGATCAAAATTGAAAAAAGTTAGATGCAAAGAGTGAGTTATGCATTTTCATTTGTTATAATGAGACAATCAAGGCTTATAAATTGTACAATCCTCTCACTAACAAGATTATTGTATCAAAAGATATCATTTTTGATGAATGGGGAGTTTATGTTCATAAAAAAACCATGTTGAAAAGGCAAAATCTATTTTTAATGATGATATAATTCATGATATTGAGCAGCCAACTAATGATTTTGTATCTAGTCGTTTAACTCCACCAAGGAGCCCTTCATCAATTTCTTGAGCATCAAGCTCAAGTCCAACTTCTTCTCCAAGTTATACAAGGAAGGTAAGGAGATTTAATGATATATATAAGAGGAGTGCAAATCAAGAACATGAAGAAAATCCAATAGGTGAGACAGTGAATTTTTCTTTATTAGCCAAGGCTGATTTTGAACCATCATGTTTTGAAGATGCATGTACTAATGAGGTTTGGGCACAAGCTATGCAAGAACAGATGGATTCCATTCACGTGAATGACACTTGGGAATTGACAAAGCTTCTGTATGAGATGAAAAATATTGGCACCAAATGGGTCCACAAGACCAAATTTAACAGTGATGGGACTGTTGAAAGACACAAGGCAAGATTAGTTGCCAAAGGATTCATAAAAATGTATGGAATTGATTATGAAGAAACATTTGCACCAGTAGCAAGACAGGAGACCATTAGAATTTTTATTCCATTAGCAGCTCAGAAAAGGTGGAGCATACATCATATGGGCGTCAAAAGTTCCTTCTTGAATGGGTACTTGGAAGAGGAAGTATATGTGGAGTAGCTACAAGGTTTTGAAGTGGAAGGAAAAGAGAATAATGTCTACAAGTTGAATAAGGCTTTGTATGGTTTCAAGCAAGCACCAAGAGCATGGTATGCTAGGATTGATGGATACTTTCAGGAAAAAGTCTTACAGAGGAGTAAGAATGATCCTACCATTTACTACAAAAAAAAGGTATTAATATTTTGATCATAAGTTTGTATGTTGATGATCTATTGTATATGGGTAGTAGTTCCAAAATGAATCATGAGTTCAAAGTTGCTATGTTGAATGAATTTGAGATGAAAGATCTAGATCTTAGTAAATATTTTCTAGGAATGGAGGTTTATCAAAGTAAGGATGAAGTTTTCATTTTCCACACAAAATATGCACATGATATGTTGAAGAAATTTGACATGCTTGATTCTAACGAATCCCCTACTCCAAATTCTCATGGAGTTTTATTATGTAGATATGATGGTGTTGATTTAGTTGATGAGACAACTTACAGATGTATTGTGGGGAGCTTGAAGTTTCTAACCCACACAAAACCTGATATTGCATTTTCAGTTTCATTTATATCAAGGTACATAAAAAATCCATCTGTAATACATATGAAGGTAGCCAAGAGAATTTTAAGGTATGTGAAAGACACTCTAAATTTTGGTATTCATTACTACTTTGCTAAAAAGTTCAATCTTGTTGGATTTAGTGATTCAGATTGGGAGATAGTGTGGATGAATGTAATTCCACATCTGGAAATTTTTTCTCTTCTAGTTCTATTTTTATTACTTGGACCTCAAGAAAGTGAAAATGAGGAGACTGATGAAGACTATCTCCTAACATTTACATTCCCCTAGAATGTAATTGTCATCAGATTTATAGATGATTTTTTCCCATGGCGCGTTGATGTACCCTTTTTCTCCACTGTCGATTCTCTCTCTTATTCCGTTAGAACTCAAATTATTTGGAATTCCAAATTCACATGATGTGACATGAAACAACATCTAGATAAAGATACATATAAATTCAATTTCAATATGAAATTATTAATATTGGCATCAATTACTTTGAAAACGAATCCGTAAGTAGTAATTCGAGTGAAGAAGAGGACACAAAAAGTAGAATTTTTATTGAAGAAGAAGAAATAATTACGAGTGATACCGAGGAAGATGAAACAGATAGTATTGCTATAGAAGATGATGAAGTGTGGGTAAATAGCAGTATTCGTGTAGCAATTGATGAGTTGCCCATAGTTATATTAAGTCATCAAGAAAAGGGAAGTGGGGATGTGGAAATGTGCACTATCTGTCTCTATGCGTTAATTTCCACTAGAGACTCTGCAAAACAATTACCATGCACAAATAGTTATCATTCAAAGTGAATTCTCAAATGGTTTGGTCATAACCATTCATTTCCAAAAAATATATATATTTTCCCAAAAATAAAGCCTACATATTATGGAAGAAACATTAGTAATGATTGTACAACTAAATTATAATCAACTTTACGAAAAAATATATATAAATTTTCCCAAACATTAGGCCTACATATTAATTACATAAGAGCCATCCAAATTGTTACTAAAGTCTCTAGACACAATTTTAACATCCATTGCAAATTCCCAATGCTTACTAACTAAAATTTCTAATTGTATAGTTGTAATTTTTGAATATTATATGACAAGTCTAAATAATTATTTTATAAACCTAAATGTTTCCAAACAACAAGTGGTGACATTGTATATTGGCCCAATAATTTAGTCACAACCACCAATCACAAAGATACATAATTATATGGATTGGGGCACCTTCCAACCATTTATAGATCATTGGAAGGATATGTGGTTTATGATATTTGATAAGCCTCCATGTAATAACAAGGAGGTGTCTATATTTCAGTAGCAAATTATAGGTAAACATTGAGTTTGGTCAACATGCCAACTAGTTTGACATTGGTGAATTCCAAGGCATGGGTTATCAGTCTAAATAGGATAGATATTATGGTAGGTGAGACTCATCACTAGGTGCTCATCCTCTTAGGTGAAGGCCTAACCCTTCTACATAACATCCTCCATTAGGGGGGAGTATTATTCAAACCCAAACAACTATTACCACCTTGAATCATAGCCTAGTGTGGCATAACTCTTTGATATCATTATTCCAATAGGAACAACCTAGAGGTAATGTTGAGGAAGGCAATGAACCTTCATCCTTTTTAGTAGATTATAGCTTAGAGAGGCCACATGGAGTATCATGTGAGCCTCACCGACGTTCAAGCTACAAGGAGACATGTTATGAGTTTATGTAGGTTAAAAATATGAGACTTTTATGGAGGAGGTTAGTATCTTAACCATATTTATATTCTTCATTTTATTTCTATGTATTTCCATGTTACCAAGCACCCAACCGAGCAATACATAAGAAAGGGTAAGTTCTTCCTTAGGGCCCATGTTCATTTAACAAGAAAGTTGAAAGCCATTGCAAAAATATATTCAATATAAGCTCAACATGTTATTTGAGAGAATTGAAACTCAATGGTGAGGATAATAATAATTCCTCCAAACCACCTGAGATAAAATCAAATGACATACAAACATACATACATGTATATATGCATGTATGTATTGTTACATATAACTCTACAATTTGATGTCATTCATTAAGGTTAGAACCAAATCTAATACAATAAATGTGTGACGTTTTGTTTCATCCTCCAAGAGGTTCATTTATTTTTCATACTCTTATTTATTCATATTTACTAATGTTTAAAATGACACAAAAATCTTGTAGGTTTGTATGTATAACCTTTATATGAAATGTACGATACACCATTAGAAATATATATCTCACGACTACAAATTTATACTGCAAATCCCTACTGCAAGCTATGGGTTTGCCTGTTTTCCAATAAAACATCATTTAGGATTCAAAACGCCTAGAGAAGTTCATGACCTGGAAAATTTCCAAGAAAAGTAAATTGTGTTGCAATTAAGGTAACTAAAAGAAACAATGGTGGGGTTCCAAGTGGAATAGGAAGAAATGGTCTGCATTGTGTTGAGATCCTTCATGATATGGGGAAAATTCTGCTAAGCATGGTCTGTGCTGAGCCACTATCCTTGTTGCAAGAATTGGCCAGCTTTGAAACCTCGATATAGTTGGATATTTTATTGGAAAATTGTTGTGTCCATGATTTGATCAGTTGTGGAATTTTCCATGTAGTATGGATTTATCTATCTTGGTGTGAGTTTTTCTACAATGTGTGATGTGTCTAGTAATGGTGGAAAGTATGGTTAAGGGAGGTCCACACTGAACCCTCGATCCAGGCCAAAGAATAGGAGTGTGTTGAGCTCAAAATAATTGTCTCCCACAACCACCGTGGTAGTGTAAGGACCATATCATAGTGGTATAAAATTCAAATGGGCTCTGGTAAGGCATTTTTTCTATAAATGCAAACAAACTTTGTCGCTCACCTGAAACTTGTGGCACCCAATGTTGATCATGTTGCTGCTTGTACTTGGCATTGGACTTACGCAAGATTTCATGCAGCTCTTGAAGTCATAGAGAATTTTAGGGGTGAATCTTAGGCAATGGGAAGAATTTAAGGGGTTTTATATTTTGGAGGGGAAATTTTTTTGTGTTATGCCCTTTTTCTATAGTTATCCCAAAAATTATTTTAAAAATAAATAATTATTATTTTTAGCCATTAAAAATAAGCCTCATAAACATTCCAAGCCCTTATTTTCCTGGTTTACAGGTTCTATTTTCTTCCAATCACCCTTATTTCAAGGAATGGAATTGGTTATGGATTATCTCTCCCTCTACCATTCCTTGGGTGCATACCAAGGCATGCATGTATCTAATTCAATGACCACTTCATTTTGGTTCTATGCTAATGGTATGTATTTCAAATTTTTCATTTGACTTATATGGGTCTGTGTGATTGTGACTTTACCTTTGCTTCCTTTGATATATCGACAATGAGATATGGAATCAAACATTGTCTTATTAGGACGTGATGATTGGATGGATTGATCACCTTATCCTTTTCTTACCACCCCACATATATCAGCACCTTACTCTTGAATTTATTACTTTCACCTTAGGATGATGGAGAGACTAAAGGGTTTTGTGAACATAAGTTTGATTTTGTCTCCGAAATGAAACTACAGAAAAATGGATGCGTGGATGGATTAATAAGTGTGAAGGTCATACCCTTGGTGACTATGACTTCTATAAAGAATTTGTATTTAGGTTCAAATTTCAAACCAATGGATGCATAAACCCTATATGGGTAGTAGTAGTTATCTTGAATTAGAATATCATGTTATAGTGATCTCATTTTTCCATGGAACTAAGGGTGTCTTCAATCCTGAAAAATTTTATGTTCTACTTCATCTAGAAATTCCCTTCTACCTTTGATGCAAATTCCAGGTTTGGTGGCTCTCTAAATATGTAGCATTATAAAATGTTGTATTCTTATGTTTATTCTCATCCTTTAAGGCCCTCTGTCACAAAACTTGATCATAGAATCTATTCTCCTAAAATAAAAACCTAAATTTAATCAAAATATAATGAGAGTTTTGAATCTTCATTGGTATGATTTTGTCTAGTTATTATGTTTTAAAGGGTAATTGTGACCTAAATTGGTCAATATAACCTATTCTCCTAGAAACCAAGGCGTAATTTAATCAAAATATAGTCAATGATATTTGGTTTTTTAGAATTCCCCTCTCATTGAGGAAATGATATGAAAATTATTGATATAGTTGATGTGGGTTAATACAGAAAAGGAAATTGGTGTACGTAATATCAAAGATAAGTACAAGTTTTTGTTTGCGATTTGAAGAATTTTTGTGTCATTAATATCAACAAGGGCTAAATAGATGACTTTTAGTAGCTGAAATAGAATTTAATCACTAGGAAGGTGCCCTTGTACCTAAAATAATACCAACTCAAAGTCAAAATCAAATCAATCCAAAATGTGGGGAGCTAATAAATTATGGTGTATTTTTGAAACCGAACATGGTGCATGCATCCATAATGTACATTTTAAAAGGTGTATTTTCAATTTAAGGACTGTAACTTTTTCGATTACGTAGCCGAGATAAGTAAAATACCTTTCAAAACTCAGTATACATCCTCCATTTTTAGAATGCCATCATCAAGATGGTGCCCTTGTTATATAGAATGGCCTATAAAGAGCCCCCAAAGGGCCACCTGTTGCATTTGATCCCTATGTCTTTCCAACCAAAAATAGCATTAAATCCAATCTAGAATGTGGGAGCCTAATCAGTTGATGGTGTGCATTGGGATCAAAAATTTACTAGCCACACATACTTCATATACCTATTGAAATGTTTAAATAACATTCAGATCATTATGATCTATTATCACTCTATTAATTCTTCAAGTTGTGAGATTTTGATTTATAGTTGTAATGACTCTAGAGGTAACCACAAACCTACTTTTAAAATCTAAGATCTAGCCTTCTTAGGGTTCAGAGAGGGCTCTCTCTATAAAATTTAACTTTGTTTTATTTACAAAATATTAGGCTAGTTATGATTATGAAATTTGGTTCTGGTTTGATTGATTTGGTGGGAAAAATCACTTAATGAGATGGATAGTGGGAAATCTATTTGTCCATTGGGCTAAGGAGTCAAAAATAAAGGAGACAGAGGTAGGATCAAGGTCAAGAAGTGAAATGTTTTCAGGGCAAGATAGATATTCCTTTGAAGATATTGGAAGGTTGTTTGGTGAGTTGATATTATCGGGATACAAAGAAATTAATGGTTCTTTGATATAGAAAAGAGAAGTAGTAGGTAGAGATCAAACAAAAGGGGGAGAAATTAAGGGTTCACTGCTCTGGAAATCAACAGAAAGCATAGAAATGATAAAAAGTAAAGAATATTGAAGTAATAATCCTCTTTATTCATTCAAATTTGGAACACATATATGGATGCACTAAAAAAATAAGATAAACAACGACAATTAGAAAATAATTCACTTCAATAGCTCATCACATGAATCCTGAAATATGATGCTAATTGCCTCGATCATGTCTACTACTCTCAATTTGCAACACAAAAGCCTTCAAGTCCAACAAAAAATGACTATATAAATCTTCAGCAATTTATTCCACAATAATACTTCAAAGTGTGAAGTATTTATACATAATTGTTAACAAAATATCCTAGAATGATTCTAGGAATTATCTAAGGAAAACAGAAATATCTTTACAACAAAATAGAGACAGTTGCTTTACAAAGCAGCAAGCTATCCTATCTATCCAAATAAAATAGAAGCTAGTTGTGGATTAGGTGCATCTAGCTGCCTTGGTGTCCTCTTTGCTAGCTTAGATACTATAAATCTATTTTGAAATCCAATCTGCTCTATCTTATACACTTTAACTCTGATTTCTTTTAATCTGATACTCTTTAACCAATGATACTCTTTGAGCTCTGTAAAGTTGTTTTTTACTACTGTAATAAATCTGTTTTGATTGAAAATTAGAATTTTTGTTTCTTCATCTTATCTTCCTTTTAACTTTCAAAGTAAATCAGTGAGTGACCACCAAGTTTCTTCATTTGGAATTCGTATCTTCTTCATTTTTCTGAATTTCTCATCTATCTTTGTATATGTGGAAAAAGTAGGTTTTATAACAAACAAATGTCTTATCTCATGCTAAAAATAAAATAAATCCTCAAAACTTCTTAGTAACACTTTTCCTGTAGGGATACCTTGTCCATCTATCTTGCTCACCTATTATTTTTCATATTCTCTGCTCTTTTTATTGTAATTCTCCTGAGGCATAATTTTATCACTGATGACCAAAATGTTAGGCAGACTTCTTTGGCTAATATTTTCAAATTTAACCATGAATTTGGTTACAATTATGTTCATATTCTAATAGTTTTATTCAAGTTGTTTCATCAGGTTCTTCTTGGTGATGACTTCCATTATTTCAAGGATTGTATCAGTCTCATCAGTAATCTCAATTTCTTCTAGCTCTTGCTTGTTTTTTCTGTTAAGAAACACGATCAATTCTATTGCTTGCTCAAGTTTGTTATCAAGATCATCTTTAGTATTTTGAATTTATGTTAGTGTTGCCTTTAGTAAAAGTCTTTGTTCAAAGATCACCTCAATCGAAGGCCACACATAGTTGATGGCGTCAATGACCTTGTTCCATAAATGGTTTTTCACATATGAAATTGGCTCCTTTAAGCTTAAATATTTTTGTAGCTTATTCAGTTCTTCATTTAATCTAGTAGCATTTTGTTCATGGGTTTTGGCATTAATTTGAGCCAAATTATTTTGATCTTCATGATTTTCAATCGCATGTTTCAATCTGTTAATTTCACTTGTCTGAAGTGACATTTCTTCGATGGCTTTTACTAGTTTTTTGGACTCATATGAAGGGTGAGCTGTTGTAGCTGATGACTCTGTAGCTGATGTTGTAGATGATGTCACTGGCACTGCAGTAGTCAATGGTACTTTGGGTGCGCACTCTTTTGCTAGAGTGGATGGCACAGTTTTAGTAACCATAGGGATAACTGAAGGAACTTATGGTGTTTTTGTTGTTTCCCTTTCCTTGACAAGCTTATCCATTTGAATCTCCATTTCTTTATTAACTGAAAGATTATGTTCATCATATCATCCTTCTCATTCTGTCCTTGTATTATTTATTTAGCTTGAGGATGTTTATTTAATGGAAATTTAAGCTATTTCCTCAATGTTACAATGTCTTCATGATATTTCTTTACTAACAATTCTACTTCTTTGACATTTGCAGGGTCATATCCAACTTACAGGACCAACCCTTCTAGAGATTTAATTCTAAGATATTTAGCATATAATGATGCTTTATCAAGTTTCATTTGATCTTTCTTATTTTTGATTGTGTTATGAAGCTCCTGAACACTCATAGATTTGGTGGTAATATTTGAATACAACATATTTGAACTCTTTCTCTGAAATTCTATCTAATCAAGAGCATGATTTTTTTTTTTTGTACTTCTAGATCAATATTTTTGTATTCTGCAATTGCCTTTGGAACCTTCACTATAGACTGTAATACTGACATGATAACCTTTTTATTTGAGTAATCAAAGACAGATAAAAGTATTGTTTGAATGCTTGGTGTTTGCTTTAAGTATTAAGAGTAAATCTCATTTTTAATCTCTTCATTCTTTAACTTAATCTGTTTGTACTTTTGTTTAATGTCAAGGTCCTTTTCCTCTACTCTCTATGAAGATGATGCTTCCATGTTCTCTTGTTTCTCTATCAACTGTGCATTTGCATTAGCAACCTATTCTTCATTTACCTTCTTTGTAACTGGCTAATTTATGATAACAGTGGTAGTATCTGTGTTTGTTACTGGGACATCTGTGTCTTCAACTTCAGTAGTAACTTTCTCTTTTTCTAGTGAATTTAACTTAGGCTTCTTATTATATCTTAACTTGAACCTAGTTTCAGTAGTGGCTTCAGCAACATAAGAACCTTCTTCTCTAATTCTTTTGGTGTTTTTATATGTTTGATCTGCAGTTTGTAAAGTTTGACTAGTATCACTTTGCTTTACTGCATCTATTAAAGTGTTTTCTGGCAACTCAGTCTGATTAGCATACCACTCAATCTCTAGTTTTTCTTCATGAATGTAGGGTGTTATTTTACACTTAACCCTCATTTTACTTAAGAGTCCTTGTGGATAATAGTTCTAGGAGAAACTCTCTTCAAATTTGTATTCTAATAACTATTTCGCTCATTCTATCTCTACATCTATATGATTAAAAATGAATGGTCCCACTTGATTCTTTCACTTAAATTGTGTTTTCTTGTTTGCTACTAGAATGTTAATTGAATCAAGATTTAAGATTTTCCTTATATATTGCAAGGCAAAAACCCTCATTAGTACTTATTTTGGTAATTTTTATGGGAATAAATTGGATTCAAAAACTCTAATATCCATGTGTTTTTCATACAAATACCAATCTCCAGTCTTAGTATGCTCTGATAACCGTAAAATATTCTTCATCTCATCATTTATCCTTGATTGTTCATTATTGTTAACATTTTTATTAATGGATGGATGAAGAATTCTAAAAAAATTGCATAGGTAAACTCTGTGAATGCTTTTGTGATTAAAGAGGTCCAAAAAATGACTGAAGGAGGATTTCCTTCTATGTCAAGCCTCTGAAAGGATACTAGAAAATTATCTGCTTGAAAATGAAAGAACATGTGGAAAATGAAAGATGTGTATCTAAACACTCCTTCAGTTGGCAACTTAACCAATTGGTCATGAATATTGTTAGCAATATACCCAACATAATTGAACATAATAGATGGAGGTTGTCCTGGTGTGAAATTGGACATGAAACCTAAAATGGATTCATCTGTATGGTAATCAGTGAATTATCCTAGGATGAGAGGTAACATATAAATTACATGCCTTGAAAATTCTAGAAATTTTGAAGTGGAGTATGGAGGATTGATTTGAGCAATTTCCACATGTAAGGGCATGAATATTTGGAAGAACTAGATTATTTGGGGAAAATCCAGGCCAATATACAACTTGGTAAGAGCTTCTATGGACAAAGGAATTGCTTGAGGACCCAGTTTGAGATGTAACATCTAGTTAATGGACTCAAAAGTAATGGTAAAATGCACTTCTTTATTTTCATTCACTATGGCTCTTTGTTCAAGCACATAATAATTTTGGCATAACCTAATTACCTCTGGGCATGAATGAGTAATAGGAACAACATATTTGGGCAAGTTTGATTCCCAAATTTGAACTTCTTTCACCTAATCTAAAGACTTTTCAAAACTCCAATTGTGAAGTTCCAAAAAATCGAATTCTAAAATTGGATCTGCTATCTTGTAGTCAACATCTACTAATGGGATGTGCTCAATGTCTACAACAGGAGGTTGTAGAGGATTGACAATGATGATAGTCTTGGAAGATGCAGCTGGAGTAGATTTAGGCATTTTTAGGCTTTTTGGACTACACAAACTTAGTTTTTTGGTTTTCTGGCTACTTATGTAAGATTTAATAGTTTACAAAAGTATTCCTTCACTTTGGCATGGGCTCTTGAATTAAAATAGGCAGAATATGTTCTTTTCTTGGATTTTTGCTTCAATTTTTTACTTTCAACATGTATTTCAGACTCTCACCATTTAGAAAACAATAAACATGGGATTCTTGGACATTTTCAATGGATAATTGGGTTAAAATTTGTTTTAATTTAAGGCACAGAGGATTACGCTACCTTCAAAGGATTTATGGGCTAACATTAGAGTTTTATATAGTCTGAAAAACTAGAAAAACTCAATATTTTTCATTTGAAATAGTGTGTAGTATAGAACAGGGTTTCTCAAAAATTTTGCGAGGGTTTGGCCTATTTTTTTGATCTTTTAATAGGTTTCCTTGGATAATTTTAATTCTGAATGTATTTATTCCTTATCAAGGTTCTATTTAAATTGATAACAGGCTCAATTTCTTGAAAAATACTTGTTATACACAAGCACGGGTCTTTTGGAAATGGCTCTGAGGCTTTATAATAGGTTCTGTGGTGTCTTTTCTAGTTTTTGGAGTTATTCAGGGCTTCTCTGCAATATTTAACAATGAATGTAGGTTTTTGAAATGATTCTAGGCATGGAAGAAGTATAAAATCTTCTTTCTTTTGAGTCCAAAAGGCAGATATAGTCAATAAGCGCAGAAGAAAGGAATAACAGTGCATTTCAGGGTTTATAAGGAAAATTAAGGTTAAATTAGGCCTGCAATATATGGCGATCAAATCGGGAAAATAGATGGTTTTTTTCTTCGGAAGGAAGATACAACAAGTGGTTATCGTGCGGGTTTTTAATCCACCTTACTTATCAAGCTCTTAAACATTAATTATAAATAACTTAATGCCAATGCATTCAAATTTAATTAATATCTAGTAAAATTAGAACTATTAATAATGCTATCCTAATTAATCTCAACAATTTTTCTTACATTGGTTATTATTTAAGTAATAGCACTTTATTAAAACATTATTATTAAAATATAATTAAATTTCAATTGAAATCTCAATAAACTATTATTAAGATTAAATTTTTGATTCTCTTTAAACATTGTGTGGGTCGGTTCCTCTCATTCTCTCATTCCCCCCTCCCCTATTTATTACCCTTTATTTCTTTTCTTATTTGTAGGTTCATCCTGAAGATGATTATCATTTTAGACTTGAAACGTAGACAAGAAAAATAAAGACTTTGGATAATCCAAATTATTAACCTCCAAACTTCTACCACAAAAATCTACAAACTATAATTTGTACCTTGAACGGAAGACAAACATAGACTAAGATACATAATCTCGAAAAGGTTAGGATTAAAATACAAAGAAGAGAAGAATATCTATTCTTCCTGAAGCAACGTAGTGACTTTCATCTCATTCTATCCTTCGCATACGTTAAGCACATGTTACATAGCCAACACATCTTTAAGAGACTCAACATTCAAGAGAGCATTCAAGAGACTCAACAAATCTTTAATCTTCTTTGAATTTTGGGAAAATTAGATTCATCTTGGATAGCCTCTCATCCATATATTTTAGGTGTCATTTAAAACTTGCAACAAGGATTCTGTATTCCCTTACTTTCCTCATTAATAATAATTATTATAACTAATTATTACATAATAACCTATGCTTAACGTATGCGAATGATGGAATTACATCAAAGTCACTACAATTCTTCAAGAATAATATATCTCCTTCTCTGCTTTGTATTTTAACCCTAAAATTTTTTTATATTACATATCTTAGTCCATGTGTCCCTTCGTTAAGGGTACAAATGATAGTTTGTAGACTTATGTGGTAGAAGCTGGAGGTTGAGAATTTTTATTATCTATAGTATTCATTTTTCTTGTCTACATTTCAAGTCTAAAACAAGACTCATCTTAGCAAAAAACCTGCGAAGAAGAGAAGAAATAAAAGAAAATAAATAGGGAAGGGGATGAGAGGAACCAACAAAATGTTGAAAGAAAATCATTAAGTTAATTTTTATAATATTTTATTAAGATTTTAATGAATTTTAATTATATTTTAATAATAATGTTTTTATAATGTTCTATTACTAAAAGAAACTTATTAAGTACTAACCAATGTAAGAAAATTTAATACCATTAATTGGGATAGCATTATTAATAATTTTAATTTTACTAGATATTAATGAAATTTTAATGTACTGGAATTAGGTTATTTATAATGAATGTTTAAGATTTTTATAATTAAGGTGGATTAAAAAGGTTAAAATATTTTAAAAATCTTGAGGTAAAATTGAGGTGGGAATGTAATGAACTCAACGTGAAAGGATTGAAATGAGGAGATGGGGTCTATATTTGTAGGAGAATGTGAAATCCAGAATGATGCAAAGGGGGATGAAGAGTAGAAAGGAAAGATATATAATATTATATATTATATTATGTTATAATTAGTGATAATAATCATTATTAATGAGGAAAGTAACGAAATATGAAATACTTGTGGCAAGTTTTAAATGACACCTAAAAGCTATTGATGAGAGGAGATCCAAGATGAATCTATTTTTTCTGAACTTCAAAGAAGATTAAAGATTTCTTTAGTCTCTTGAACATTGTGAGGGTGTGTTGGTTATGTAACATGAGCTTCATTTATGCGAAGGATGGAATTAGATTAAAGTCAAGAAGAATAGATGTGCCTCTCTTCTTTGAATTTTAATCTTAAGGTTAATGTGCCTCTTAGGTACAACGTACAAATTATAGTTTGTAGATTTTTGTGGTAGAAGTTTGGAGGTTGAGAACACACATTGTCTAGAGCCTTCATTTTTTTTCTTTTTAAATTTTTTTCTAAAACAAGACTCATCTTCAGCACTAACATATAAATAAAAGAAGAAATAAAAAGTAATAAATAAAAGAGATAAAAAATATTATTAATAAAGATCCCAATATACAGAGTATACAAAAATAACACAAACCAAGAGCAAGAAACATTGATCATAACAACTTTTAACTTGAAAACAACCAAAACATAAACACTAACCTAACATTTATTCTAACAATATCTTTTTTTCAATATTTTTTTTCTTTTAATTATCATATCTCATCGAGCCCTTTATGTCTAGATTTATCACTTGGGTTCATAGAGAGCATATATATACAAGGAGTGATATAAATTGCACAACAAATGATGCATTCAATCATTTCCTCTTCCAACAGTTATTACCGTATGAAGGTTGATTTGATTAAGGCATACTACTAGATAGATTGGGAATTTTTGACCCTTATCCTACTCATGAACATAGGGATTTTCTTGTGGGTTATGTGATGCATCAAGATAAAAAATTTTGTGGTGATAGTTAATGGGTATCCTACTCCTTTTTTCTAGGCTCACACACTATTGACGGAGGGGTGTGCCTGTTGTGTATATTAATCCGTCTTGCGGACAAGACCGATCTCTCTAGTACTAAAAGTAACCAGCAACAAATAGCCAATTATACTAATCTCTCTCTAAGCATACAGGATTCATAAAAATGCTATATAGGTGTAAGGCCTACCTTATATCCAGTGCTTGCTTGATCTCGTTGAATTCCTTCCCGTGCACATGAAAGAAAGTTCCTCGTGAATCTGCAGTCGCAAACAAGCAAAAAGATTACACAACACCTGTATAGACATTATTATAAACCATACTCATCACAATGATCAAGGAATTTATGAAATAAACCATGAATAGATAGTTTAATGAGAGAAATGAGTATATTTGTATTAACTTCAAATAAATAAAATGTTTACAACCTGTTCTTTGATGTTGTGCAGGTCCTCTCGGGGTCTGAAGCAGGAATCTCTTCTAATTTGACAAGAATTGCACTCTTTGAACCAAGACAAATAGAAGTGAGTGATTTAACCTCATAGAAAGTCTTAGTTAACTGAGTCTGAATCTCAACAGCATTTAACTATAAATATCTTAAGCTTGAACTCCCTTTGAGGCTACCCAAGGCCTCTTTTTATAGTGGAAAAGAGGAGGTTTCTTGTTCCAAATATGAAGGGATGGAATCCTCCTTCAAATGGATAGCTCCTTACATCAAGGGGTTAGCTCCATCAAGTGAGGGATGCATGAACGTTCTCAAAGCGTATCCATTCCCGAAAATTCCCATCTAGAATCTTCTAGAATTCATCTGAAATCCACTTTTTATCTTTACTTTCTCGCCTTTTTGAGTTTTACAGAGGTCCGAACCCATAACAGAAATAAAGTGTGGTACGGTTCCGCAGGAGGGCTGAAATTTAGGTGCGGGACTATAGGTAATGAATAGAGAAAGTGCGATACCAATGTTTAGGGGATTTTTAGGAACTTTTCTCTGATTTTGAAAGCTTGACATGAGGAGCTGATATGTTAGACTTGCAAAAGGAGGAAGTATGAGTAATAATGAGCTCATACTCATAGTAAAATGTTAGGATGACAGTTTTTAGTGTAACAAAGTGCCCCCTAAAGTGAAAAATCTGGAATAGATGAAGTTGTAGTCTGTCATATATGAAGAGTGTTGTACTTTATCATTTCAAAGATCATCCTGTGGACACCCCAGTCGGAACCTGTAAAAAAATTCAATGCAAAATATATACATATATATGTCATCACTAAGGTAGGCATTCCCATACTCAGATTAAAACTAACTAGAAACTAACTCAAATCATTCTGATACAGGAATGATTTTGAATACATCATAGTATAGATATATGTAGACACAGTATGGACGCAGCCATCTGTTTATAAATAGTCTACTGTATAGATGACAACAAAATTCCTCGCAGCCTGGATGGTGAAAACTAGATCCAGGGTCTTCATTTCCACATCTCGAACTAGTACGATTCTATCCATGTGAACAAATGTGTTGAAGTTGAACATGGTAGAAACCACTTGATTATCAGTCAATGATGTGAACTGTTAACAAGTGTGAGAGAGACCACCAGTAATGTCAATGGCTCTCAAAGTACTCAGTACAATCCATGAAATGTGAATGAATGAGCTAAAGTCGAACATGTCACAGAATCATTCAATCGAAGGTCAATGATGCAACCTGTCGTCGAAGGCGAGAAACCTGCCATTGAGGCATGTAGATTTCAATGTACTGATGATTTCTGGATCAACTTCCTAGATAATGTGCTGATATCGATAGAAACTAAGCTGTCGTAGGCAAGCCCACAACACGAAATCATAGATCAAGTTTTGAAAATATATTGGCAAGGACTGACTCAGGGATGGTCAAAAGATGGATGACAGATATTTTGCAGATGCATGGTTTATTTGACCTGTCCTCTTGAACACATAATGACACTACAGATGTCTTGGTAACAATTGACCCAAAGCTAATACCCAGAAACCGGCTGAAGACTTTCAATGTGGTTTGATTAACTGTTAGGCAAAGGACTTCCCAACCCAGGTGAATGAAAGTGTCGTGTTCAAGAGTGGTTGACTAAATTTTCGAAAAATTTAAAATACAACAAACGTGCCCATTTTTCTCTCTTTTTCCCCCACCATTTCTAGCAAGGACCTCTTTATTTTTTACAAGCTTGAGGAGGATAACATTTGCTTGGTTATAAGCTCATCCTTCAGATGAGTCCAACTTAGTTTAAAATTCGAACCCTAAGAAGGAATGGTTCATTCCTGTTGAAAATTAGATAGGTCCTTTACTGTTAAGTTTTAACGAGTCCAGTATAGGAGAAACTCGGTGTTTTTCAGTTTTAGGGAGTCAGAAGAAAAACTTAAGAAAACTCTATGGGTGTACTTTTTCGTAAATTTAGTCTCTCGAGCCCGAAAAAGAATAAAATAATGCGGGAGAGAACTCTATTGACCGTAATTAGTCAACGTATACCTTTTTCGTAAATAGTCCATTTCAGTCCGTAAAAGGGGTAAACTTATACTGAAAGGACGATCATTCATTTACTTTAACGAGTTCGAATAATCAAGTACTCGACAATCTTTTCATATTTAGAGAGTCTGAAAAGGTCTTAAAAGACGACTCGAAGGTTTTTCTTTTTCATAAATTTTTTGAAATAGTCCGAAAAAGTGATAAAAGTATGCTCTTTGTTGAAAAACGATCAGTTCACCTGAAAAATCCGGTTTCTACACAAAAAATTGAAACATTACACATACTTGTTTAAGATAAGTAAAAATGCTTTCAAAAATACCCTTTTTAAAGTGAAAAATAAATAAATTAAAAATTCATCCATTCGAAAAAACTTATCAAAAGGAATTTTTCAGTTTCATTTTTACCGTTCAGTTCCAGAGTGAAAAGTAAAAAGCTTTTGGGTGAGAAAGTTCCTGTGAAGATTATGGAAAATTCGTCCGTTGGAATCGAGAACCGTCAGTCCCAGGTAATCCACAACCACTCAATCTTGTTTTTTATCCATTTCAAATTTGTTTTTAGGCTTTAGTTTGAATTTTTGGGGCAAAAAATGGTTTAAAATTTCGCCCGCGGGGTCCGCAAGTGGGACACACGCTACCTGCAGACCCCGACTTTTTCCTATAAGGAAAAAGTCATGGGTTCCGCACCCGGCACACACTACGCATGCGGAACTATGCTCTGTTTACAAAGAGTGGGTGCGGTACCCGCGCGGTTGGATTTAAAACATTGATTTCTCATTTGTTTGCCAAAATTTTTCAAATAAGATTATTCTAACTTGCCTTTTTCTGTATTGTAGGATTAACAAGATGCTGATCTGGCAAAAACGTGAGCACGAGGAAGTGGATGAAGCTGTAATACTTCATTTAACCACACAACAGGCATTAAAAGCATGTGGCTTGTACAAATTTTGGGCCATCTCAGGCATGAGGGCACAAGTAGAAGTCTTGACATGGTTGGTGAACAGATGGAATGTGTAGGACCAGTGCTTTTTCATTTGTGGCCACCGGCTCGAAATTGAGCTGGAGGATATATATTTCTTGACTGGTTTGTCCAAGAGGGGCGAACAAGTTTCGTTGTTTGGGACTAGGCCAGGTGGCCAGACTGTCGCTAGTCTCCAACTAAAATTTTGCAATGATCAGGCAAATCCTTGGGACAAATGGATTGACATAAAACACATCATCCGTCCTGAATTAAAATTTATTTCTTTTACTGTTACCAAACTATGTGGGATTGCTGCGCTTCATGTAGCTACTGGTTCCCAAATGCGCATTGTCATGGACTGTTTTCGCGACACCATCTTTAACTAGTGTGAAGCTGTGTTGGCCAATGTAAAAGGCCAACTAACCAGAGCAAAAAATGGGAAACTGAATAACTTTGGATATGGATCCATTGTTGTTTCTTTTTCTCTGGAGAGGATCCCCATGTTAGCTCCACAGAGTATTGTTGTTGATGTCGGTCAACCTCAAGAACCGAGAATGGTTCGTTGATCTGCGTTGATGGCTCGTCATGCTATTGAGTGTACTGAGATTGTGCGATTTCCTTCTTCATATTTTCGTTGGCTGGATCGCCAACGTTTTGTGATAGAGGATTTTCCATATGCCAGGATAGATTTCCGTGGCGACAGAGAGATGGATCTCCCTGCCGGGGAACAGTGGGATGAGTCAGGTACAATCATTTTTCAACGTTTGCTAAATTCTAATTTTTTATTTTTATCGTCTTTGAAAACTAATAACCAAATTTTTTTTGAAAACAGATGTGAATCCACAAAGACCAGCTCATCTCCAACCTTACGAGAGAAGAGAACCAGTTGCGCCCGCACCAGCCCCAGCAGGCCAATCAGCGGAGATTTTGACTGATTTAGAGCATCATCTAGAGCGTTTGATTCTAGATATTCCAGAGACCAGCATATATGACATTCCTCTCAGGCTGCAAAGATATGTGATTGGAGTTCCAGGACCTTTTAGGAGGTTCCTATGCAGGGTAGCCCGGGCAGTGGTTTCTTATCGTGATCACCATCAGTGATGGGATGATCATGTAGACTCATATTTTTGAATTTGGTATTATCATTTTTGCCGATCATAAGGTGTTTCCAACCTATGATCGAAGACGATGTATATTTTTTGAAAACTCTCCTATACTATGATATATCACTATTTGCCGGCTATCTGTGTACATATGTGAATGTTGCTTGTTTTACTGCTTTTGATTATTGCAAATGTCTATTTATCATACTAGAAGCAATTGAATCTGCTAATGTATTTAAATTTCTTGGAATATGTTGATATTCAATGTAATCAAATTCACGTTCCAAGAGACGAACTCTAAAAAAAAACCGTAATAACACTGGATTTCTAATGGTATAAACCCTGTTAAGCTGTAATAAAACAAGTTCAGAATCCAACCTTACAATCAAACTCTGAATTCCAAATGATATGGATTCAGACAATAACTCAATCACTGCACTATACTCGGCAATGTTATTTGTTGTTTGACCAAGGCTTATCCCATGCATGGATACTAACTCGTCAGAGGGTGAATAGATAACCCAAGCTGCAGAAGAAATGTTCCGTGTACTACGACAAGCACCATCAGCAAAACCAATGCAGGTTTGAAGAGACGTCGACATATGCAATATCAAGAGTAAAACTCAGATAAGCAGGAATAGTGACAAAAACACACTTCTAAACTAGGCACACTTTTCTAATCTAAAACACACCAGCAGTAAAGAAATCTAAACTAACAAAATCTCCACACCACATTAAGCATAATATCGCTTTAGATAAAGCCCATTTCTGGGTTTATCCAAAGGGACACCGTAAAAATCTATCAACTCATAGGCCCCTTTTGCTAACTTTCGTTTAACAATATAAGGACCATGCCACATAGGCATGAATTTCCCAGCTCCTAGCTTGTCATTAACTTGATCATAAAGTAAAACTAGGTCTCCTTCTGAAAAATTTCAAGGGGTCACATTTCTATCATACTGAGCTTTTATCCTTTTAACATGAGCCTCGTTTGCTATTGCAGCATTTTGTCGATTCTCATCTAATTGGGCTAAGTACAAGAAACGTTTCTCCTCTTCAGACGTAGCTGGAAGTAATTCTACGGCTAATTTTAGTGATGGTATTTCACATTCAATTGGCAACACAGCTTCCAAACCGTAAACCAGTTGAAAAGGAGTGAAACCCATTGATGTTTTGACTGAGGTTCGATATGCCCAAAGTGCTGAAAATAACATGGAATTCCAATTCGTCTTATGAATACCAATGATTCATCTAATCATGGTGACTAAAACTTTGTTAATGGCTTCAACCAGACCATTGGCTTGCAGATAATACAGAGTGGAACTATCGTGGCGCAAGCCAAGCTAGTCTGTCAGTTCAGTCATCATGACATTCCGAAAATGACTTCCATGATCCGTAATAATAGATTGAGGAACACCGAACCTAGTAATTATGTGATTAAATATGAATGTTGCAGCAGTCTTGCCGTCAGCTGAAAATGTAGGCATTGCCTCGGCCCATTTTGTAAAATAATCTACTGCTAAGATAATATGCGCATGCCCCCTGGCCGAGTGAGGGTTACATGTAATAAAATCGATACCCCATTTCGCGAAAGGACCAACGGCAATTATAGGGTGAAGAGGAGCAGGTGGCGCGTGCATTTTTCGATAAAAAATTTGACAGTTGTGGCATTTCCAAACCGCATAAATGTAATCTTTGAATAACGTTGGCCAGAAATAACCTGCATGCAAAATATTTTGGGCTGTGGCATACCCAGACATATGACCGCCACATGCTCTAGAATGGCAGTCATTTAATACCTTTTCAGCTTCTTCATGAGTTAGAAAACGTCAGAAAATAGAATCCGCTCCACGTCGATAAAGTGTATCACCAATGATATTATACTGTTGGGATTGGAAGCGTATTTTCCATCGCTGTGTTCGTGAGATGTCAGGCTGAAAAGATTGGGTTTGGAGATAAACAATAATATCTCCATACCAAGGATCAAGTGTACTGATGAGAAACAAAGATTTGTCCGCAATGGACTCTTCTTCCACTGTTTCAGTATCAGTAGAGGGGAAATCGCACATCAGTTCTGCAAATACCAAAGATTTCTTTGCCTTGGATTTTTCAAATTCCAAGTCAAATTCCTGCAGGATAACTATCCATTTGGAATATTTGCCCCCTAGCAATTGTTTGGTCAAAATATACATCACGGGGTTGCAATTAGAAATTACCGTGGTTTTACGTAACAAGATGTAATGTCTAAAACGTTGGACAACTTGAACAGCTGCCAAGGCCAATTTCTCCACATGTGTGTATTTGATTTCAGTCGGATGCAGATTTCGACTAAGATAATAAATCACATGTTCATTGTAAGATTCATCTTCCTGAACTAGTACCATCCCAATGGTGGAATGAGAAGCAGCGAGGTACAAAATGTAATCTTGGTTGTAGTTGGGAGGATTCAATAACGGTGCATGGGTCAACGCGTGTTTAAGTGCATCAAAAGATCGATCAACGATCTCATCCCAGAAGAATGGAATGTTCTGTTTCAACAACCAGGTAAAACCCTTTGTAAGCTCGGCATAGTTAGGAATAAATCTACGTAAAAAGCTTGCTTTCCCCTGCAAACTTTGGAGTTGGCGCAAAGTCGAAGGAGAAGGAAATTTAACAATAGCTTCGACCTTCGATGGATCGACATCAATTCCTAATTTCGAGACAACAAATCCCAGTAATCGACCGGATTCTACGCAGAAAACACATTTATGCGGATTTAGCCTTATCCGATAATGCCTACATCTCATAAAAATTGCTAGTAAATGAGTGGGATGATCGGCCCTACGTAATGAATGAGCAGGTAAATCATTGAGATATGGCTAGACAATGTGCTTAATGTCATGAAATGCATAAGACATAGCCCGTTGAAAAGTTGCTCCAGCGTTCTTTAGTCCAAAAGGTAGTTTACAATAAGAAAACGTTCCCCATGGAGAAACAAAAGTTGTTTTGGGTTGATCTGCAGGGAGTATGTTTATTTGATTGTAGCCCGAAAAGCCATCCATGAAGTAAAACAATTCACTGCGAGCACAATCATCTATTATTTGATCGATATAGGGAGTTGGATAATTATCTTTTGGACACGCTCGATTAATATCCCTATAATCAATACATACTCTTATCGTTCCTTGTTTTTTAGTCACAGGAACAATATTCGATACCCAATCCGTTAAGGGAATTGGATAAATGAATCCTACTCGAAGTAATTTTTCAACTTCAGCTTTTATAGCAGCAGCTTTTCTAGGATGAATTTGACGTAATCGTTGACGAACATGTTTAGCATCCGGGTAAGTCTTAATTTCATGAACGACAATCGATGGATCAATTCCTGGAATTTCTTCATAAGACCAAGAAAACAAGTCATGAAATTCTTGAAATAGGGCTTTATAAGTCTGAATTTCCTCATCCGTACAACAAGCACCTATATGAATGTTTTCAATTATTCCTGGTTTTACTGAAATGTCAATTGGAACCGTTTTAGATATATTTTCCAAATTTAACTCAGAATCAGGATTTTGCAATGGATTCTGAGGTTCCTTGGCATATTCAGCAGTAAAAATTGAAGCGAAATCATCTTCAAAATGATCCAATTCAGGTAAAAATGAAGATCGGTGATGTAGATCTTCCCATGGAAAATCATCAACAGACAAAAACTCACAAATTTGCTCATCTGTATGAACAAGTTCAGGAAATGTCGTTGTAACTGAACTAGATATAGAAAGTGATTCCTCTTGGATCCCATTCATTGGATCGGTTTCGGTTGAAGAGGGGTCGGAAAATGACTGTACAGCCTGGTACGCAATTTCAAATGGACTCAAGGGCATCACGCCATCAAATGAATCTATCTCGGATTCGGAAGGTATAATCCAAGGATCATCAAACATAACAGTGTCTGACGAAATCATATGAATACTTGCAGTAGAAGGCGATACGTTAGGAGGAGGAAAGGAAAAAGTTCCTAGTAAACCAGAATCTTCAATCAAACCTACTCCAACATCCTTATAAGGGATAGCCGTTTTACCAACATGTTGGATTGTTTCTGTATAGGCTAGGTCGGATGAGAAATAAGTTAACTGATCTATTGTCACGATCTTTCCTTGATATGGAAATTTTATGAGTCGAAAGACTGAAGAGACAACAACAGTCATAGCATAGGACCAACTATGACCCAGAAGAAGGTTGCAATCTAGAGGGGCATCAACCACTTCCACATCTAGATTAACAATTTTACCTTCGACCCCTATGGGTAAATCCTGCAAAATACCAAAACGTTGAAAACCTCGACCATCAAAAGCCTTTAGAATTGTTGGAGATTGGTTAAGTGTAGGAGAACCAAGTGATTTTCAACACTGAATCGACATAATACACGTTGAAGCTCCTTCATCAATCACAGTTTGAAAAATAGGTCTGGTTTTGACTAACACTGGAATCGGGAAAGCCATTTGGCGAGGAAGACATGGTGTACTATTTTCTAAATCGAAGATTATAAGGTTACAATCCTGAACATCGACAACTCCTATAGCAGACAATAATAATTTACGCTGTGCTAGACACGATTGCAGCACTTCCAAAACCGACATTGCTAAAGGAGAAACAACTAAGTCTTCAACAATGTTGTAATTCTGAGCAGCTCTCGCATGTGGATTGAAAGCTGATTTACGAAGAACACCTTTAGCAGGTGGTTTGATTATTAAGTCTGGATTTTGTTTCTCGATCTGTAGCGGACCAGAAATAGGAGGAGGTGTATTTGATGTATTTGCATTAGAAGATTCTGCTTCTTTGCCATCAACAGGATTGTTAGAACCGTAATCTTGCGATCGCGTTGCAATCCTTACATGAGACATCATCATAATAGGCTCTTCTAAAGTAGTCGAGGAAGAACCAATCATCTTACTATCTTGAATTGGAAAGGGATCCTTCAAGACAGCTGGTTGTTGCGATCCTTTAACGAATTTCGTAACTTCGTCTCGATATGGACATTCTTTCATGAAATGATCTTGTTCACAAATGAAACAAGGATAGCGAGGTTTACGTTTTTCGTCATTGGATTCATCTTTATCATTTTTCTCTTTCGAATTCTTTTTGTTTTTGTTCCTCCCCTTCTTTTTACCACCGGATTTTGATTTTGTCGTAGATGTTTCAACGACATGAATGTCGGCAGAAACTTCGGGAGAACATTCTCCTTTGGGGGAATCAGGTAAAGTTATAATTGGAGAAGAATTATTTGAAGATTTCTTCTTTCTTTTAGAATTAACTGTACCAATCATACCGTCATCGGCATGAGACCCTGAAGGCGTTGCAACTATTTGACCTTGTTTTGGAAGGTCTGGGATTTTTTCATGTAGGGTACCTGACTGTGTATAAACGAGGTCAAGGTACTGAGCCTGAGCAATTACTTGCTCTTCAGTAATAACACCAGCCTTAGCTACATCTTCAGTGATCTTGGGTAACAATGATTTAACAAACCATTCTGCCAAAATTTGATCTGGAATATAAACTTTCACTAAACGCCTCCTACGTCGCCATTAATGAATATGATCAGAAATATACGTGGACGTAGATTGTTTTAGCGAAGTTAATAATTCTGTGCCATTGTCGTACCTGACAAGAAACTGAAAATGAGTCAAGAAAGTTGTTGCTAACTGACTGAAATTATGAAATGAGCTACGTGGTAACTCAATGTACCATTTGGCAGCAAGACCTATAAGGGTTCTTTGGAAAAGACGTAAGCGAATCGAATCATCAATGATTGAATTAGACGCACACCAAAGGTGATAAGTCATAACATGATTCGATGGATCCTCTCCTGACTTACCTTCGAATTTTGGTATATCACTGGGCAACTTATGAGGCATTGGCAGCCAGTTCTGATAATAAAAAATGGGATCATTCGTAAGACGCGTCAAATCAGGTAAGTCCAAAGTTGCGATAAACGGTAATTGACAGTTAGGGTCACGAAAACCTTGTGAAGCCAAAGCAGATCCAGGAGGTGGATACCCAGGATAACTAGGAATCGGATTTGCATTAGGTATTGTATAACCTCTCGGAAAACCATGATGAACCGAACCATACTGAGGTTGTTGATAAGTATAACCAGGGTACGGTTGATACTGATAGCTTGGATTCTGTACATAGGGACTGAATTGCGGTTGTCCCTGGTACGGTTGATACATAAATTGAGGTTGATTTGTAACAACTGTACTTGTACCAGCTTGTCCTGCAGGCATCTGAACTGTAGTCTGAATGGAAGGTCCTGACTAAGGTACAGAGACTTGAGGTATTTGCGCAGATACAGGGATAGAAGAAGTTGGTGATACAGATACTCCAAAAATAGGTGTGACAGGTTGAACAGACGTTACAGCAGTTGCAGCAGTTTGAGGCGGAGTCTGAGGTGTACTAGGCCCAGTCTGCTGAACTGAACTAGGTGTAGGAGTTTGAATAGTTGGCTGAACAGGTTGCTGGGTTGGACCAGAAACTAATGGCTAGCCAGGTTGATAAGGCAACTGCACATTAGGCTATAAAGGCTGTTGATATTGGTACGGATCCCACACCATCATTCCGGGGTATTGTCTCGTAGAAGGTTGAACATAAGGACCATAATCTGGTTGAACGTAGGGTTGATAATTAAGAGGTAAATTTCCGGCTCCTTGAACAGATGTTTGACCAAAAGGCTATTGGTAACCTTGAATTGGGTACTACCCTTGAGGTTGATAACCCTGAGGTGCGTACTAAGGCTGGGGTTGATAAGGACCCTGAGGAGCATATTGAGTTTGGGGTTGACCTTGAGGAACGTACTGTCCTTGGGGTTGCCCCCCAAAATAATATGATTCCAAATTTTGTCCTGGGAAAAAGAGACCTTGAGGTTGTCCCCCGGGTGGTAACTGACTACCCTGAGGTTGCCCCCTAGGCAGTAACTGAGTTCCTTGAGGTTGCCCCCCAGAAGGAAACTGAGTACCTTGAGTTTGAGGATTCGGAATATTACCAGACATCATAAAAATTTGTTCTACGTCCGACGTTTCAATTTTAAGTCCATCAAGACCAAATGATCACACGTTTTTGATGGGTTGAGGAGTTGCTCCCGAGAAAGTACGAGACAAAGACTGATATCCCGAAGGAACAGAAGGACCACCATGTAAAAATGATTCCGGCATTTGATAAAAAATGGATGACTCTCCAACCATAAAAGATGACGGATAATAACCTCTGGGTGTAGGATGAAATGGAATTCGAGGTGGATAAAAAGCAAGACCCGGATTCTCTAAAAAATTCGTTAAAGAGAGATACCAAGGATGATTTCGAATGGGGCTGTAGAAAATAGATTCATGCTCCCTAAGATTTAATGATTGAGGGGAGTCGGGAAGAGATATGTCTTCGTCTGGATAGTAAGTTCTTAAATAGAAATAAGTCCAGAGGGAAGATTTTCTGTAATGATATTTCTTACCCTAGGTGAAACTGGATCGCTAGAAGTTGGTGTGATAAATCCTGAGGATGTTTCCAAAATAGAAGATTCAGTTTCAGGTTCAGAGTTTTCAGGTTTGTCAGATAATTCACCAGAAGGAGAAATACTTTCAGTAAATTCAGAAACTGAAATCGGTTCTTGAATGTATTCTGTTGTAGGTATTTGATGATTAGGATGTATAACTATAGATGAACTTCCAATTTTTGCTGATCTAATTCTACTACTACTAGATGCTACCAAAGCACGAAGCCCTTCAAGTTGACTTGGTGAATATTCAGGGGGTTTCCCTTGTATTCTCCGAGATTGTCTCGACAATTCCGCCACGATTAAAAATTATCTAATCACACGCAAAAAAAGAAAAATTTCAATGAAAACACCTAAAGTCTCTAAGAAACAAACAATTGAATCATTCGCCTAAAAAATCTAAGAGTTCAAACCACACACAAACAGGTAACTTTCCGTACTAAAAACACTAGTTGGTGATGAAATCCAACTTAGTAGAGTTTTAATACGAAAAGGGCGGTTGGAACAGTTACCCCGACAACCTGCTTAATGAAACAGACCAGTGCAAGTTTCTCCATTATACCATCTCGAGTGAAGATAACCCTCCGGAGAGTCCAAGTGAGTCTAGTCGACGTCTGTTCCAGGTACAGTGGGATCTTCCCTCCACCGTCACCTTAGGAAAGAATCCTAAAGATTATGGCCTCTAAGGTTACCAACTAAAACAAATATACCTGGGGGAATAGTCTACGATCCAACACACACGCAAGGGCAGAGTAAAAAAGCTCAATCCCCTTGAAGGCTCCTTGGAATAATCCAAGGTTTACTAACAAGTGACCCCAGGCTCCTCGAAAATGGTCTATCCGAGGTTTACCGTTTTTAATACGTGTATATCTTCTATAGCTCCCAATGAGGAAGGATTGATTACCCCACTGGTTCAGATATGATCTCATGCTTAACTCCTTTAAGAGGAGATTCCCAGAGCATACATGCAACAATTGGAATTCTTCCTACCACAAGATTTGTCTACTTTTTTGTTTTAGCTATCTTGGAGAGTTAATTACGCCCTACTCCAAGACACTAGCCTAAGCTATGTTGGTGATAAGAGCCCTAGAAATAAAAAGATTAGTAGATGAATTTTAATTAAGCGTTACTTTTAGGAGTTGTTTCTTAAGTCAATGGGTGCGGAAATGAAACTTTGGATGATGTGAAGACTCGACTTCCAAAAAATACTAGAAATGCACCTAGAATGATAATCAATTCTTTTTCTTTCAATGAACTTCTATTTAAGAAAGAGTTGGAGAATGCAATTCTTTTAATAAACAATTCCTTCTTTAAACATGAAAAATAATTGAAAGAAACTACTTTGTCTTTTCAATAATAAGATAAATGATCAAAGCTCATAAGAAAAATCCTTTTCCTTTCCAAACTAGAAGCTACAAAACAATTTTCCTTCGAAAGAAAGCTACAAAAATTAAAACTACTCAAAACTACAAAATCTAATCTTGAGATCTAAAATCTAAATTGAGTAAAAGCTTTTAAGATTTTTTTTATGAATTTTTTTCTTAGTTGTTCAACGAACTAAGAATCTATTCGTTCAGAATAAAAAATAGGTCAAAAACACTCAAAATATGTTTTTATAAAAATGAAATTCAAAACTTTCAACCAAGTTTTTCGAAGATTAGAAAAGAAACAAAAGGCTTAATTTCTCAATATAGGATGTTTTCACAATTAGGTCAGATTCAAAAGACAAAAAGAGATCAATGTAATCTGAGATACTGCAAATTTTCAAAAGTTCGAATCACTACAAAGACCTAGCAGAAAAAAAATCCAAACTGCAAAATCTTCTAGAAAATCATCAAAACATCAACACTGTTGGAGTTCATTCACAAACAATTCTTGACAGAAACAATAATCAGTCTGGGCAGATACCAAAAAGCTAAATAAAAATAAACTAGAGAAAGAAATCTAGAGATTTTCTAAAATTTTTACAGGGTCCGCAGGCAACCAGTATTGACAAGTGCGGTCCCACACTGTATTCTTCACAGAAAGTGCGAACCTGCCCGCAGTGTCAAAGTAAGACAGAGTGCGGTCCTAGGAAAAATTATAGAAAAACTTAAAATATTTCTAAATTTTCAAAGAAAGGGAAAATCTAAATTACCCAGACAGATATGTATCAATCAAAAAACAGGAAAAAATGTTTCCTCAAATCAATAAAAGAGAACCAAAAACAACAAGTTCTTTCCCCAGCGGAGTCGCCATTTTGTTGTGTAGATTAATCCGTCTTGCGGAAAAGACCGATCTCTCTAGTACTAAAAGTAACTAGCAACAAACAACCAATTATACTAATCTCTCTCTAAGCATACATGATTCATAAAAATGCTATATAGGTGTAAGGCCTACCTTATATCCAATGCTTGCTTGATCTCGTTGAAGTCCTTCCCGTGCACTTGAAAGAACGTTCCTCATGAATCCGCAGTCACAAACAAGCAAAAATATTACACAGCACCTGTATAGACATTATTGTAAACCATACTCATCATAATGATCAATTAATTTATGAAATAAACCATGAATAGACAGTTTAATGAGAGAAATGAGTATATTTGTATTAACCTCAAATAAAGAAAACCTTTACAACCTATGCCTTGATGTTGTGCAGGTCCTCTCGGGTTCCGAAGCAGGAATCTCTTCTAATTTGACAAGCATTGCACTCTTTGAACCAAGACAAGTAGAAGTGAGTGATTTAACCTCACAGAAAGTCTTAGTTAACTGAGTCTGAATCTCAATAGCATTTAACTTCAAATATCTTAAGCTTGAACTCCCTTTGAGGCTACCCAAGGCCTCTTTTTATAGTGGAAAAGAGGAGGTTTCTTGTTCCAAATATGAAGGGATGGAATCCTCCTTCAAAGGGATAGCTCCTTACATCAAGGGGTTAGCTCCATCAACTGAGGGATGCATGAACCTTCTCAAAGCGTATCCATTCCCGAAAATTCCCATCTAGAATCTTCTAGAATTCATCTGAAATCCACTTTTTATCTTTACTTTCTCGCCTTTTTGAGTTTTACAGAGGTCCGAACCCATAACACAAATAAAGTGCAGTATGGTTCCGCAGGAGGGCTGAACTTTAGGTGCGGGACTGCAGGTAATGAATAGAGAAAGTGCGATACCAATGTTTAGGGGATTTTTAGGAACTTTTCTCTGATTTTGAAAGCTTGACATGAGGAGCTGATATGTTAGACTTGCAAAAGGAGGAAGTATGAGTAATAATGAGCTCATACTCATAGTAAAATGTCAGGATGACAGTTTTTAGTGTAACAGTGCCATGTCTCCTTTACTCTTTCTTTTGTGGTGGATACTTTCAGCAATAATACCAAGGATTCCTTAGCCCACGACATCATCACAAGTGTGCAAGTATTTATAAATCTTGAGGTTACACAAAGGTTACAAAAACATTTAATGTTTGTGGAGAATACAGAAATATGAGTGTCTCCATAGAATATCATAAATTCCTTAGGATGTTTGGGGAATATTTGGGTCAGTATATGAATGAGACTAAATCGAAACTTTACATGGTATTTTCCTGGTGGCTCATGGTATGGTTGAAGAAGAAATCACATATTGAGGCTTAATATTTTGATTTTCAAGTATTACTCTTATTTCACAATAATATATTAGAATTTCAAATTTTCTTTCATGTAGGTTATATGACCCATTAATGTCATAACATTTTCACATATAGTGTTAGCATCTTATAATTTTATGTCCCAAAATTGACGATTTAATTTTTAGGATTTAAGTTAATTAACTAAATGATGTTATTTTCATAGTTGTAGTCAAGAAGATGAGTTTATAAGGCAGCATGAAATCCTTCCCATATGGTGTTAAAATGACCATTGACCCAAAATAGAAAGTGATGAGGTATAGTAATTTGATCTACATTATATAAAATGGAAGGTATTTTAATATATACAGGCATATCCAAGGGTGCTCTCAGGATAAAATTTCAATGAGGAAGGGACAAATGCAACTCAAAAGGATGAGTATGCTAACAAGATTAGCGGAATAGCCATTTAAAATGGAATCACTTACTCTACTGATTAGAGAAATCATGGGAAGTAAGAATGACATCCTTGCAGTGACAATGCCACAACAACATGAGAGAGTCATTTCCTTAATGTATCAAGTAATTAGCTTGTTTTTTATGGGCTAATTTATCTATTTTTTGTTTGTTTTCTAATTTGGAATGATGAACACTGGTATTTTCCAGTCAAAATGAATAGGTGGGTCTTATTTATTCTGCTAGTTTGTGAGTTTGACCATTATTTTATTTTGAGAAAGAAGGGAAGGCATGATTATAAAATGAAAATGTTGCACTATTTTTTTGTCTCATTTTCCTAGCTAATAATAGTATATATATCAGATTGGTTAAGGTTGGCATTGGCGTTTAGGGTAAATTTGGGTGTATTTTTAGCTACTAGAACTACCATGAAATTCTAATGATTATGGATATCTCCCACTATTCCCACAAAAAAAAAAAAACTAAAACAACACTAATTTGGATAACATCGGTACCTTTTTCATCGATCACACTCTGAGTGGATCAGACAAGTCACCAGCTGATTAGACAATGAAATAAAACAATTTTAAACTTAAATCCTATTCATCATAGAATGAAATTCTGAGATCAAAGAAGCCACCTGATTAGAAAATGAAATAAAACAATTTTAAACTTAAGTCATATTCATCACAAAATGAAATTATTACAAGATAGCATTGGGGTTGCTTCAATGCAATCCTTGGAACGAGATGATGAAGAAATTGAACAATGATATACTTCCACAGAGTGGGATTTGATTATTAAATTTAAATTTGAGGATATTAATTCATATTGAAACCGCTCCAAAAAAATATATTTTTATTGTTAAGCTAGAATTATGATTACGGTGCACTAGTGAGATGTTGTGGAGGGTTGTTTGTAATCATTAACTAATCATTGGTAATGTAATTTATAATTTGTACATTTCCTAGTAATTTGAAGTCAAATTTAACAATCCAAATGGAATGCATAGCTAGCTGGGCATTGGGTGTTGATGGATGGTGTCACTTGACCCCTAATGAATCATACATATTTATTTTTTAAGATAATTATTTTTAATTATTTTAAATGGTTAACAATTATATTATTTTTTATAGTACATTATAAGTTTTCAATTGTTTAAAATTAGAGAATTAGGTTTTATTTTTTTTAAGAGGTTTCGAATACACAAGGTATATAGAAAGAACACAAACCAAAACCAAAAAACATTGACAATAACAACTTGAGAATAGCCAAAAAAAGTAACATTAACATAACAGTTTTTTAACATTTTTTTTTCCTTTTAATTCGCATATCGAATCAAGCTCTTTTTGTCGAGATTTATCACACCTGAACGATTTGGGTTCATGGAGGATAGACATATACACACCCTTTTGTCTATATTTATCACACCTGAACTATTTGGTTTCATGGAAGGTAGAAACATACCCGATGTAATTGACATTGCAAAAGAAATGATGCATTTGATCAAGTCCTCTTCCATGGGTTACTGGCTTTTGAAGATTGATTTTATTAAGGCATACGACTGCATAGATTAGGAATTACTGACCCTTTTCCTCCTAAGAATGGGGATGAACATGCTTATTTTCAAGTGGATTATGGGATGCATCAAGACCACAAATATTGTGGTGATCGTTAATGGGTATCCTACTTATTTTTTCTCGTCTCGCATGGGGTTGAGGCACTCATGTGCCATGCCTCGTTTACTCTTTAATTTAGTTGTGGATACTTTGAGAAGGAAGACCAAGGAGCCCTTGGCCCAGGGCATCATTAGAGGTGTGCAAGTAGCTAGAAATCTAGAGGTTACACATTTAATGTTTTTGGACGATATATTCTTTGGATGATACAAAAAAAATTTAGCATCTTGATAGAATATCATGAAATTATTAGGATTTTTCCTGAGCCTTCGGGTCTCTATATGAATAAGAGTACATTGAAACTCATTCCAAACAATAGCGAGCATATGTGGGTGAACGAAATATGTGACCAGCTCCAAAAATAGAATAAAAGAGATATCAACACCTTAGAAACAAACCAGTTCGAGGGGGCAACTTCCAATACATTACATAAATGAAAAAATCTTGGATGATACAATTTACAAAACCTACTTTCTATATATAGGAGTCCATGGGGCTATAATGTAATCCTAGTGGGGCCACAATATAATCCTAGCTGACCTAACAAGAACAATTTAAGGGCATAATAATAACAATATGGGGGTTACAAGGGTACAATAATAACAATGAGGGGGTTACACTAACAATAATAAGGGACTATACTAGTAATATAGGGACCTAACATGCCCCTCTCCTTCAAAAAAATGTTTTCCTCAATTCTTAAGTAGCTCTAGCTGCCTTTGTATAAAATTCTCATCCTCCCATATAGAATCTTCAGTGGGTAAGTTCTTCCACTTGATAAGATACTCTGAAATTGGTCGGTTCTGTAGCTGTCGAGTTCTTGTTTCCATGACCACTTCAGGTTCCAATATGATTTTTCTTTCCTCATCAAGTTCTGGAAATATTGTATGACTGGAATATTTTCACCTATAACCTTCTTTAAGCATGAAACATGGAAAACTGGATGCACTCGTGAAGAAGCAGGAAGCTACAATTTGTATGCCATAGTACCAATCTTAGCTTTCTTGAGGGATATTTGTTTGTATGGTTGTCATCGTAAAAATACGCAATCTCCTACGTCAAAACTTCTCTCGATGCGATGTTGATCTGCCTGTTGTTTCATTTGATTTTGTGCCAAATTCAGGTCATCCTTTAAGGGTTGGAGAACTTCTTGTTGATGCTCGATGTGATATTCCACTGCTTGAACCTTCAAATTTTCCCTTAAAGATGATGTGATGGATGGTGGATGATATCCATAAAGTGCCATAAATGGGGTCATTTTTGCTGCAGTATGGAAGGAAGTGTTATACCACCATTTAGCGAGAGGTAACCACTTGACCCGTTATGTTTGTTTGTTAGATACAAAACAACGAAGATAGCCTTCCAAACATTTATTTACTATCTCAGTTTGACCATCATATTGAGAATGATAAGATGAGCTATGAGCTAATTGAGTACCCAAACAAGAAAATAACTCCGTCCAAAAATTTCCAGTAAAAATGGGATCTCTGTCACTCACAATAACCCTTGGGCTTCCATGTAGCTTTTGAATTGTGTCCATAAATGTAGCAGCAACTGTAATTTATTTAGATGGATGAGTTAATGCACAAAAGTGTGCACACTTGGTAAGTCTATTAACTACCACCATGATGACACTCTTTCCTTCGCACTTAGGTAAACCTGTGATAAAATCCATTGAAATCTCCTCCCAACGTTGACTTGGAATTGATAAAGGTTGTAGAAGTCCCAAGGTATTAATTGTCTCAATTGTATTATGCTGGAAAACCAAAAATTCCGCCACAATCTTTTGAATATCAGTTTTAAGGCCATCCCAAAAAAATTATTTCTTCACCATATGGTATGTTTTTAAAAATCCTGAGTGTCCTCCTAAAGGAGAAGTGTGCAATTCCAAAAGAATATTTTGTTTTATTTGGGAATTCTTACAAAGATATAAGCAATCTTTGTACCATAAGGAATCATTTTTCCAGCTAAATGTATCATATGTACTAGGATCTTGCTGCAACTTTTGAATTAGTGTCCATACATCTTTGTCCTATTAGGGTCCCGTGATTTGGTTGATTGGTGAGTCAAATGACGATGTAACATCAAACCAAGCTTTGGAGCCCGCGGACCTAGCCTTCCTGGACTCAGAGAGGGCTCTCTCTATATGTGTAAAAGATATCGGTGTGTTTGCTTATGGTGTTCTGATATTAGGCTAGTTATGAAGTATGTTTTTGGTTTTTTGTTTTTAATTTTGTGAGGGATAAAATTGATCAAAGATATATAAAATGGGTAACAAGAAATGGATCAACTGGGCTACGGGGTCAAAAAGTTCAAGGAAGCTATGAGATGATGATGCAAGGCTGCAGTAGGGCCGATTTGATTCAAGGTAGAAAGGATGTTTGGGAAAAATGGAGTAAATGAACATCAAGTTTGAGAAAGAAAAGGGATTTCAAGTGTAACTAGTTTATAGCAGACATAAACATGTTATAGCAAGCCATTAATCATGCTAAATGTAACTATGAGCTAATTAATACATAGAAAATCAAACATTCCAGCCATGCATAGAAGTATAATACCTTCTAACTTCGGGAAATGGCTATCAGACTTTGGGGAAAACACATAAGACGGACTAAAAACTCAAAATACTATGCCGGAATGCCTAAAAACAGTCTCTAAGTTATTGGGCACTTTGACAAACAAGCTTTCATAGTTTTAGGCAAAGGGCTAGATCGGGACTAGGCCTCCTTGGTTCAACGAGATGATAAACTAATCAGTCAAAGAGATAGTTTCATGGACAGAACTATGGACAGTCATAGGTAAGTAGGGCACACCATACATCCTACTCAACATGCATAGAACTTATGAATAAAACTAGCAACAATATCCTTAAGTTACTAAAGACCAGTTAAGAATTCTTTAGTATAACTAAGGAAGAAGAAAACAGAAAGCTATAAAGATTCAGGAAATTTGAGGTGCCTCCATGGGCATATCTCAAACTTAATCTCTACTGATCTATAGCAGCAAGAATCATGTATCATGAATGAAAACTAGAAGACAACAACAAAGCAAGAAACACTATACCATTCTACCATGTCATGGAATCCATCAACAACCCTTCATCATTCATCAAAAGCATCCAAGAGGCAGTCCAAAATCATAACACAAGTATGTTCTTCAAAGCTCATATGACCAATATATTGATTCTTCTCTCAAGTTAAGCCTTGTTCTACAATGAAGCCTTGTGGAATAAATAGGCTCAAGTGAGGAAAACCTCATGGTGCAACTAGCTATCCCATTGGCCTAATCAAAATATCTAAACTCGTCCTTGAGGCATTGAAAATCCCAAGGCACAAAATATCCCATAAAATATCTAGAAAAATGCTAAAAATTGGAAATTATATTGACTATGCATCATTTTCCATGCGTAAAAATAGCTAAACGCACATTTGGAAAAAGAAGATTTTTGAGGTTCAAAAATTGCAAAAATACTTCAAATTTATATCAGAAAAAGGTCCCCTGACTTTCTGGAGACAATTGGCAGCCTTCCCGGTGTCGAAATGAGGCTCATGATAGCTCATTGGAAATATTTCTGTGTCTAATTTCCGATGAAACTGAAATCACCTCAATCTGATGCCTGAAAGTCCTTCAAATCTGTACCTGTGTGTAAAAAGCCAGGAAATAGCAGACTGCTGATATGACAGGCAGAATGTGCAAAAAGTGAGCAGGTTTCGCCGTTTTGAAGGGGCGAATGATCTCCAAATGCTCTGAAAATTGCTGAGGACCTGCTCAAAGAATTATGGCATCAACTGGTATCATCCTTCTCCCTTGAAAAATCCTCAAACTGAAATGGTGAAATTATGAGTTTTCGACCAAAAACCCAAAAAATGCCAAAAAACAAAAATTTGTCGAAAGGAGCCCAAAATTGGCATGCATGACCCTTAGGGGTCCCTAGCAACATGCTCCGAAGCTGAGCCAAAAATTTCAAGAGGTGATGTGCTTTTCTCCTCTTTCCGTACCGGGCGCTTCCCCTTTGCCTTCTTCAATTTCTCTTGGGCTGCCTTTAGTTTGCGCCGGGCAAACGGATTCAACTTTTGAAAGTGATGTGTCCTCTTCCTTTGTAGTTCTCGATCTCTGTTTTCTCTTTCAAGCTTCATCTCCAAGTGTTTGTTTGCTCTTTCGAGCCATGCCTCTTTGTTTTCTTCAATTTCCTGCTCAAGGAGTGCAGTGAGAGAAAGGCTTGGAGATGGGCTTGTTCTTCTTCTTTCTGTTTTTCCAAGGCTCTTTTAAGCCCTATGGTCCTAGGCCTCTTCCGCCTAGGATGGTCTTCTTCTTCTTCCTCATCAAACTCACCAATGAGTTCTTATATCCTTGCTTGCGCCTTAGCTGCCTCATTCCTATATTTGATAGCCCTTACTTCATGAACTGTTCTGTAAACACTCATCTATTTGTTTTGGGTTTCCAAAAAATAGTTGAAGTTCCTTGCACATTGAAGATCATTCTCCAATGTCTCAATTTGACCCTATTTATGGATGAGAAGGTTTTCAAGAAGGCGGGCTTCATTATCGCTGTCATCACTCTGGATAGGAATGACAGTTGATGCTCCTTCATGTTCTTGACTCTTTCCAACCTCGCTTTTCCCTTTGAAAGCCAATCTTGCACTTTTCCTTCTTGGCATGGTAGTAGGTGTCCTTTTGGGTGATTTTCTTTTGCTAGGAACAACCTTTGTCATTTTTGGAGTGGCAGCCTTAGGCCCTTTCTTGCTTGTTGTGCTAGGTTTTGTTCTTTTGGGAGGAGGAGACACAACTGCTTTAACCTTGACATCTTCTTGAAACTACTGCTCTCCTTGAGGCTATTGGATGTCTTCCTCTTGCTGTTCACTTTGCTGCCCTTGTTCGCCAACCTCAATTTGTTGTTTTTCTTCAATGCCCTGTTCAATTTTTGTTTCAACTTGCTGCCCTTTTTCAAAAAAATCAAGCTGCTACTGTGCTTGGATTTCCTGCTCATTTTGTGGCTCAAGATGTGGCTCAATTTCCTACCCAAGCTACTGTTCCTGTCCTTCAATATCAAATTTCTGTTCCTATTCTTGTACCTGTTGTTAATCATCTTTTGTTCGCTGCTGGCCTTCACCACTGTCCTACTGCTGTTCCTCATTTTCTGTTTGCTGCGGTTCATCTCTTTCCTCTTCTTGCTGTCTACTCCCTTCTCCTTCTTCTTGCTGTCTTGACTATTCAGTGGTAACTTTGAGCCTTCTAGGAGTAGGCCTGCTGGACAAAGGTATAGGGCGATGAACAGGCTGAGTGGGAGATATATGGATGGGAGGAACAGTAGATAAATCTGGATGACTGATGAATACATCCCATGGAACCTCTTTCTTCTCTAGCTGGTGTAGGATGATAATCTTGATCAGAGAGTGATGGAAAAGAGAAGGTATTTGCAGAGGTGGGGCCTTCTTCTGGACTGTAGATGCCATCTTCTCGATGCTCTTGAATAAAAAGTAAGGGAGGTTTAGTTGCCCGTTTCTAGTGAAATGCATCAATAGGCGGACATGGTATGCATAAACTCGATCAAACCTCCCTTCACAAGTAAAATATTTCATTATGACTTTCATAAGAGGAGCATAGCTGTCAAGAAGATATGAAAAGGGGAAAATCACAGTGAAAGCATCCCTATGCTCAGGCTTGATGAAAGGCTTATAATCTTCTAAGTCAAGATGGGCCTGTTTGAACCATTTTTCTCCATGATATGGAATCTTGGTGGCCTTGGACACTGATCTTGGAGAAAACTTGAAATCAAGGCCAGCTACCTGAAAATGCTTGTTCTAGAACCTCAGGGCGCATAGGTGTGTTAATGGTGAAAAACTTTTGACCTCCTATATCTTCTGGCAGAAGTCTAGACAACCTACTTCATGGAAGTTGAAAAGGACGGATGGATGAGAATTAACCTCTTCTGTAGAGATTGGCTCATATATTTTATGCGGACCACTCCTGCTGTCTTGCCTTGGAGGCATTTTGACCTAAATGTTCTTTTGAAGAAATAAACTGCCTTGCTGTGTGTAAACTGCCCTTTTGGAGTCAAACTATGTCAATGTACTACTTTGACAGAGAAACAATGTGATTTGGATGGTTGCAACAAGTTTCCTTATAATACACAACCTCTGCTCTCTTAAAAAGTAGCCTTCCACCTTGAATGTATCTCTGCCAACAGAATTTTCAATAGGATACCATACAGTAAAAAGGAGGCAGACTGATAGGTAAATTCTCTGTGCAAAGTGTCAAGAAATCACCTTGTTCCTGTGAATTTTAGAGGTCACTCAATATATTTTAATATTTGCCCATGGCAGACTTTGCAATCATTAAAAACCTGCCCTGTATAAGGTGTCAAACATTCAACAAACTTGCATATGGTGCAATAACCCATTAGTATGATTAGACAGTTAATAGTTCTGAACAAGGTGAAAGAGTAAAAATGCTCCAAAAGTTCAACCAAGCCTGCAATAGACTTCTCTTTTCAAAATAACTAGGACCTCTTATCAATGTAACACCCCTGGCTATGTAGGAAACATCCTTTGCTTCTACCTGAAAATCCACTTATCAAACCAGCTCGAAGACCAAAAGTCAGTCAAGCAACTACACAGTAAAAACTGTCTTTTTATGAGGAGCAGAAGCAACTTTAACCTGTAGTCTTTCAACTTATAAACTGCTCTTTTGACAAATCCTTTTTTCTTATTATATTTCACTATTATTTATTTGTATGTCACTTCATCAAACAGAGTCATACATATACGAAGTTAACCCCCAGTGTGAGCATACAGCCAGACTCACTGATATGGAACAAGGTGACAGAATTTTGAAGAATGTTTTACAAGTTTCAACAAAGCCTGTAGGGGGAATATACTTTCACATAATCAGAGTTCCTTTTTGTCAATATAGAGTTCCTGTCTGTCTTAGCAAATCACTTTGCAATCATCTGAAAATCAACTGAACAGAGAGTTTGAAGAACAAGCGGTAACTAGAAATGTACATAATGCAACTTTCTTTCCCTGTAGAGACTTTTAATAGTGATTAACACTTCAGCACAGTTTTCTGAATCAAGGATATTCTCAGCCAAAAACTGTTTGTTATATATGGTGATGTAACAGTTTTTATATTGGAGCAGCTCCTTCTCAATATAGAAACCTTGTCTTTTTAACAAGTATCTTTGTATCCTCTATAAATCAATTTATCAAATGAGTTTGGAGATTTAAAAAGGCAGTCAAGGTCTTACAACCAACAAACTTTCTTTAAACAAAACACTTTCCTCTCAAGACCACACCCTTCCTTACTTTGATCTTAATAACACTCCAAATAAGCACAACAACCCCCTCCTTCCACTATATTCTTTGCACAGTCTTGGATAAATCCCTTTCATAGGTTAGAGGCTGTGTTTTATAGCTTGAAAGTTGACATCACTGTTTTATCTTTCAAACATACACAAGAGACTTTGTTTGAAAGGGTCAAAGTACTCAAATCATGACCATTGATTTTGAAGAAACATAACCCATTGTTTTAGCCCTTTCACAACTTTGTTTTCTCTTTTTGGGCTCTGTTTGTTCAGTTTAACAACTGTTCGGAGGGAAATTTATAAGTTTTGAAATACTTGAGAGGGAAACTACCATTCGGGTTATTTCATCATTCAACCAACACGACCATAGCAGAGACTCATGTTTCAAACAAACTCACAAGACTTAAGACTGCAATTCATATAGGGATTTCCTACTCTTTTCACCACTTGACATTTTGCAAATAGGAAGGGGGCTCATAAAATACCTTAAAACTTGATGACAGATTTCCTTGAGTACTTTGGACCAGCTTTTGGAGGCATTTAGGAGGCGTTAATCATCGGAAATGTGCGGGGCATGTTTACATGAAAGAACGTCGCGCAACTGGCCAACCGGGTGGCCTGTCGGGTCAGTCGGGCGCCGTGTACAGGCGCGTCGTGCAACGGTTGAACGACAGTTCAAAATTTCTCCCAGGCGTATCGCACAACTTTCCAGGAACGTCGCGCGTTGAAAAAGAATAGCGAACTCCTACAAATTGACCTGAAAACCTCTGCGTTTGATCTTTGATGGCAGCAAAGGGGCTACGTTCAGGTTTGGGGGATTGTCAACATAGAATGTAGCAGCTTTGACTTGGTTTAATAAAATAAAGCAACAGCTCTTTGGTATTCAATTTGGAGAGGGTTCTTTTTCAAAGTTTGAAAGCTTGTTTTTTCTAAACAACAATTGAAACTTCATTTTTTCACAACATAGCTCTTAAAACCTTGTTTTGAATATGTGTCATAGTGGAAATGAGCGACTTTTTATAAATGTGACTTTCTTTTGAAATGAAAAACACCTCCTTTGAAATCTTGAAACTTTGAATGTTTCTTTGCTTTGAAGAAATGCCTCCTCTTGCAGCAGTGGTATGTGGATTCTGTCTTTGGTGACTTTCAAAGCTTGAAGAATTAAACCAAAGTATTCTTGTATTTGCTGTGCTTTGAAACTTGTAGGGACCTTTACCTTTTAAAGTTGGTTTGATAGACTCTTGTAGGTGTCTTTTGACTGTAGATGCAAAAATACAATTGTATTGACTTTAGGTTCAATCATCCTCTGTCTCCTGAAAAAGGGGATTCCCTTTACAATTCTTTTTCACTTGGATTGTAATAGTCAAGCGCCTCATGGGTTTTGAATGCTGCTCCAGAGCTATGAAACTTATTTCCAGAACCTCTATCTTAATCTGCTGAAGGTTATTTGATGAGAAGTTTTTGACAAAAGCTTTCTCTTATACATGACGACAGGCAAACCAGCTTTGACAAACATCATTGTTTTTACATCTGTCTTTAAACAACACTTTGCTTCAGAAAATTTTAATCATTGTTTCATTTTTTCACATGGGTCTGAAGGGTGATTCCTGTTGGCTTTGTTTCTCTTGCTTTGATATCTTCTCGTCCTCAAATGTTTCTCCAACCTCTTTCCCACTGTAGGTGCCCAAATTTGCTGAACTTTTTTGGATTTGATCACGGCCCTCTTTTCAATTACTTCTCTGCTCAAAACATTTTATATGATATCTCTGTTCATTGAATAATGAAAACCCATTTTTGCCTTGAAATTTCTAAAATACTGACAATCTATCAAAACAACTCTTTGTCTATTATGAACAATAGTTTGCATGGTGATGTATCTCGATAACAGAAACTAGATTATTTGTGCTAGTTGTTATAGCAATTTTGACAAGGCAACTGTTCATTGATGAAGATGCTTTCCTGAAAGACATGCTTGATTGTAAATGCAACTGTTATGTGTTTTTCAGCTTTCTTCTTTGACTATGAGTAGAAGAAAAAACAGGGGATGATGCATGAGAGTTAGCAAGTGAAACAAGAAGAGCTGCTCTTTATGTTCCCTATGGAGGAGCTCTTCACTGTCTTATTTCACTGATTTTTGCTGAGGGGAACTGAAATGTCACCATTTGCCTTGGTCAACTTATGCCAAGTCATTTGAAGAGGATCTCTATAAGTATGGAAGTTAGCACCCTTTGAAAAACAACCACCCTTTCTTCTGCATGTGTAATGACATGATTTGTCAACCTTTCTTCAATTTGGTCTTGTGGAAGCAGCAGGCTACTTATGATTAGAATTGTTTTCACTAATGATATGTCCCTCCAAGGTTTTAACAATTCATATGATTTGAAAAATTCAAATGACTTCCTTTACAAGACCAAAAATTTGTTTTCCCTTTAACTTGCATACTTCAGACCCTAGCCCTGTTATGATCATCACTTACACTTAGAAAACCTAGAGTCACTGTTTCACTGTTTAGTAAAAAGAAAACCTGGGCTTTTGCAATCCTTAAAGTCAATATTGGCCAGCGCCCTCTGCTTGTAGATGAAGGAGGCGCCCTAACCCTCTGCTTGTAAATGAAGGAGGTTCTTGGCCATGACAAATTACCAGTTTGCTGTGATAGTGGTGTCTTTATCTTAATGTGATTTTCATGCTGACAGGAAGCTGCAAGGTCTTGATGAGTAACTCTCTGTCTTGTAGATATATCTCAGGCTCATTTTCACATTTAAGAAGCATTTGTTCTTCTAAATGTGCATTAAATAATTTTCTCCTGAGATGAAGTTATATTTCCTGTCTTTGTAGAATCCATAAAACACTATGAAACACCTAATAATCAGCTTCAAATTGTGGTTTATGTAGTGCGGAGACCTAGGGGTGTGTAAGTGGCGTGACTTAGAGCTATGATCAACTTGATTTGCAGAGTGAGAGGTCAGTCATGATTGGTCTGTAGCTGATGGAGGTTTTTTCTTTTTGCTTTTTGATGTTTGCCAAAGGTAAAATGCCTTAAAGCGCCACTTCCTAAATTAGGGGAGGCTTTTGAAACATACTTGGATTTTCTTTTTAGAGCTGATGGGAAAACCAGTAGGGCTGAAGCTAGAAAAAATAGTAATAATGGGTTTTAACTTTGACATGGGCGGACTGAAAAGTAAGAGGGCGAAATTTTTTTTTATGAGGGTTTTCTAGATGACAAATTGACATATGGAAATCAGCTTTTAGAAAACTCAGCTATGGATCTAGTCATCACTAACATGTGAAAAAATAATGATGACTAAAATGTCCTTCTTACAATCATCTCTTGCTTTGGTTATCCAATCTAGTTGGATAATAGAAATGGCACAAAGAAATGCTTCCACCTCTTCATTCTTTCTTGAGAGTGCATCTGCAACAACATCAGGCTTTCCTTTTTTGTAGATTATTTCAAAGTCATAACCGAACATCTTTGTGACCCATTTTTGCTGCTCTTCTGAAGATATAATTTGTTCCAAAAAGTGTTTAAGACTATCATGATCAATTTTTACCTTGAAGCGTCTTCCCATTAGGTAAGTTCGCCATTTTTTTAGTGCACACAATATTGCTAACATTTCTTTCTCATAAATAGGTTTCTGTAAATAATTTCCTTTGATTTGATGACTTTCAAAATCAATGGGTCCTCATTCTTGCATTAAAACAACACCACTTCCATTTCCTGAGGCATCACATTTCACAATAAAGGTTTTTGTGAAGTTTGGTGTAGCTAAGACCGGTGCTAGGAACATTTCCTCTTTAATATGTTCAATGGCCTTAGTTGCTTCAAGAGTCCATGAAAATTCATCTTTCTTCAATAATGTTGTTAGGAGTGATGCTATTCTCCCATAATTATTAACAAAATTGTGATAATACCCTGTTAACCCAAGAAATCCTCGCAACTGCTTTATGTTTGTCGGGACTTTCCATTCCTTAATGGCTTTAATTTTGTTAGGGTCTACCTTAATACCCTCGTGAGATACAATATGACCTAGATATTCCACCTCTTGTACTCCAAAGAAACATTTGGATGTTTTTGCATATAATTTTTTCTCCTACAATAGTTTGAGCACCCTGTCAACATGTTCAACATGATCCTTCCGATACCTGTTGTAGATTAGTATATCATCAAAAAATACTAGCAAAAATTTTCCAAGGAAGTGTTTGAAAATGGAATTCATCAACCCTTGAAATGTACAAGGTGCATTGGTAAGGCCAAAATGCATGACAAAAAATTCATAATGACCCTCATGAGTTCGAAATACTGTTTTTGGAATATCTTCAGTCTTCATTCTAATTTGATGATATCATGAACGAAGATCCAACTTGGTAAAATAAATTGCTCCATGTAATTCATCCAATAATTCATCAATCATAGGAATGGAAAATTTATCTTTAATGGTGAGCTTATTGAGCTCCCTATAATCTAGACACAAGCACCATGATCCATCCTTCCTGTGTACCAATACTACAGGAGCAGAGAAAGAACTTTGACTAGGTTGAATTATACCTGCCTCTAACATTTCTGCGATCATAACTTCAATTTCTCTTTTTTGGACATAAGGATATCTATAAGGCCTGATGTTTGGAGGAACACTTCCTAGAATCAAATGAATAGCATGATCATGATCACGAATAGGTGGGAGTCCTTTGGGAGTTTCAAACACCTTGGAATGATTGTCCAAGACTTGTTGGAGATCTGCAGAAATAGATGATTTTGATGTTGGAACTTCTAATGAGCATAATTGTGCAATTACGCCTCGCTGTTCTTTCTTTAGAAGCTTTGTCATGACATTAGAGCTTATTATCCTTCCTGGCTTCCCCGCAATACCCCGTAATTCAACTTCCTTTCCTTCTGAAAAAAATTTCAAGAAAAGTTCTTGAAAATTAAAAGCTACCGTCCCCAAAGATTGTTACCATTGTACTCCTAGTACAACATCAGCACCTCCCATAGGAATGGCAAGCATTGGACTAGTCAATACATATTCCCCCATGGTTAGCTTGATATTATGGCATTTTCCAGAGCAATTTATAGTTCCTCCATTTGCAACCATCACTTGACATTCTGGTGCTGGGTATAGGAAACAATTTAATTCCTTGGCTACCTTAGAATGAATAAAATTATGGGTGCTACCTGAATCAATCAACACTATTACCTTTTTCTTCCTGATATTTTCTTCTATCTTGAGAGTTTGAGGAGTGGTGATTCCTTCCAATGCATTACACGATATGGGCAGACTCATTTCTTCATCTTCTACGGCTCGTTTCTGGTGTATATCCTCTTCTTGTTCATTTTCTTCTTCCTCTTCACAATCTATGTAAAATAATTTCTTCTCAACACACTTATGACCTTTAGTGTCTTTTCTATCACAACTGTAGCAAAGCCCTTTTTCTCTTTTTCTTCCAATTGTTGTGGTGTCAATATTGTAGGTTGTGGAAATCTAGGCATAGCAACACTTCCTTCTTTATAGAAGTGAGTGGTAGGCTTCCTTGTCGCCATAATTTTACATTAAATTTTTCTTGCCAACCTAAATGCCTTCTCCAATGTATCAAGTTCCAAAATGTGAACTTCATGTTGGATTTTAACCTTTAAAGTGCCTATGAAGAGATCAATCCTGTGTTCCTCTGGAATATTAGTTACCTTTATATTCAGTTTCTAGAAGTCGTCAATGTGCTCCCCCACTAAACCATTTTGTTTGAGATTTATCAATTGGCTAAAGAAGGTGTTTCTCTTTGTATCCTCATAATGTGCTATCATTTCCTCCATAAAAATTGACCAAGTGACAATTTGTTTATGCAAGCAAAGCCATCGCTACCATACAAATGTATTTTGTTCTAAATCTAAAGTTGCAATGTGTACCTTTTGTGTGTTTTGCAAATTATGGAGATCAAAATATTGCTCCGTCTATAGAATCCATGTTACAAGATCCTTTCCATCAAACTTCCTAATATCCATTTTTGGAACATGGTTGTTATTCCCGCCAACATTAGAGTTTATGAAATCATGATTAACATTTATTTTGTTCTCATCATGATTTTCCTCTACTATCTTTTCACCGTTAGGAAACATTTCTTGTATCAACTTTGTCAAACCTTCCATGTTTTCTTTTAGATCATTTTTCATGTTTTCCATTTTAGCTTCCATGTCATCCATCTTAGATTCCATGCCAGCTTCCATGCCATCTATATTATATTCCACGCCTTTCTTCAAACCATCCATATTATTCCTCAAACCATCCATATTATTCTTCACACCATCCATCTTTGCTTCCACACCTTTCTTCAAAATTTCCATTTCATTTTTTTCTGCTCTTTGCGAGAGTGAAATTTGGTGCACTTTCTCTTGTAATTTTTATAGATCATGTTGCAATTCTTCATCTTCATGAGTCATAGTAAATCATTCTGAAGGCTTAATGGGTGTTGAATTATTTTTACGGGGCATTTTTTAGAACCTGATACTGATATATATTCTACAATATGCCCTTGGAATCAATTCAAATTGAATTTTCAAACAAGACTTATGCAATTTGGAAAAACAATACACACCTTTTTCTTGCTTTTGAGGAGCTTGATATTGAAATTGGATTACCTCTATGATTTCAGCTCTTCAATATTTGAAATTCAGCACTAAAGTAGCCCTCTGAATTCTCTTTTGAATGCCACAGATCTGACCTGATTTGGATTCTCCTAGACAATGTTATGTCCAATCTCCTACAATGACCTAATTATGGACTCGTTCGGTAGAGCAAACTTCTACGGATTTCAGTGTGTCACTATTTCATCCTTCACCTCTGAAATTGATAGTCAAGAAACTAAAATCTGTTTACTTGCAACCAATTTTTACATCACTCCAATCCGATGCTCAGAGAGAGATTTATGAAACTTTTCCCATGATCACCTCTTTGAGATGAAATTCGAGAGCCTAAAAAAGCACTACCTTCCACAGATCATATCTCCAAAACTATTGTGAACCAAACTCTAAAATATTTTGATGCATTTCCTTAGGATTTCAGCTTCGTACCCTAAACATTTCAGATTCTGAAACTTCTTAGAAAACAGGTTATAGCGAAAATGCCACAATGACCTGTTTATAGTAGTGAAACCCTACAATCCAAAGCTCTGATACCAAATGTTGTGTAACTAGCTCCAAAAATAGAATAAAAGAGATATTAATGCCTTAGAAATAAGTTACTTTGAGGGGGAAGCCTCCAATACATTACATAAAAAAAAGAATCTTGGATGATACAATTTACAAAACCTCCTTTCTATATATAGGAGTCCATGGGGCCATAATGTAATCCTAGTGGGGCCACAATGTAATCCTAGCTAACCTAACAAGAATAATTTAAGGGCACAATAATAACAATATCAGGGTTACAAGGGTACAATAATAACAATAAGAGGGTTACACTAACAATAATAAGGGACTATACTAGTAATATAGGGAACTAACAATGTGCAAGTAGACAGAAATCTCGAGGTTACACATGTAATGTTTTTGTATGACATATTGTTTGGAGGATACAAAAAAATCAGCATCTTGATAGAATATCATGAAATTCTTAGGCTTTTTCAGGGGGCTTCGGGTCTCTATATGAATGGGAGTAAATTTAAACTCATTCCGAACAATAGCGAGGATATGTGGGTGAAGAAAATATGTGATATTTTTGTTGTGGCCTATGGTATGGTTGAAGAAGGCATCACATATTCAGGCTTAATATTAAATTCAAAAGCTTATATGATTAGGGAATGGGAGTGGTGCATTACAAAATTCGACTGCAAATTAGATGGTTGGAATCACAAATATTTTTCAATGCAATAAAGATTGGTGATGCTAAAATATGTTATACAGAATATTTCCATTTAGTCGATGCACCTTTTTTTTCTCGAAAACTAAATCATAAAAAACATTCAGTCCTTTATGGGGTGTTTTATTTGGTGTGGGGCACATATTTGGGAGACCAAAGATAAGATACACTTGGTGAGATGGTCTCTCATCTCAACGCACTTGTTGCAAAATTTCGTTGGGAAATTTTCGAATGAGGCCTTGTGAGCAGGGCCCGCATCATAAAAATCTTTTGGAAAGCAGTGAATGGGACATTATTATGGTCTAATATTATGAAGGAGAGATACTTAAGTGGACTTTAATTTTTGACATGGATAAAATTAGGGGGATAATGACAAAATTCATATTTCTTTCATTTGGAAAAACAGGTTTAAGGTGTTGGATTTCCTTTTGAGCCATGTTCGGTGGACTATGGGTGACTGCAACTGGATCAAGTTCGGTGTGGACGCGATCTTCGGTATAAAAGGTAATCACACGTCATCATGAGAATTCTAAATCAATTACATAAAAGGGAATTTTATATCTTAAAAAAATCATTGTCCTTTCCCCTGAGGATTCATATCTCAAGGGTCGGCTTAATGCCTGGTAGTTGGATTTACGAAAGAAATTTCTTGAGGATTGGAATTCTTACGTTTTGTTTCTAAAAAAAAGTAGATCACTATTTGCTAAGAGAGGAATATATGAATGGGAAGGATCATTAAAAAAATGAAATTCCTGTGTACAATGTTGGAAATAACTCTGAACCACTGCCATGAATAAATGAATGGTAGTAGCCCACGCTTCATAAATTTTTGATTGACAGGAAGGACAAGGCTCAAGCACAGATCCAAGAGCTAGAGGCGTTTTCAAACAATTTTCAAAAAAACTAGAGCAGAGTCCATACTCTGCATTTAAGTCTTACCCACCACATTACTTACCTTCTTGCTTGCAGGAGTAGCCCACAAATTTTATGTTTTAACTCTCAAGCCTTTTTCCAATGTTAAGCTTCCATCGATGCGATATCAGTGGGACCCATCAACCTTTACTGCATTTGCAAACCGCCACAATCATTCGTTATTCTTCTTATTCATTTGTATTTTGAATTTTGCACTTACCATAGATTTTCCAGATCGCCCACACTTCAAAAATTATAAGTTTTGCCTCTTAGGCCGCCCACACTTCACAAATTATAAGTTTACCTCTTAAGCCGCTCGAAACATGCACTTCACAATTTTCACACTTAACCTTTCGACCACCCGCAAGCTATGTTATTTTCATTACAATATGATATTTCTATCGCACATCACAACCACAACATTTTAAGTTTAACTTCCGCCACCCGAAAGTTATTTTATGTTATTTGTGATGTAGGGTGCATGTGTCAAAATCAAGAGGGCAACACACATTTCACATCGCAAAGCTCAAGAGATAATGGATAAGCACCAACAAGTTATATTTTTCTGGATTTAATGCAATGTCGCATGTCACATTGCACATCAAAAGTTTTAATTATTTCCCGTATCATGCTTATGTTAAATCTTAAAATCATCGGTATGTGATTTATGATAGAGCACTAGATGCGATGTGGTCTCAGAGCTGAAACATGTAAGTTTTAAATTCCACCAGTTTATGTGTTGAACGTTATTTCATGTGTAAAATATGAAACATAGTGTAGGACTATTTTTGGTTGTTGAACATATGATTTGGATTGAATTGATTTCAACGTTCAGGCTTCGGCCATTTATATTAAAACAATGTAATTTCCATATGTTTTAGAGTTGAATAGAAAAGTGAATTTTCTTTCACTGCAGTGTAATACTTTAACTTTGTTTGAGAGTTAATTTATGTATTATTAGCGTTCTCTGTGTTGTGGGGGAAACACATATCTCTATGTATTTTTTCTTCAATATTTTCAACATGGTATCGGACTAGGTCTAAGCTCTAAGTAAAAGAATAAGATCTATTTACTGAAGAAGTTGAAATGTTTATTAGTTGAGAAGAAGATTTCTCCAGCAGTTTAAAAGGTTTCTATTTGATACAACCAAGAAGGTTGATTGTTTACACAGTCAGAATGGCAACAACAGGCATGAGCCCGAAAAATCCACAACTACCACAACTCAATAATAAAAATTATGATTATTGGGCCACTACAATGAGGGCCCTTTTTTCTTCACAAGATATTTTGGAGCTGGTGGAAAATGGTTTTCTGGAACTGGCATATGCAATAGCACTTAATGCTTTGACACAAGAAGAAAGATACTTGTTTAAAGATAATAGGAAAAAGGACTCCAATTCCCTCTTATATATCTTCCAAGAAATACATGAGAGTAATATCCCAAGATTTTTAGAAGCAACGAAGTCCATGTAGGCATGGGATATCCTTAAGACAACCTATCGAAGCATCGAGAAGGTGAAGACAACAAAACTTCAAATGCCGAGGGGATATTTTCAAACTCTCTGCATGAAAGAGTCTCATAGCATAGACTCATTATTTACACATGTGATTGGGTTGGTTACCTAAATAAGGTCTCATGGAGAGACACTTGAGGAAAGGATAATATTGAAATGGAATGGAATGAATCAAATTTGTACGTGAGATGAATTGTTTTATTGTTGGGTTGCGCGTTAATGAAAGCGAGGCAGGAAAGTATAATGACTAATAAGGCGAATGAGATGAATATTTATTGACTGAATGAGTAGAAATGCAATGGTAAAATTAGTATCTGAGAGGCTTTCAATTGGTGTGATGGATCTAGTTTGAATTTACTTATCCAAAATCATGTGTTTCACACCTGGATATCTGATATTTGATGTTACTCTTATCATTTTTTTTAAAAAATAAATGTGGTCCTTAAGAGACATTTTTTTGCTTATGGTCATCTATTTCTATTCTTGGAACCTGCAAAACATTAGTACTTTTCTGCAATTTAATGTAATATTATCAAAAGAGGGAGATGATCAATCCCTTTTTTTGAAGAGGTTAATCCCCTCTGCGGACAGAGGCGATCCCTACTAGCCCAGATCGGGTCTAGCAACAATCAAACACGCTACACTACAGGTTCCTAATTGAAAATAAACCGACTTGTGAGGAAGGCTTAGCTGGAATCCAACGCTGTCGTTTGTAGAAGAGGTGGTACTCCCATTCCTTTGCCATTGCAGATCACAATCCTCATGATCTCCATGATTGGACACCTGCACATGCAAGAAACAACACAAACGCAAGCATAAAATCCAGTATATACAACTATATGTCAGTCAAAGAGGACATAATTCATGAACATAATCAAGAACAAGAGTGGAACCATAACCAATAGTCGCTTATCATTAATGAGTCAAAATAAGAATACAACCATAGCTTTGACGCAGCACTCTCCTTTGGTAGGTCGTCATCAAACATGTCTTGATAAAGCCTGTCAAGGATGGGACAAGCCTCTCTCTTTGGATACTTGGCAATAGTATTCTTGCTTGGATTTGGCCCTAAGGGAATCAAGAAGGATCTTGTAGCATAAGGATGTGAAAGCTCTTGGGAACTTGGAGATTAGCTTGCCATGGATATGGGAAAGCTTTTATAGATGGAGAAAGGGGAGTTGGGATCCCTATAATCATGGGATTGGCCCTATCATCAAGGAAACTTCCATGAGAGGTGGCAAACCACTTCCTCTCTATGGAAATCCGTAGCCAAACCTCCTAACTCAAGATAGATATCAGTCCAGGAATTTGTTAGGACGAAAATTCCGCCATTTATTTTTAAAAAACACCTCTTAATATGGTTGCTACGGGTGCAACTCTATGACAGAGTGCCAATTGGCGCACCCTCTTTGGAAAATTTTCCCCCTTGGCGCGAGGGCTGAACTGTGGAACCACGCCAATGGAAAAAGAGCTATTTTTAGAGTTTTTGGTAGGGAGATGTCTTTAGGGTAATGAAAGCTCATCTTCAGAGGGATGAAATGAGATTATTTTCAAGTTATGTCACTCCTCACAGGTCACAAAATGATCCCTCCAATGTGCGGGACGGGGATTGCAGGGACGGTGACAAATTACTGTGTAACATATGCCCCCTAAAGCATGAGGCCCGAGAGAGAGAGAGGGGTGAAATGCTTTATGAGAACATGCCGACTGAAAACACTGCCATTGGAAAACCTGTGGAGCGAAGTACGACTGATGTCTCAGATACATGATATATATGCGTGGTATGGGTGCCACCATCCATAACAGAGTATACAATAATCGGGATCCAAGGCATGGACTCAGCCATCCAGAGAGGATCGATAAATATACTTAGGTATGGTCGCAGCCATCCAATCAGTGAGTCATGTAAATAATCATAATAATCCACAAAATCACAGCCTGGATTACAACAGACACGATCCAGGGTCTTGTGCGCCATCTTGATCCGAACAGAGTACAAGTTCAAGCACGCGAATATGTAAGCTGAAGTCAAACATGCAAGAAAATCGTCTGATTACCAGCCAATAATGAAAGCTGTTAACAGACACGAGAGGAACCACCAATAATGAAAATGGCCCTCAAGGTACTATATGTACAATCTACGGCACGTGAATCAATGAGCTGGCGTCGAACACCCGTAGAATCACTCGATCGGAGGCCAACGATGAAAACCTCATGTCGAATGCGACGAACCTGCCATTGAGGCATGCAGGCTCCAAGGTACCATAAAGGAGTCTCTAGATCAGCTTCCTGGATAATGAGCTGAAGTCAACAGGAAGTGACCTTGATCGAAGGTGGGCCATAATGTTTCCCACATCATCGACATGAGACAGAGGAACATGATGTTTTTTGTGAATCAGGATCATATGAGAATCATATGAAGGTTGATACTTGCAGAGGTCAACTTCTCTTGAACATATTGACGACACGTCAGTGGATTTGGCGGTATTTGACATCAAAATATCAGAGGTCATGGCGACAAGGCAAAGAGCAGATGAGAGGTCAAAAGGGATTATCCAAACCCACGGAGGCAAGTGAAGAATGAGATGAGATGTCCCCAACCCAATACGAATGCAGACAAGTGCCATGTTCAAGAGCGACATATTGCCGACACGACAATGATGTTGGTTCCATTTTCCCCACCTTTTCGGTGAGTACCTCTTTATTTTTACACAAGCTTGAAGAGGATACCATATGCTTGTCATATAAACCCGTCCTTCGGACGAATCCATCCTAGTACATTTAATGAGCCCTAGGAAGGAGAAACTCGAATAACATCATTATGACTGAATCCAATGTCATCATATTTTAATGAGTTTGAAAAAGGAAGAAATCGGCGTCTTTTCATGTTTAGAGAGTTTGAAAAGACAATGGAAAAGTAAACTCCCACAGTGCCTTTTCGTAAATAGTTTCTCAGATCTGAAAAGGTAGAAAACAATATCTCAGAAAACCTCCTAGTCACGATAGGCTAGGGTATTCCTTTTTCATAAATAATCTATCCTAGCCTGAAAAAGGGGTAAACGTATACTGGGTAGATTTCGATTCATGACCACTTTAACGAGATCGAAACGACAAGGGCCTTGGCAATCTTTTCATGTTTAGAGAGTCAGAAAAGAGATGAAAGATGACTCCTCCTGGAGGAATGAGTGGTATAAAGGGTAGCAACTGGTTCCAGTAATGGTGGAACTACTTTGAACAAAATAAAGGTCAAGAGGCTAGCTAACAAGACCACTCATCACAGCGGTTCCTCAGGAACGGTTAAACAACCAAGTGAAGGCATATGATCGGCCAAGCAGATAGTGATGGAGTGAGAAAACCAAGGCTCATCTGGCAAAAACAGGCTGATAAAATGGCAATCACAAGAGCTAAAATGCGAATGCTTTCATTTTTACACAAGCTTGAAATCAAAAAACTCTGCTTGAATTTAATTTCATTTTTACACAAGCTTGAAACAAAGATAAACTATGCTTGAAACCGGTTTCATTTTTACACAAGCTTGAAATGGAAACAAACTATGCTTGAAAAATTAAGCATGCCCCCCAGCATGGTGACTCAATTCGAGGTGCATTTCCCCCAAGCTGAAGTCCATATGAAAGGCAGATGGAGTGAAGGTTCAAGTTACGAGATCAGAATAAAGACTCGACCGGGATTTTACGAGATCTAAACAAAGACTCAAATTTAACGGGAAAGTGTTTCATTATTTTAATGAGGTTGACACATTAAAATAACTATCCTCAATACACCTTGTTTCATTGTTTAAGGAGCTTCGCACAAGACAAGGAACTGTGCTGTGACGACCTTGTTTCATTTTTTAAGGAGCTTGACACAAGAAAACGAACTATGCTCCGACAACCTTGTTTCATTTTTTAAGGAGCTTGACACAAGACAAGGAACTCTGCTCTGACCAGCTTGTTTCATTTTTTAAGGAGCTTGACACAATAAAATGAACTATGCTCCAACCGACTTTATCATAATGAACAAGAAGTCATCGCTTCCAAAATTTCCACTCCCGATGGAAAGAAAACGTCCTAAAAGTCAGGACCCAATGCCCCCAGCACTTGATGCACAATGTCACTATCACTGGGTACAGGCACGGGGTAGGTAGCCACATAGTTGACCTATGGTGGGGAAAATACAACGGGTGGATAAAAACCAGGAAGGGATGATGGCGGGCCAGCTGCCATATCGGGACCAAAGAATGAAAGCTGATCAATGGTCATGATCCTTCCTTCATGTGGAAAACATACCACACAAAAAAGGGAGGAGACAAGCGCTCCCATGGCATAGGTGTAATCGTGCCCCAAGATCAGATTGAAATCCAAGGGGCCTGGAACAACCATCATGTCCATATGGATGGTTTTACCTCCCAAGGTAACAGGTAACCTTGGAAGGATCCCTAACAGTTGACTCGTTCTTCTGTTAAACGTCAACAAATTCTGCGTAACAGGTGCAAGCGGCAGTGAGCCAAAAGCTTGCCAAGTAGTCGAGGATAGAACACAAATAGATGTGCCTTCATCTATAATGGTGTTGGGTACGACCAGACCAAAAGCCTGTACTATGATATCGAAAGGCACATAAGATGGAAGGTGGTATCCTGTAAATCGATTCCAATCAAAGGAAGCGACCAAACTACCCGGAGGGGCTACCATCGAACTGAGATGGTCTTCCCCTGGTGGTATGGAAGAAGAAGGAGCATCCTTCATGACTTCCATCTTGAAGGTGGGAGGAGTATCCTCCGTGACCTCCATCACAGGAAGCGGAGGAGCAGCTTCTTGAGGTACAAGGACAGGAGGATACTTCACCAAGTCCGAAGAATCTGAAGAAACAAGAAGAACCTGAGGGGGATGAGATCCACTCTCGACGGAAAAGACCTGGTGCACCGTATAAGGGGCTAGCTCAACCAATCCCACGACCAATGGTTGGTCAGGGACGGATTCCTGAATTTGAATTTCCGAGGGAGTGGGATCGATGAAGGATGACTCTTGACCAATCATGGAATCAGCTAGTGGAGGACTCACAGAATGTTGTTTGTAACCAGCTGGAAGGCAAGGTACTGAAACGGTCAAGTTGTCCAAAACCTGTTTGGCTTCATCCATATATGGACAAAGGTGAATGGCATGGTGCCCTTCACACAACTTGCTGGGATTAGTAATCTTACCCTACTTCTTAGGAGCTTTACGAGTACTAGTCGAAGACGTGCCCCCAACCTGACTCCGAGAAGCTAAAGGCAATGGCGGGCGACTGTTGGACCATACTTCAAGCACCTTGGGAATACCAGGGCAATCTTGAAGAAGATGGTCTCCCATGCACAACACGCAAGGGAACTTGACTTTCCGTGGAGGGTTGGGAGGTTTATCAACGGAAGGCTTCTTAGGCGCAATATCCGCAGAGCTAGCCTCTCCTTTATCGGACTTCTTCTTCTTTGTCTTCTTCTTCTTCTTCTTAGCCACCTGGTTACTCGAATCCAGACTTTCACCAGGTAGAGTAGAAGAGGAGGATGCAGAAATAGGCGAAGAAGGGGAGAGGTCCACCTTAGAATCAACATGATGTTGTTCAGGCGAAGGAACTCATTGACTAGTAGCTGAGACATTCGGAACCACAGAGGTTGAAAACAACCAAACAGGAAACCCAACAGTTAACCGAGGAAGGGACAACGTTGCCATGTAAGGAGCGCCAACATTCCCAAAAGGCGGAAAATGACCAGGATTCCCATCAGAGGGATTCCTTGGTTGGTGAACTTCGGAAAATTTGCCATAAAAAATTATCCAAAACAACACCCTAAGGAAACTAACTTTAACCACGAATATTTCGTGGGCAATTAATTTTTAAGACATTGAAACAAACTCTACCGTTTTATATTTTAAGAGTCAAGAAACAGTCAAAAGGTGACTCCATCACTTTTAGATTGGAAACAAGCATGAAAGGACAAGCGCTTGATGACCTTTTCAAATTTAAAGAGTCAAAAAAGATCGAAATGACTACTCATGAATGCTAGGCAAAGGGTGTACCAGATATCCGTGAACTGCAATATACACCTTGGTTTCAAAATGAAAGAGAAATCAACCAAGGACTTGACGTACATGCAGGAAATCTCCCCGAATGCTGTGTCTGGTGTATCATGGGTATAAGGCGGCAGACTCAGCTTCCTACGGATAAAGGATAACAACCTAGTGGGGTCTCCCTCTATATACGTGACGGTACGGGGAGCACAAGTCTGTAATAGCGTTGTCTAAAGCCAAGAGGTGAACGACAGTTAGTAGGTTTAAAGACGCCGAAACACGTCTCTAGCCTAGACCATTAAATGTTTCGTTAATGTTTCAATGCTTCCTTAGGTAAATTGAGTAAATTTTATGGTGATATTCAATTATGTCTCAGTTTCAAGGCCCTACCGTATGTCATATGACAATCTCCTGTATGTAGCTATATGAGAAAAGAAATCTTTCAATTCGATGAATGCTATCTAGTTAAGGGAAGATTTTCAAACAATGATACAACAAACAACAACACTGCAAACTAAATCCTTCCAAAGTAGATGACTTTCACTATCCAAAATTAATTTCAAACATTCAACGATGCGAACAATGCAATGTGATCTATGCAAAATCCTCTTTTTCGAAAACTATGCAATTGTAATCTATGAAAAATTTCCTTTTTCTTTTCGAATGATAAGAATGCACTCAATGCATTTTTCGATGAAATGAGAATCTACTTAATGCATTCTAATAAAAAAGAATGCAATCAAAGTGATTTCTAGTTTTCAATCATTACACAATGTAATCTAAGTTCAATGATAAATCTCAAAAATACTTTTCAATGCAATGTGATCTAATGCATTTTAACGAAAAGCAAACTATGAGACGAAAACTAAAAGAATGCAAATCTTCTTAATGAAGGATGAATGAAAAAGAGATGTAAACAAACACTAAGAATGCAATCGTTGTTTCAAAAATTTTGTCACAAAATCCCTCAAAAGGCGACAAGACATATGAGGTCAAACACAAAGAGGACTTCCAAAGCATGAGATCAAAAAAAGGCATTCATTCCCTTTTACATCAGAAAATCATGGAAAGAAGACATTCCAAACAATGAGCAATGTAATCTATGCTAATGCAGTGAAAAGAATGGAAGGGAAAGACACAGTGGTGGCGGATTTAGGGAAAAAGTCTCAATTTTCATACATCCTGAAATTGGCTCGACTTGTACATTGACAAGTAGCGCCAACTGGCGCGACTTGCTCACTGACAACAAGCGCCAATGCCTGAAAATGAAAAAAAAAAAGAATTTATCCCAACCAAGATCAGACTCACCACTTCAAGCAGAATCTCCAAGACTCAAATGAACCATGTGATCTAGGCTCAAAGCAAGACAAACACAAATCAAGCTTAGAAAGCTCAAAACAGAGTAAACTCTAGTACCTTACAGGATTGGCGCGACTGTAAGGCTGAAACTAGCACCAGAATAGAATCGGTGTGGGTAATACACTAGCAACCTGCGCCACTGGGCGCAACTGTCAAGCTGAAAAGCGTGCCCGTCGAGTTTACCAGTCAAAAATAAAAAAGAGAAATCCATTAAGCAGTGTGGTGATAATCAAGCTATCCGAAAGCCAAATTCATAGAAAGAACCAGCCCAAAAGAGCTGATGAAGCAAGCAGAATCAAGAATCAACCGAAGAGACAAGACAGTGCTCCAAGTGTTTAGTTCATAAACTAAACCAGAGATTGATTGAAGCAACTTTGATCTACTTCGAAATTGCAGAGCAAAAGCATTTCGAAGGCTATCTGGCCAACTTCAGGCTCCGTCTATAGCTCATAAAATGAACGAAAACAAGCTAACGATCCCCAGTGGAGGCACCAAATTGTTGAAGAGGTTAATCCCCTCTGCGGACAGAGGCGATCCCTACTAGCCCAGATCGGGTCTAGCAACAATCAAACACGCTAAAGTACAGGTTCATAATTGCAAATAAACAGAATTGCGAGGAATTATTACCTGGAATCCAATGCTGTCGTTTGTAGAATAGGTGGTGCTCCCGTTCCTTTGCCCTCGCAGATCACAATCCTCACGATCTCCATGATCAGACACTTGCACATGCAAGAAACAACACAAATGCAAGTATAAAATCCAGTATATACAACTATATGTCAGTTGAAGAGGACATAACTCATGAACATAATCAAGAACAAGAGTGGAACCATAACCAATAGTCGTGTATCATTAATGATTCAAAAGAAGAATACAACCATAGCTTCGACGCAACACTCTCCTTTGGCGGGTTGTCAGAAAAACATGTCTCGATAAAGCCTGTCAAGGATGGGACAAGCCTCTCTGTCTGAATACTTGGCAATAGTCTCCTTGCTTGGATTTGGCCCTAAGGGATCAAGAAGGCTCTTGTAGCATAAGGATGTGAAAGCTCTTGGGAACTTGGATATTAGCTTGCCATGGAGATGGGCAAAATTTTATAGATGGAGGAAGGGGAGTTGGGATCCCTATAATCATGGGATTGGCCCTATCATCAAGGAAACTTCCATGAGAGGTGGCAAACCACTTCCTCTCTATGTAAATCCGTAGCCAAACCTCCCAACTCAAGATAGATATCAGTCCAGGAATTTGTTAGGACGAAACTTCTTCCATTTATTTTTAAAAAACACCTCTTAATATGGTTGGCGCGGGTGCGGCTCTATGACAGAGCACCAATTGGTGCGCCCTCTTTGGAGGATTTTCCCCCTTGGCACGAGGGCTGAACTGTGGAACCGTGCCAATGGAAAAAGAGCTATTTTTACGGTTTTTGGTAGGGAGATGTCTTTAGGGTAATCAAAGCTCATCTTCAGAGGGATGCAATGAAAGTATTTTCAAGTTATGTCACTGCTCATAGGTCAAAAAATGAGCCCTCCAATGTGCGGGATGGGGATTGCAAGGACGGTGACAAATTACTATGTAACACCTTTATTTATGACATTTATAGGAAAACTGAGAGTTTTTACTAATAAAAAATATTCACAAAAGAAATTAAAATGAATTTTTACATGTTTCGAAACTATTTCCTTGGTTTAACTTCATGTCTTGTTTCCAATTTATTCATTCTTTTGTTGTTTCAAATTCTGATGAAAACACTCTCATATCGTATATTTCGTTGAGATCTTACCAATGACATTTGGATCGTGTCAAACGAACATTCTATGAGAATGTTATTGTCGTTTGAAATTTGAGCAAAACAGTGAGAATTAGGGTGTATGGGTGCCACATGGCAGCATTATGGAATGCCACATGGAAGCATTGCTTGGTGCCATGTGGCATATATGTCATTTTGGATGTTGTCTTGATAGTGTGAGGTGGACTGATGACTAGACAAAGTGATGTGGCAGACAACTGGGTGATGACTATGCAATATTGGCTAATGGTAGATTTCCACGTGGACCAATCGAATGTCGCCATGTGGTGGTGAAAGCCCATAGAGAAACTTCCAAGTGTCTATTTACTCTAGGGAGCTTGTCAATCAATTTCATAACATCAAAATATTTTCTTTCTATTGGAAATCATCCCCTTGCCAAAAAAATGAATCTCACAACCAATTTTTATCTATAAAAATTGTGAAAATATTGATGCGAAAACTTAGTTTTTTTATTTTATTTTATTTATTTTGCTGCACATTGAACGCATGGAGAAAATTTTCTAAATCATTTCTCTGCAAATTCTCGACTGGTTTAGTTTCTTTAAGGAAGGTTTTTTAAAAAGGCACTTTTTTTAATCTATTTGTCACAAAAATTTCTGACAAAATAGTTGATTTTAAAATCAACAATATCTCCCTCATCCGGACTCTGATTCGACCAATCTGTCTTTTGAATTTGGGTGATTTTTTGCCAAGAATTCAAATATGAAATTAGTTTTTGAAAAATCTACATATATAATCTGCAAACCCGTCACAAAAAAAAAGAAGAAAAAATGGAAAAAATTTATTGTAACAAATTATAAAAAAAAATTATTTTTGACAATAGAGATCATTTTTTTTTAATTTTAGAATCAATGGTAAATTTAGATCTCTTAGTCATTTTTATTGAAATTTTTGAAAACTAACTTGGTTCAATTTTCTTTTCTGATCTTCAAGGTCACAGTGAGCACAAGAAGAGAGCATACTCAAATCTTTTTCAATTTCTTATTCATTTGAAATTTGGAATTAAAGTGAGAATAATTGATCTCAAACCTCAAATTTTAGCTTTTTAAACTCCCTTTATTTTCCTTCTTCAGAAATATCACTTTGTTTGTAGAACTTCCTGCCAATGGTTAGTGAATGAAGTGGCACTTACTGCACCACTAAAAATTGAATACAAAATCGAAAACTAACTATTTCCAAGCTTGGGTTTATTTATGATTCGGAAAATTGATCAAAATTCAAAATATGAAAATGTTTTTTTTTTTTCTTTTTTTAATTTCCTTCTTTTTTAATGATTTTTCTTCGGTTTGGATTTTAATTTTTTGAAAACGTTGATTTTTATTGTATCCTATCTTATTTTCAAATAAATATATTTTTTAATAACCTATCATAAAATTTAAAAAAATATATATTTAATCTATCTAAAAAGTTTATGAGGAAAAAAAAATGATTTAATCTATCTTAAAAGTTTGTTAGGAAAAAAATGTTATTATTATTATTATTATTATTGATATCTATCAAAATTATTTCTAGCTTCAATTTAAACCGTGCACACAAAATGAAGATTGAAATTGCCTAAAAATAAAATGAAATTGCACAAAAACTTAAATTGAAAAATTGCATGAATTTAAAGGTAAAAATGAAATTGAAAAATGAAATAGAATTATAATTTAAAAACTTGAAATGTGACAAAAGTTTTAAACAAAAAAGAATTCGAAATCAAAAATTGATCCCTATGTATGCCTCCCAAGCAACGACACCAAAAATGTAGAGGTAATTTTTTTTTCGTAAGTCAGAAGCAGTATATTATATCAAAAAACAGAGGTTACATGAGTGTACAAAAAGTTCTGAATACCGATAAACATGGAGAGCCATAGGCCTACTCCTTTGCAAGCTAACATTTAGACTAACTACACTCGAGCTCTATAAAGCCTGGATTCTGTAGGAGCACCATTCAATGAACAAGACTGCAGGCCAACCACGCAGGGTTTCCTGTGAAAGATGAAAAAACTAACTGAAGTTCTACTGAAGGCATGATGACAGACTGGTACATACTGACTAAAACTGGAAATAGAAATAGAAATAGATATAGACATAGTCATAGGCAAAGCAAACAGACAGGAAATAAACCAGAGAGAGAGCATAAAAATCCCTGAATTGGATTTGAGGCCCTAGATTGTCCCACAAAACTTGGAATTGCCTTCTCGCCACCTTTTGGCTGAATCCTAGGCTTAAATTGCCAAAATGATGGTAGTATGCGAGTCATCCGCTGGGATTTCAATGGAGACGTTGAGGACATGGCGGAGATAGAGATAAAGAACAAAATTATCCAAAGCCTTGTCATGCATGCAAAGTTCCTCTGTCAGTGAATTGAATGAAATTTCCAGCTTATCTAGCTGAGCGGTGTTCTTGGCAGAGGCCATGGAGGTTGCTGTGAAGGTCTCCTTAACCGCTGCTCCCTGCATTGCAATTGCCTTTGAAAAATGTAGAGGTAACTTAATTAATTAAATTCATTATCATAAATTATCAACGTGGGGTCCATGGACTTGAGAGGCACATGGGCACCATATGTGCTTCAGATTTATTTCCATTTTCGAAAGAAAAATATTAATATATTAAATGAAAAAAAATAACAATTAGTATAAAAACAAATCTATTCTAGAAATCAGTAAATCACACCACACCTTCGGAATTAAAAATCAAAATTAATTTAATGAAAAGAAAGTAAATCTATGCTAATGACATGAAATGAAATCTAATATAGGAAAGTAGGAAATATAATCTATCATGATTTCAAGAATTGAAAAGCACACCACTCGTGAAATGAAATCTATTATAATGATAATCAATGAATTAATTCAAAATTATGAAATTCAAAACAATGCAACCTTAACTATATAAATGAAATGAAAGAAAAGTGAAAAAATAAATCTTAAGCAACAAAAACACATAAACGAAATGAGCATATTAAAGCAATAAAACTTAATCTATGAAAGTACATAAAAGAAATTTAAACTAGACATAAAGAAATGAAAATAATATGATACACCTCTCATTCATTAGATGGCCAATCCAAAGGACATGAGGATGGAAAGTTGAGATGCTCCAAAGGCAAGCATAACCAAATCAAAGTGAATATCACTCATGAGCATGGTGCCAAATCCAACTTCTTTATTCAAAACGTGAGAATTTCTCAAACTTTACACATGCCTTTCAGAGGAGAAGGCTCTCCTATTTATACAAGAACATAAGAAGGTAACCTTTTAACGGAGATCCACTATTTTCTCCGTTGATCCATAAAAATCTCAACCAATTAGACACATATCCCTTTATACATGATTTTTGTCCATGAGATATGGTTGATTCCTATCCCAAATCTTCTTCCAATCTTGAAGAGAACTCGAAGCTTATCATTGGAGGCCATATAAGAGTGTCTTGGAAGCTTAAAAATAGCCTACACAGGTAATCAAACTCAAACAATTTTTAGGGATAAGAAAATACAGGTTATTTTTCTAATTTTTAATCATAAATTCACTCTAAATACATGAAATTAATACCTTTCGAAAATACAAATATGAACCCATATGGTAATCAAAGTGTAGAGTTATGTAATGACAAGGTGATGAGATGAGGCGATAAAAATGAGAATGAAGATGAAAGTGTATGAAATTTTGAGGAAATTTTGGAGGCCCAACAGTGACATCTTCATTTCATTTTCTCTAGAACATATTCCCCTTTTGGACCCAGAACATGTTTTGGCAGAGATAGGAGGAACTCATGATCCAAATATGTTATGGTGGGTCTTGTTGATGGCTTGCCATGGAGGCGATGGCCCAGTGGTTAAATATACTCATGAGTTATTCGTACGGTTGGAGTGTTAGATCATTATGATCAAATAACTTCCATATGCATGGATTTATTATTGAGGTGACCTAGATATCCCACTTCTAGTAGGGATGCAATGGGGTGACCTAGGGAAAATATTATCATTTTAATGGTTTTTATGTTTTCTAATTTTTTCTTTATTTTCATTCAAAGATAATTATCTGATTTGTTCATGTAGATATTAGTGCGAATAGACCAACCAAACTATGAAATATTGATAAGAGGGGAGATCAACCAATAGCTATTGAAGTCCCCAACCCTATTACAATATATGCCTTGACTGAGTTAGAGCATAACCTTGAGAGGTTGCATTTAAATATTCCAGAGACTACACTTGATGATTTTACTTTATGGTACTAGAGGCATGTAGTTTGAGTTCTATGGCTAATCAATTGCTTGCTACGATGCATAACACGTGTTATAGTCTGCTATCATGATCATCATCATGGATAATTTATAGTATTTTAGGGCTACATTTTATTTTTTTGCTATCAACATGTTCAGAAAATAAAGGCCACGGGACCTCATGTCTTTGAATTCCAATTTTTGTAACACTTTTAACAGACTATATTAACTAATGGAGACTATTACTTATCAATTCAGTTTATCTTGTCCAATATTTGATAAATATTGTTTTATTTATAAATTTTGCCAATGTCTATTTAACACATGGTTTTCCAGTGCACCATTTAATGTGCTTAAATTTGTTAGAATATGTTGATATTCAATGTAATCGAATTGTCCTTCCAAGAGACAAACCCGTGAAAAAATATTTAACATTTTTTCACTTCTTATTGCATAAAAATCATTTAAATGTAATATTATGAGCTATGAATCTAACCTAATGATCAAATTATGAATTCCAAATAATTCGCACCAAATAATAGTTCAATTATGGCACTATATTGTCCTATGTTTTTCATCATTCGACGAAGGTATATCCCATGAATACAAAATTAACTCATAAGTCAACGAGTAAATGTAACACCCCTAGTTTATGTGTTTAAAATTCAAAACTAGACATTCGAACTTTAATCCTAAGGGGAGTGGACCCCAAAGGACAAGTATTTTGTGGATGTAATTAAATATTAAAAAAAATGGATAAATTAATGATGTGCAGATTGACCAAAATGAGAATTGTGAGATCACTTACTAAATCCATGAGGATGGATAAAGGCAAATACTTTCCCCATAATCTTAAAAAAATCCTTGAAATAATTTCTAAATTGGATTTTCAGGAAAATCTAGTTTCCCCAATGATGTGGAGAGTAGTTGGGAAGAGGTAAAAAGCTGCAAAAAGCATAAAGCAGATTTTAAAAAATCCCTAAAATGGGAAGCCTAGGCAAACAGGAAGAAAATCATCCTGATATTCTGGACGCAGAATTAGAAATGGGCTTTGGGGAACAACAGCTTAAATAAGCTGCTCCTAAACAGATTAGAGGTTGATCTGTGCTGGAGGTGGTATCAGCTCGGGGGTGAGTTCGGGAGATAGAGGGACTCTACGGTTCGGAGGATTGGTCAATTACCAAAGTGGTATGCACATAGTGTTATGAATGAAAAAAAAATCAATAATTGTTGACATGCATAAGAGTTGATGAGTATATCTGTATGCTAGTTAATTGTCTTGTTATGTTGCTGGTATCCCATACATTTACAGAATAGTAGAGTAGTCCAAATCTTCTAGTTCTGCATGGTTGTAGGAACTAGGAAAATGAGGCAAAATCACCCATAATTTCTAAACCAGTTTTGGTCTAAATTTGGAGATTTTAGTACCTCATAATTTATAATTTTGTAACTTTAATCTACTTGTATGGGGAGGGGAATATAGTTAAGAAATTTTGTAATAAAAATTCTAAGACAGTAGGAAAATGAATTTATATAGGACTGAACTATTCCCTTATTGAATTCTTTATAGGAGGTATAGATATAGATGGAATTTACAAACAGCAGTGCATGTTTACTGGTAGATACTCTAATCTATTCTCAAAGAATTGAATGAAAGAGTATGAAATTGTAGTACTTCTTAAACTGTCTTGCAGATTAAAGAAATGAAACTATAGATGGATATTAACCCTATAAATGAAGTATGCATAAAACTATGGAAATAACCCCTTTGGAAATAGGGAGGATCTGATTTAGTTGCAGAATGGAAAGATTTGGCATGCATAGAAATAATAAAACCAATTCACTAACTGCAATTTATATAGATACAGATATATATATATATATATATATATATATATATATATATATATATATACTGCAGAAAATAACAACTAGATATCCATCAGTCTATATATATCTATCAGTGAAAAAATCAGTAGACATTTATACATTGGGACTGCCCGATGATGAATACAAAAGAACCAAGAATTCAAAGTATACAGTTACTGGGTACCATTAACCTTACCTAGGAAGTTGTCACCCTCCTAAGAAGACAGAGAGTTCTTGTAGGAACCATACAACATATACCAATAATAGACAGTGCTAACTTTCATTTACTGAGGCACTGTAAATTCAGAAAAGATGAAAGTAAAAAGATATATACATATGAAAGTCATAATTATGATAAGAAGGAAAAAAGGGAAATAACACATAAATGTTGCAATCAGCTTAAATCGACACAAAAAAATTATTTGAGGGCAAGACACAGGAAACCTCTATAAAATAATAAGCTGGAGATTCATGAATCTCATACAAAATTATCAAAGATATCAGTGAAGAAGAATCGCCACTTTTGGCATATACATATCAGAGGTTGAACCTCTTGGCGAAAAGTCCTTTAACAGATCCCATGCTCACTTCAAAACAAATAAACAAAAAATTTTAAGATGTTCAAAGAATATTATCATACGAAGGGAAATTGTTAATAGTTACAGTCTCTGACCGAGTCTATAAAATTACAATAGACTGCTAAAATCTTAAGAAATTAACTATTCCGCATAAACGAGGTGGAACAATGTGACGAGAGGATGGTTCTCTCAGCACAGGCATATACCGACCTGAAACGTCGAGGGAGGTGAAATTAATATCAAATGAAAATGAAGTCTCTCATAGCTGTCGACGATGAAATGCGTGTGGAGTATGCATTACCTATAGAAATGCAGTCATGATAGTGGATCTATCAATAGAATAACTGATTGAAAATTTTCCCAATAGAGAAATTTGGCAAGACGAGAAGGGGTTACTTGCGAAAGAAAACTCTCGTTCCTTCCTAGTTCTTTGCAACAAGGATAGAGGTAAAATATTAACGAATTTGAAAGCCAAAAGGCTAATAGTAAAATGAAAAAAAAGATAAAAAATAAAAATAAAACCTCATGAAGTTCTTGCCTGAGGGCTATCGCTCTCTTGTGAAGAGACAAGCCAAGTTAACATCTCACTATCCAAACTCAGCGCTCAAGTCACAAGGGACGAACAGAGGTATACCTATTAAGAAACCATGCATGGTATTATTAAGCCTCGTTAACCATAGGTTTAACGCAATCGACGTAGAGACATTGATGAAAAGAAACAAGAGAGAATAAATCAATATATTGGTACAGGAGACTCCCATGAGATGCTGCTTAAACGAACCCAAACGAGACTAAACCATAAACGCAATTAAAAGAATTAAATCATTCCATATCATCATCGCTCTAAAATTCCACAGAGAGAGATGTATATGAAGTTCTAAAAACCGAATATGATCTCCAAGGTAGAATGAAAGACGTGCGCACAAGGCTCATACCTGGTGTAATTTCCATAAGCAGGCCAGACTGATGGGCAAGCCAACGAGTGAGTTCCTCTGTGTGTAGAGCTTCGAAGTAAAGGGGTGAATAAACCAACGAAGAGCAAAGAAACTCCCTTCACACAAAAATGAAGACTTATATAACCATACCAAAATCCCAGAAACCCTAACATGGTGAGAGGATCACAACTGTCCACATGGAAAAATCCCAAAGGTGAAGCCACGGATCGAATGGCTGGAGGTTGCATTTACACCATTCGTTCGACATTTAATGTCACAAGCAATACAATGAAGTCACGACATTCTGGATGTATTATAGAGATTTCCTTGGTTCCAGGGTAGGCTGGCGTGGCGATTTCCAGAAGAACGTGGAGCTATATCACATGACTGTGAATGGGATGAAACCCATCCCAACCAATGCAATGAAACCAAACGTCTTACATAAGCTAACGTGGAGAATTAGTATAACGTCTCAAATTCCATACTACGTTAAATCGACTTTACCAGGTCGTATTACGTGGAAGCCCAAGATAAATGAGTTCAATATCAACATAAATTCCGATGTAAATGATATGTACAACAAATTGGGAATGATATTGACATAGATCTTGTGAAAACTATGACTACCGAGTCATTGAATAGCCATAAGTGCCATATCAGCCTAGATCTAAAAGTAGGTAAATTAAATCCAGCTAACATTCATACGTTACAAAAGTATGGGAGCAAAGAGTTTGTAAAGGATGCCACGACCAACGTGGTTATAATCTAGTTGACCCCCTTATATATGTATATCAATACATAATAATATGTTTAATGCTCAAAGGTTCAATGATATCAAAACGAAGGTAAGACATAGGTTGATAAGGGTGACCTTTCATAGGAAGTGGGTTAGTATAAATAAATCCACTATGATTTTAGTACAAAGACATATTAAATTGGATTGGAAATTAAATCCAGTAGAAATTGATTTGGATATAGTTTGATATGTGGAAATAAATCGTATTTTCGGAAATAAATAGGATTTAACCAGATAGAACTCAAAATATTATAGTATAATATTTTGTTGGAATTATTCTTGAAAATATGGAATGCAGAAAAAAAAAATTGTGGGAAGGTAAATGGGAGGTGTGACAAATGGTATCAGAGCCCAAGTTATAAAACTGGGCTGTTGTCATTATGCTCACTGTTGTTGTGTGTTCATTGTATAAATTGATTTCTGTGGAATTTTTACATATATATATATATATTTGAATCATCTCCTAATTCGTGTTGTGTAGTGTACAGTGGTGTTGGAATGGTAGAAAGTGAAGAGATTTATGTTGATCTGCGTGATGAGGATAATACACTAGATCCCAATACGCCCACGATGGCTATGTTGCGTAGGTTGCAACAAGAATTGGCTGAGATAAAAAGCCAGAATGGCAGATTGTCATTAGCCAGTGAGGAGCAGGAAAATCTCATCAGAGAATTAAATTCGCAGAAAAGCCAAGAAGGCGAAGGTTCCGGGAAGAGGAACACTGATGAGTCTGAGGATGATGATGTTGTTAGGCATCAGTATAAGCAGAAAAGGGAATTACAGGGGGAATTTAGAAATATCAAACCTCCCTCCTATGATGGGGAGAAGGAGGAAGATGTTGAAGCCTGGTTGTTGAACATGATTAAGTACTTCCAGGTCTATGAATATGAAAGCAGTCTGAAGGCTAGATTAGCTGTCTACCAGCTACAAGGTAAGGCTACCCTGTGGTGGTAGGAGACGAAAATGGTTCATTCCATTGATGAAAAGACAGTTACTTGGGAATATTTTCAGGTTAATTTCAAAAAACGCTACTTGAATGAGTGTTATTATGATGATAAAGCAAAGGAATTTCATGAGCTTAGGTTGGGACACCTTACAATTGATGATTTTTTCACTAAGTTTACAAACCCGTTGAGATATGTTCCTTACATTAGGGAAGAGAAGGAAAAGGTATAGAGGTTTTTGAACTATTTGCCTACTGTGTATAAAGAGAAAATCAAGTTGGACAACCCAAAAACCATGGACGAGGTAGTGAGGAAAGATAGATTATGTTACCAACAGTTCAAAGGAAAAACTGAACATGGAAAAAGCTGGGTAAATAAGAGTGAATTCAAAGGGAAGAAACAAAAAGCAGCCTATTTGAAGAATTTTGGCAGGGATCATCAGCAGAAAAAGTTTAATAAACCCAAAGAAAGTTAAATTGCTCAGTCCCAACTGGCTTCAAAACAAATAGATGGAGACAATAAAAAGGAAGGCACAGTCAAAATGAGGGAACCTTTGAAATGTTGGGGCTGTGGAGAACCCCATCTTCTGAGGGATTTTCCTCATCGAAACATTCAGATGATTATGAGAGATCGAGAAGCTACAACAGTAAATGACATAGCAAGAAATATACCTACCATCAGTGCATCCTTGGAAAATCGACAAGCAAACCATCAAGCTACTATGGTGGAAATGGAGGGTAAGATTTCTGACCAATCTGTCACTGTTCTGATTGATCTGGGTGCTTCTTTGAGTTACATTAGTCCAAAAATTGTATAAAAATGTAATCCTAAAACTGAAAAATTTCAGAAGTCATGGTTGGTAAAGTTGGCCACTGGAACTAAGAGGAAGGTAACACATAAATTTCCCTGAACAACAATTAAGCTAAATGATTTTCAAACAGAACTAAATTTGAATGTTTTGCCGTTAGGTTCATACGACTTACTGATAGGAATGGACTGGCTGGAAAAGAAGAAGGCCATGATGAGCTGTTGGGACAAGACCCTACATTGTGTAGATGAAGAGGGGAAACCTTTTATCCTCAAGGGAAAACCAAAACCTATCTCTGTAAGACAAATATCATCATTGCAATTAAAACGAACAACTAGAAAAGGATACCAAGTTTATGCAGTACACGTGGAAGAAACAGAACAGAAAACTGAAGAAACTTTTCTGGATGCCTTACCAGTAGTAGGAGAGTTTAAGAAAGTCTTTCCAGATGAGATTCCTCATCTTCCCCCCAAAAGAGAGATTGAATTTTAAATCGATATGCTGCTGGGAGCAACACTTTTTTCCCGCTCCCCTTATCGAATGAGTCCCCCCGAACTCATGGAACTGAAAATGCAATTACAGGAATTGTTGGATAAGGATTATATCCGACCGAGTGTGTCTCCTTTGGGAGCACCAGTCCTATTTAGGAAAAATAAGGATGGAAACTTTAGGATGTGCATTGATTATCGTCAACTGAATAAGTTGACCATTAAAAACAGATACCCCTTACCCAGAATTGATGATATTTTTGACCAAGTAAGAGGAGCTTCGGTATTTTTGAATATTGACTTAAGTACTGGTTATCACCAGCTATGAATTAAAGAAGAAGACATCAGCAAAACATCCTTTCGAACCAGGTATGGTCACTACGAATTTGTAGTCCTACCTTTTGGGTTAACTGTTGGGAAAAATACTGAGAGGGGGGGGGGGGGGGTGAATCAGTATTTAGGGCATACTCAAAACTTTGTACTTTTTCTTACTTCAAAACCCATACGCTACTTTGTTGAACCAGACTCGCATATAAACGCGGATATCCTTCATAAAACTCGCGTATACACATAGATCTTATAATGCAGATAATTCCTCACTTATATCATTCCATCATTCATTCATTAGATGTTCAATAAATAGTAAACATGTGTAGTAAGAATAGAATAAATCATCACACATAAGCAACACACATGAACACCAGGATCTTAGGTGGAAACCCAAGTTGGGAGAAAACCACTGCTGTCGTTGTCTCAGCCTTCAATATTTTATTATAAAGAAAACATCTTACAACAATGTACTGGCGCAGACTCATACCGTTACGCAGGCACCCACCTGCGCTCGTTTACCAGCCTCTCCTGGAAGGGAGCACCTACCCCCTGCTCTCATTTACTAGCCTCACCTAGAAGGGAGCTACAACCCCCTGGTCTCATTTACCAGCCTCAGTTGGAAGGGAGCTACAACCCCCTGACTGAAGGCTACAACCCTTAGTACCACCATGGACCACGTTTCATCAATTTTCACACTGGATCCAAAAGAGTTCTTTAGAGCACATCTTGCAGGCCACTTTTCATCATATTTTTAGACTGGACCCAATCCACACATTTTAAGCTCAATCATACATCAAACTGATACTTATCACTTCATCAATTCATTCATTGAACCATCAAGCAAGCAATCAACAACTTGATCTTTCATGAATATAATCAGCAGCATAATCATCTTTCAAACAACCCAGATCTGTATGAATACATCACTAACAGATAGAAATAAAGTAGCAGAACAGATCAGACATTCCATACCACATGCTTCAGCAAACCCTAGTTTTTCATACGCGCTTTCCTTTCACTGATACCGCGTATATATGCTCTTTCAAGCATATAGACCCGCGTATACCTCTGCACATGCTTCAGAACTGGTTTCACAACAGATACGTGCTTTCGATTTATCAAACCCACGTATATACGCGCTTCCGTTGTTCCAAACTAGTGTATAGATCTTCAGACATTATAGAGCAACATAGTTTAGATTTAACCCATTCACTTCAGACAGATGTTCGCCTCATCTCCGATCTAAGCATTCCACAAACAGATCTAGAATATACAAATACATTTCAGATCTAGATTCCCTTCTTCATCATTTTCTTCATAGGTGCATCATAGATTCAGATCTATCATCAAACTATTACCCTTTCCATTCAGATATACTTCAGAGTGAAGTATTCATTCAAACCCAGACCTCTTGCCCACACTTGCACAATGAAATTATTCTCCTTATATAGGTTTACCCTTTTCCAATACCATGAGCCAAAACCACATAACTTCCAATGGTATTCCTGGTCGGGATCTCATAGACAATCCAGAGCTCAATACAATGGGTCAAAACCATGGTAGTTACCCCTTGTTTTACATATTTAGAGTGCATTTGAGCATACGCGACTTGGAACGTTGATTCCCATGTGCATACGCTACTTACTTTAGACAAACCCGTGTATGCCTTGAGACACACACTTTTCATCACTGTTCTAGCTCATACTGAAATTCCTTTCATCATTACATCTGAGTTTCTCTGTAGACACATCATATCACATCAGATTCACATCATTACTGGGTCCATCAAGTCAAGAACAACTTCATCAAGTAGGTTTCCATCATCTTCTTCAAGTGGGTTTCCATCAAGGAAAACACTCTACATCATATTGCCAACATTAACAAATGCCCCTACCACATTTATGTGCCTAATGAATAGTGTGTTAAATAAGTACTTGGATAAATTTGTACTTGTGTTCATAGATGATATTTTAGTCTACTCAAAAAGTGAGAAGGAACATAAAGAACACTTGAGGATAGTATTGCAAACTCTCAAAGAAAATCAGTTATATGGCAAGTTAAGCAAATGTGAATTCTATAAAGATAAGATCTCGTACTTGGGTCATATTATTTTTTAACAAGGGCTGGTTGTTGACCCTGAAAAGATAAAAGCTATTAAAGAATGGCCCGTGCCAACTGATGTCTCAGCAGTGAGATCATTCATGGGGATTGCCAGTTATTATCACAGATTTGTGGAGAGATTTTCTACCATAGCACATCCCATAACATCATTACAAAGGAAGGGTGTCAAATTTGAGTGGAATGAAAGATGCCAAAACAGTTTTGACCAATTAAAACTAAAACTTACTACAACCCCTATACTGAAGATTGCAGATCCTGATAAAGAATTTGTTGTATGTAGGAATGCCTGTAGAGAGGGGTTGGGAGGAGTTCTTTTGCAGGAAAATTCAGCTATTGCATATGAGTCTATGAAATTGAAGATACATGAACAGAACTATAGTGCCTAATATTTAGAGTTAGCTGATGTTATTCATGCCTTGATGATGTGGCGACACTATCTCCTTGGAAAAAAAATTGCATTGATGACTACTCATATTAGTCCCAAATATTTCTTTTCCCAAACTCATTTGAATGTGAGACAAGCTATATGGCTTTCTTTTCTAAGTGAATTTGATATGGACATAAAACACATCAAGGGGAAAGAAAATAAAATTGCTGATGCATTGAGCAGAAATGCTTGTCAAAATATAAACAACATTGGAAGTAGTGCCCAGGTTGATGTAGAAGATTTAGTGAGAAAGGAAGTAGACCAAGATCCAAATTATGAAACACTACTGGCGAAACTACTAAAGAAGGAGAAGACTGATTTCACTCAAAACCAAAAAGGGTTGATTTGCTACAAAAATAGATTGTATATCCCCAATGTAGAAACTTTAAAAAGGGAGATTTTAGATGAATATCACAAACATCCATATGCAGGGCATCCTAGATATTAGAAAATGTTAACATCTTTGAAAAAGAAGTTGTTTTGGCCAGGAATGAAAAGATATGTAGCAGAATATTTAGCTAGATGCATGGAGTGTCAACTAGTTAAAGTTGAACATCAGCATCATATTGCTCTTCTAAACCCCTTTCCGATTGCAGAATGGAAATGGGACACAGTTTCTATATATTTTATAATAAGGCTACCCAAAACTAAATACCAACACGATTAAGTGATGGTAGTAGTAGACACTTTAATAAAGGCTGCACACTTCATACCTGTAAAGTCTACTTTTTGGACATCTTAAGTGGCAGATGTGTTTCTAAAAGGGATAGTAAGATTACATGGGGTCCCAAAGGTGATTGTTTCAGATAGAGATGCTAAGTTCACAACAGCCTTCTGGAAAGGTCTATTTGGCAGCATGGGTACTAAGCTGAATTTTAGTACTTCCTATCACCCTCAGACCGACGGGAAGACCGAGAGAACTAATCAGATTTTGGAGGATATGTTGAGAATGTATGTGATGGATAGGCCATCAAAGTGGGAAGATTATTTTCATTTAGCTAAATTTGCCTATAATAATAGCTACCAATCCTCCATCAAAATGAGTCCTTTTGAGGCACTCTATGGAAGAAAATTTTGTACTCCTTTAAGCTGGAGCCAGCGAGAGGATAAACTAATGTTGGGACTAGATGCCTTACAAGAGATGGAAAGAATTGTTAAACAGATACAAAGAAACATCAAGACAACACAAGATCGCCAAAAAAACTATGCTGATAAGAAGAGAGTACATCGAGAATTTAAAGTGGGAGAACATGTGTACTTGCGTATTAAACCCAAAAAGAGCACACTTTATGCTGGAAGTTGTGTAAAACTGGCTCCTAGATATTGTGGTCCGTTTGAATTATTAGAAAGGGTGGGACCAGTGGCTTACAAGCTGGCCTTACCACCCCATGTTAGAGTTCACGATGTGTTTCATGTTTCATTATTAAAAATATATATACATGATGCTTCTCACATAGTGGATTGGAATGTGGTACAGGTGGAACCCTGCCAGAAACGCTTCAAATATTTGAGCAGGAAGAAATTGAATTGAGGAACCGAACGGTAGCAAGAGTAAAGGTGTAGTGGAAGCACTTTACTGCTAAAGAAGCTGCCTAGGAAAGAGAAGTTGAAATGATGAAAATATATCCATTTTTGTTTGAAAAATGAACTCTAGTAGTTAAATAACAACACCGACGAAGGTGTTTGCTTTCAGAGGGGGAATATGTAACACCCCTAGTTTATGTGTTTAAAATTCAAAACTAGACATTTGAACTTTAATCCTAAGGGGAGTGGACCCAAAAGGACAATTATTTTGTGGATGTAATTAAATATTTAAAAAAATGAATTAATTAATGATGTGCAGATTGACCAAAATGAGAATTGTGAGATCACTTACTAAATCCATGAGGATGGATAAAGGAAAATACTTTCCCCACAATCTTTCAAAAATCCTTGAAAGAATTTCTAAATTGGATTTTAAGGAAAATCTAGTTTCCCTAATGATGTGGAGAGTAGTTGGGAAGAGGTAAAAAGCTGGGAAAAGCATAAAGAAGATTTAACAAAATCCCTAAAATGGGAAGCCTAGGCAAACAGGAAGAAAAGCAACCTCATATTCTGGACGCAAAATTAGAAACAGGCTTTGGGGAAAAACAACTTAAATAACATGCTCCTAAACAGATTAGAGGTTGATCTGTGCTGGAGGTGGTCTCAGCTCGGGGGTGAGTTCGGGAGATAGAGGGACTCTATGGTTGGGAGAACTGGTCAATTACCAAAGTGGTATGCACATAGTGTTATGAATGAAAAAACAAATCAATAATTGTTGGCATGCATAAGAGTTGATGAGTATATATGTATGCTAGTTAATTGTCTTGTTATGTTTCTGGTATCCCATACATTTAAAAAATAGTAGAGTAGTCCAACTCTTCTAGTTCTGCATGGTTGTAGGAACTAGGAAAATGAGGCAAAATCACCCAGAATTTCTAAACCAGTTTTGGTCTAAATCTGGAGATTTTAGTACCTCATAATTTATAATTTTGTAACTTTAATCTTCTTCTGTGGGGAAGGGAATATAGTTAAGAAATTATGTAATAAAAATTCTAAGACAGTAGGAAAATGAATGTATATAGGACTGAATTATTCCCTTATTGAATTCTTTATAGGAGGTATAGATATAGATGGAATTTACAAACAACAGTGCATGTTTAATGGTAGATACTCTAATCTATTCTCAAAGAATTGAATGAAAGAGTATGAAATTGTAGTACTGCTTAAATTTTCTTACAGATTAAAGAAATGAAACTATAGATGGATACTAACCCTAGAAATGAGGTATGTATAAAACTATGGAAATAACCCCCTTCGAAATAGCGAGGATTTGATTTAGCTGCAGAATGGAAAAATTTGGCATCCATAGAAACTATAAAACCAATTCACTAACTGCAATTTATATAGATACATACATATATATATATATATATATATATATATATATATATATATATATATATATATATGTCAATACTGCAGAAAATAACAACCAGATATCCATCAGTCTATATATATCTATCAGTGAAAAAATTAGTAGATATTTATACATTGGGACTGCCCGATGATGAATAAAAAAGAACCAACAATTCGAAGTATACAGTTACTAGGTACCATTAACCTTACCTAGGAAGCTGTCACCCTCCTAAGAAGACAGAGAGTTTCTGTAGGAACCATATAACATATACCAATAATAGACAATGCTAACTTTCATTTACTGAGGCATTGTAAATTCAGAAAAGATGATAGTAAAAAGATATATACATATGAAAGTCATAATTATGATAAGAAGGAAAAAAGGGAAATAACACATAAATGTTGCAATCAGCTTAAATCGACAGAAAAAAATTAATTAAGGGAAAGAGACAGGAAACCTCCATAAAATAATAAGTTGGAGATTCGTGAAGCTCATACGAAATTATCAAAGATATCAGTGAAGAAGAATGGCCACTTTCGGCATATACATATTAGAGGTCGAACCTCTTGGGAAAAATTCCTTTAACAAACCCAATGCTCACTTCAAAAAAACAAAAAAAAAATTAAGATGTTCAAAGAATATTATCATATGAAGGGAAATTGTTAATAGTTACAGTCTCTGACTGAGTCTACAAAATTACAATAGACTGCTAAAATCTTAAGAAATTAATTTTTCCGCATAAACGAGGTGGAACACTGCGACACGAGGATGGTTCTCTTCGCACAGGCATATACTGACCTGAAACGTCAAGGGAGGTGAAATTAATATCAACCGAAAATAAAGTCTCTCATAGCTGCCGATGATGAAATGCGTGTGGAGTATGCATTACTTGTAGAAACGCAGTCATGATAATGTATCTATGAATAGAATAACTAATAGAAAATTTTACCAATAGAGAAATTTGGCAAGACGAGAAGGGGTTACCTGCGAAAGAAAACCCTCGTTCCTTCCTAGTTCTTTGCAACAAGGATAGAGGCAGAATATTAGAAAATTTGAAAGCCAGAAGGTTAATAGTAAAATGAAAAAAAAGATACAAAATAAAAATAAAACGTCATGAAGTTCTTGCCTGAGGGCTATGGCTCTCCTGCGAAGAGACGAGCAAAGTAAAATCTCACTATCCAAACTCAGCGCTCAAGTCACAAGGGACAAACAGAGGTATACCTATTAAGAAACTCTGTGTGGTATTATTAAGCCTCATTAACCATAGGTTTAACGCAATCGACGCAAAGACAGTGACGAAAATAAATAAGAGAGAATAAATCAATATATTGGTATAGGAGACTGCCATGAGATGCTGCTTAAACGAACCCAAATGAGACTAAACCATAAACGCAATTACAAGAATGAAATCATTCCGTATCATCATCGCTCGAAACTTCCACGGAGAAAGATGTATAACAAGTTGTGAAAACCGAATATGATCTCCAAGGTAGAATGAAAGACGTGCGCACAAGGCTCATACCTGGTGTAATTGACGTAAGCAGGCCGGACGGATGGGCAAGACAACGAGTGAGTTCCTCCGCGTGCAGAGCTTCGAAGTAAAGGGGTGAATAAACCAAACAAAGAGCAAAGAAACTTCCTTCACACAAAAATCAAGACTTATATAACCATACCAAAATCCTAGAAACCCTAACACGGTGAGAGGATCACAGCCGTCCACATGGAAAAATCCCAAAGGTGAAGCCATGGATTGAATGGCTGGAGGTTGCATTTACACCATTCGTTCGACATTCAATGTGACAAGCAATACAATGAAGTCAAGACATTCTCGATGTATTATAGATATTTCCTTGGTTCCACAGTAGGTTGGCGTGACGATTGCCAGAACAACGTGGAGCTATATCACGTGACTGTGAATGGGATGAAACCCATCGCAACCAATGCAATGAAACCAAACGTCTTACATAAGCTAACGTGGAGAATTAGTATAACGTCTCAAATTCCATACTACGTTAAATCGACTTTACCAGGTTGTATTACGTGGAAGCCCAAGATAAGTGAGTTCAATCTCAACATAAATTCCGACGTAAATGATATGTACAACAAATTGGGAATGATATTGACACAGATCTTGTGAAAACTATGACTACTGAGTCATTGAATATCCATAAGTTCCATATGAGACTAGATCTAAAAGTAGGTAAATTAAATCCAGCTAACGTTCATACGTTATAAAAGTATGGGAGCAAAGAGTTCGTAAAGGATGCCACGACCAACGTGGTTATAATCTAGTTGACCCCCTTATATATGTATATCAATACATAATAATATGTTTAATGCTCAAAGGTTCAATGATATCAAAACGAAGGTAAGACATAGGTTGATAAGGGTGACCTTTCATAGGAAGTGGGTTAGTATAAATAAATCCACTATGATTTTAGTACAAAGACATATTAAATTGGATTGGAAATTAAATCCAGTAGAAATTGATTTGGATATAGTTTGATATGTGGAAATAAATATGATATAGCCAGATAGAATTCAAAATATTATAAAATAATATTTTGTCGGAATTATTCTTGAAAATATGGAATGCAGAAAAAAAAAATTGTGGGAAGGTAAATGGGAGGTGTGACAGTAAATATCCCAAGCCGTGGAAGCAAGTTTCTGAGTACTATGAACATTGACATCTGCGAATCAATTGTAATAAGAGATAAGAAGGAGTATTAGGGAATCATAAAAAATGCAAAACCTAATGCACACACTCATAAAAATATGATACAATTAAATGTACAAAAAATCTTCCTGAGATAAATCATGCATAATATATTTAGGTAGAGACCATTCTTGGGCTCTCCTAAAGAAACACCATCGTAGTCAAAGAATTCATAGGCCCCTTTGGATATTACATGTTTTACAAAGTAAGAACCATGCCACATAACTAGCACACCCTAAGAGCATTCAACAAAGTCATAAAATATTTAACCCACTTTGAAATTTAGAAAAATTAGATTCATCTTGGATCCCCTCTCATCAATAGCTTGTAAGTGTCTTTTAAAATTTGCAACAAGGAATCTATATTCCCTTAATTTCCTCATTAATAATAATTTTTATAACTAATTATAACATAATATAACATATACTCTTATATATCTCTTCTTTTTTCTCCTAATCCCCCCTCCGCATCATTATCGGTTTCACATTTTCTCTACAAATGTAGACCTCATCCCCTCATTGCATTCCTTTCACTCCCGAGTTCATTACATTCCCACGTCACTTTTAACTTAATATTTTATAAAATATTTTAACCTTTTTAATCCACCTTAATTATCAAGTTCTTAAACATTCATTATAAATAACTTAATTCCAATGCATTGAAATTTTATTAATATCTACTAAAATTAGAATTTTTAATAATGCTATCCTAATTAATCTCAACAATTTTTCTTACATTTTTTAGTCTTTAATAATTTTCTTTTAGTAATAGCACATTATGAAAACATTATTATTAAAATATAATTAAATTTCAATTGAAATCTTAATAAAATATTATTAAAATTAACTTTTTAATTCTCCTTAAACATTGTTTGGGTCGGTTCCTCTCATTCTATCATTCCCCCCTCCCCTATTTATTACCCTTTATTTATTCTCTTATTTGTAGGTTCATCCCGAAGATGAGTCTCATTTTAGACTCGGAACGAAGACAAGAAAAATGAAGATGGTGGATAATCGGAATTCTTAACCTCCAAGCTTCTACCACATAAATCTACAAACTATCATTTGTACCTTGTATGGAAGGGAAACATTGACTAAGATACATAATATTGAAAAAATTAGGATTAAAATACAAATAAGAGAAGAAGATCTATTCTTCTTGAAGCATTGTAGTGACTTTCATCTCATTCCATCGTTCGCATACGTTAAGCACATGTTACATAGCCAACACACCCTCAGGGAATTCAAGAGACTCAACAAATCTTTAATATGCTTTTAAATTTGGAAAATTAGATTCCTCTTGGATAGCCTCTCATCCATATCTTTCAGGTGTCTTTTAAAACATGCAACAAGTATTTAGTATTCCCTTAATTTCCTCATTAATAATAATTATTATAAATAACCCTTACATAATAAACTGTGCTTAACGTATGTGAAGGATGGGATTAGATCAAAGTCACTACAATGCTTCAAGAAGATCTCAGTTCATGTGTTCCTTCCTCAAGGGTACAAATGATAGTTTGTAGATCTATGTGGTAGAAGTTTGGAGGTTGAGAATTCGTATTATCCACAATATTTATTTTTCTTCTCTATGTTTTGAGTCTAAAACAAGACTCACAATAAATAAAGTAATAAAGGATAATAAATAGGGGAGGGGGGATGTGAGAAACCAATGCAATGTTTAAAGAAAATCAATAAGTTAATTATAATAATATTTTATTAATATTTCAATTGAAACTTAATTATATGTTAATAATAATGTTTTTATAATGTGCTATGATCCAGGTGGATATTGGTGGTCAACCGCCTATTCCACTTGGGGCCTCACCATTGCCTCTTTCATTTTTTCAGTTTCGGCACAACTTGCTATTTTTAGTAGTTTTTTGGGTCCTAAACTTCTGAAGCCATTTAGATGCCCTAAACGATTTTTTTTTGGTATCTTTTTTTTGTAGAGAATATGATTCTGTTCCAGAATTGATATTCGTTGCAACATTTGTAGTCATCGGGTAGATATTTCTAATTATGTATCATGTGCATCAAACAGAGATAGTATCCCGAAGTTACGTCCCCGGAAAGTTGAAACACTAATTTACCCAAACGAGGCCCATAGTTTTGGTGCTTCGTCTCCTAGGGTTAGTTTTTTGGACGTTTAGAGCTCTCCATTGTTTATCCATAATAAATAGGCCCTCGAGCCTCTTTGTATCATAGTTCAAAGGTCTGTAGCCACCACATCTCTTCTCATAGATTCGCTACCAGCACCTTAGCTATTTTATTTCCATTATGTTTGTAAGCATATTTCTATTATTTGATATTAATGAAATGAAGCCTTATTTCCGTGAATCTCTATTTTTATGGTTATTTCTATATTCTGTTGCGTTCCTGCATAAATCCGAATCATGCTATTATTAAAAGAAATTTATTATGTACTAACCAATGTAAGAAAATTTGATCCCATTAATTGGGATAACACTATTAATAATTTTAATTTTACTAGATATTAGCGAAATTTTAATGTATTGGAATTAGGTTATATATAATGAATGTTTAAGAGTTTGATAAATAAGGTGGATTAAAAAGGTTAAAATATTTTAAAAATCTCAAGGTAAAAGCGAGGTGGGAATGTAATTAAGTCAGAGTGAAATGAATGAAATGACGGGATTCGGTCTACATTTGTAGGAAAATGTGAAATCGAGAATGATGCGAAGGGGGATGAGGAGTAGAAAGTAGAGATATATAGGATTATATATTACATTATGTTAGAATCAGTTATAATAATTATTATTAATGAGGAAAGTAAGGGAATAGCGAATCCTTCTGGCAAGTTTTAAATGACACCTAAAAGCTATTGATGATAGGAGACCCAAGATGAATCTATTTTTTATGAATTTCAAAGTGGATTAAAGAGTTTTTTAGTCTCTTGAACACTGTGAGGGTGTGTTGGTTATGTAACATGTGCTTCACTTATGCGAAGGATGGAATTAGATCAAAGTCAGGAAGAATAGATGTGCTTCTATTCTTTTTATTTTAATCTTAAGGTTGATGTGTGCCTTAGGTACAAGGTACAAATAATAGTTTGTAGATTTTTGTGGGAGAATTTTGGAAGTTTTGAATTCAGACTTTCTAGAGCCTTCATTTTTTTTTTAAGTTTCTTCTAAAACAAGACTCATCTTCACCACTAACTTACAAAGAAGAGAATAATTGAAAAGTAATAAATAAAGGAGATAAAAATTATTATTAATAAACATCCCAATATACAAAGTATACAAAAATAACACAAAATAAAGTAAGAAACATTGACCATAACAACTTTTAACTTGAAAACAACCAAAACATAAACACTAACCTAACATTTATTCTAGCAATAATTTTTTAAAATATATTTTTTTTCTTTTAATTAGCATATCTCATAGAACCCTTTATGTCTAAATTTATCACTTGGGTTCATAGAGAGAATATATATACAAGAAGTTATCTAAATTGCACAACAAATGGTGCATTCAATCAATTCCTCCTCCAAGGGTTATTACCATTTGAAGGTTGATTTTATGGGATGCATCAAGATCAGAAATTTTGTGGTGATAGTTAATGTTTATCCTACTCATTTTTTCTAGGCTCACACACTGTTGAGGGAAGGGTGTGCCATGTCTCATTTACTCTTTCTTTTGTGGTGGAAACTTTCAGCAATAAGATCAAGGAGTCCTATCCCATGACATCATCACAAGTGTGCAAGTATTTATAAACCTTGAGGTTACAAAAATATTACACAAACATTTAATGTTCGTGGAGAATACAAAAATATGAGTGTCTCCATATAATATCATAAAATCCTTAGGATGTTTGGGGAAGCTTTGGGTCTCTATATGAATGAGACTAAATCAGAACTAATTTACACATGAGTGAGGATATGGTGGTGAAGTAAATATGTGGTATTTTCCTGGTGGCTTATGGTATTGTTGAAGAAGGAATCACATATTTAGGCTTAATATTAAAGCCTAAAGGTTACAGGAACACTGATTGGGAGTGGTTGGTTACAAAAGTCAAGTGGAAATTGGATGGCTAGAATAAAAAATATTTTTCAATGGGCTAAAGGTTGGTGATGCTAAAATTTTTTATACAGAATATTTCTATTTACTGGATACACCTTTGTTTTGGCTTCCAAAATAAATCATAAAAAAACATTATGTCCATTATGGAATAGTTTATTTGTTTTGGGGCACATATTGGGATACTAAGATGATATACACCTAAGCGGATCGTCTCTCATAGCCAAGCCTCTTGGAGAAGGTGGTTGGGGAATTTTGGATCCAGTCCTGGTAAACATGGCCCTCATCATAAAAAAAACTTTTGTAGTGGTGGATGGCACACTATTATGGTCCAAGGTTATCAAGGAAAAATACTTAAGTGGACTTCCATTTTTTGCATGGATAACATTAGGGGCTAATAAAAAAATTCAGATTTATTTTATGTGGAAAGTATGTTTAAGGTGTTGGATTTCCTTTTGAGCCATGTTTGGTGGGTTGTGGGTGATTAAAACTAGATAAAGTTTAGTCTAGATGCCATATGCAGTATAAAATGTAATCACACTCCATTGGTGAAAATTCTAAATCATTTACATAAAAATGAATTTTCTATCTTAAGAAAATCATTGTCCTTTCTCCCAAGCATTCACATCTAGAGGCTTGGCTTAAGGTAGAGGAGTTGGATTTTTACTAGAAGAATTTTCCAAGAATTGGAATTCATACATTTCATTTCTCCATAGGTCACTATTTGTGAAGGAGATCACCATATGGCATGGTAAGGATGATTAAAAAAGGAAATATCCTTGTACAAGGGATTAATAAGAATTTTCGAATATGGAGGGAGAGAATGTATATAAAATACAACCAATACAACCACAAGAGACCAAATAAAACTAAATTATTCAGTTGGATAACCATCAATGATGGAATTTTGATATGGCAGAATCTCTAAAAAAAAAAAAATGATTCCTATGGCATGGTATTTGTGTGTCATGTATGAAGGGAAATGATGAAAGTATACATGTCTTTCTCAAGGTTCCATACAGTCTTGGACTTTGGGAAAGGATTCTAGAAAACTATAATCTACATACAAGAATCTTTCCTCACACTATGTACATATGCTTTAAAGTCTAGAGTAAATTATAGGGTTATGATGCACTAGCATTATACATATTCTAGAGTATATGGAGAAGATGGAAATCAGTTTCTACAAGAAATCCATGGGTATCTTAGATGATATTACCAAGGTTACTCTATGTTATAATGAGATAGGCTCGTAGAAGATTAGCAAACCTTATAGGCTTCCAAAAAAGAGAGACATGTGGCAGTCATATCTTGTGTGTTTCTTTGATGATGCCATTGCTATGAGAAAACGTTGTTGTGGTGTGGTAATTTATTCAGAAGTAGAAAAGTATATCATTTCTGGTTAGAGGGAGGGGTGGGTACAACCACAAAACAAGAATTATTTTCATTATGAGGGGTGTTGATTGCTGCCAAATGGCCCAGAATGGATGAAATTCAAATATTTGGGGACCCCAAACGCATTCTAGAACCAGACAAGGGGCATAATGAGTTCAGAACTCCCATAGTTATAAATTGGATGAAGCTTATCCAAAGGGTGATAAAAAAATTTCAGCATGTCTCCTTTTACCATATATACAAAGAACAAAATTGGATTGTGGATTTATTATCAAAAAGAGGAATAAAACATGAAACAAATAAGTTATTTATTTTCCTTTGAACAAGGAGGTACAATCAAATAGCCACCATCAACTATTCTTAAGGACTGAAAAGACACAACTTTAAATGTTTTTATATATAGAGGTAACATAATATTTTTGTAATGAAAACTTTAAAAAAATATAATATATTATAGAATTTTGTAATAATGTGTAATCAAAAGTTGATAACTAGTCATATCACCATTAGAAACATTTCTCTTATGAGAAATCTATATGTTTGTGAAAATAAGAACAATTAAAAGATCCAAGACATGTGTACTAATGTTTTATGTATAAAGTAAGGGTTTTTTTCTTTCTGAAAAATATGCCCTATCAAAAACATTTATTTATTTAAAAATAAAATTAAAAATATTTACATAATCACTTAATTCTGATTATGTTATTTAATTGCATAATTTCATTAATATGGTCTATCAATTTTTTTGTCTTTTTTTAATTTTTAAAAATATTTACATAATAACTTAAATTTGATTGTGTTATTTAACTGCATAATTTCATTATGAGCACTATTCAAACTTAATTGTGAGGTCAAATAGAAATGCTAGAGATAGAATGATCTATAAATAAATATTTTTCATGGTTATTCTACTTGGTTTTCCATGTTCTTGTGGCAACTGCCTAGCAAACTATCTCTTGAATAAGTGAGTATTTGTTGTTTGTTTTACTAAATATTTACGGTTCTTTTGTAGCTATATATTCACATTTGATTTTCATCAATATTACCATGAATATATTTATTATTTCTTTTGGCACAACATAAGCATCTTGTTATGTTTCTGTGTTTTAGGTGTTAATTTTATTGTGCAAAGTAAGGAGGTGAATAAAAAGCTTTCAATATTGTAATGTGAGGTATTAAGAAAATATCACTAGAGCTCACTCTGGAGAAATCACAACCAAATTAAGTTCCTCCCTATACACTTGTTTTATATAATATATTGTTAAATTTTTTCTTAAATTTCATTTAATTCATCAGCATAATTTGTAACCACTAATCAATTATTTCTAATATAATATATAATTTGGATATTCTTAATAAGTTAAAGTCAAATTTAACAACCCAATTGGAATATATAATTATTTGGATGTTGATTGATGGTGTTACTTGAAATCTAATAAATCATATATGTTATTTTTTTACATGACATTTATGTAACGCTATTTTTTTCAATATTTTTTAAAGATATTTATATAATCAGTTAATTCTTATTATGTTATTTAATTTTATAATTTCATTATGAACACTATTAATTGTGAGATCATAGAGAAATTTCAGAAATAGAGTGATGTATAAATAAATACTTTTCATGGATATGATGCTCCTTGGTGTTCCTTGTTCTTGTTCTTCCCCTATTCAAGATTAACTGAATATTTTTTTTTGTTTTACTAAATATTCATGGTTATATATTCACCCTAATGTAGATCAATATTACCATGAACGGTTATTTGTCACTTATTTTGGTAAACAAAGATCTTATTGTGTTTATTTGTCTTGAGTTAATTTCATAGTGCCAAGTCTAGATAAATTTTGTATTGTCTAAGTGTGAGGTACTAAGGAAGGTTTAGTTTCTTTGAGTGAGGAAATTGATATATTTGTTTTGTGCTATTTCAATTTATATCTATGTACTTGCTTCGTATATGATATTGTTGAGCATTTATCTAGCCTCCCTTTAATCCAATTGAGTAATTTTTTGTATCTTTATCTAGGAAACTACCATAATGACTGTAAAGTGTGAATATCATATAATTTAGCTTTCATCACTAAGAGTGTGTAATTTCATCAGTAGGAGTGTGTAACTGCCCAAAACATTTTCGTTCTAAACCATGTAAAAATAAGACTTTTGAAATGAAAATAAAGCATACTCAAACAACCACAAAATGTGAACTTGCACAAGAGACAATAACCAAACTATGTAAATATTACTCCTCTTTGTAATACTAAACCTTAAAACCCATATCTAAACTCTTCTTAATAATAATAAACCTTAGAACCTATAAAATGAAATACTGAAAACTTAAAAACCATATGTAAAATATTCTTAATAATAATAAATCTTAAAACCTGTAAAACGAAATACTGCATGGGTGCATTTTAAAATTTTCATTTTAAATTCTTCAGATGTCGATCCTACTTTGAGACATGCCATCTAGCCAAAAATTACTCAAAATTCTCGCTAAAAAATTTAGCTAGAAAGAATCACCATAGATGTACATGACGAGGAGCACAAAAGGAACATTAAACTGTAATCAAGGAAGAATACTCTCCAAAAAATTTTGAATCGCAAGAAATCAGGAAAGAGAGAAAAAACCCTCAAGTCAAGCACGGGGAAAGCCCTTCTCAACAACAAAAAATGAACTCGATAGCCCTTCAAGATGTTGAGAATAATCCTTAAATATTTCCATGTAATTACTGACATTATCTAGCATATTTTATGGTTGTATCTTATTAAAAATTAGTGCCGCAAATTATTAGGATGGCTAGTGGTCAGAAGGTCAGAATGAAAAATTATTAGTTGATAAATATTAGAATTAGTAATAGGTTTATTATATAATAATGTACAAACATACATGACTCAATGTGAGATTTACAAGTTCAGCAGTGATCTGATCTATGTTTTTTCTTAATTGTCTTTCATTGTTTTTTTTATATGTCATAACTATTCTCGTTTGTTAGTCAGCTTAAAGAGAAGTGGACATTTCATATTCTACAATTGGTATCAGAGCAAGTAAAATTAATGTAAAGTCATTAACTTATTTTCTGGGGGAAATAAGTTAATAGTTGGAATCTCTCCAAAGTTAAAAATGTTGATTCGAACATGCCTGTTCCAGAATTTGATGGGAACGATTATGATTATTGGTTCATTAAGATGCTGACCTTTTTTATTGGAAAATATGTGTGGGAGATTATTGAATCAGGTTATGCTAAGCCAGATGAATGGAATGTCCTTAGAGCTAGAAGAATAATTCTCAAGCTTTGTTTCAGATTCAGATAGCTCTTGATAAGAGCTTATTTCCATGAATATCGGGAGAAAAAAATGCCAAAGATGCATGGAAGACTCTACAAGAAGCTTACCAAGGTAGTGATCAAGTTAAGGTGGTCAAGATTGAGACATTGAAGCGATACTTCAAGAATCTCAAGATGCAAGAAGCAGAAAGTATAAGTGACTACTGTGTGAGAGTCAAAGATGTGGTCAACAAAATGGCTACACTTGGGGAAACGGTAAGTTATGAAGTTTTAACAAAAAAGGTATTGAGATCTTTAACACTTAGATGGAATAATTTTGCCATAATATTAGAATAAAGTAAGGATTTGAGATAATTAAAGTTTGATCAATTGGTTGGATCTCTCATGTCTCAGAATAAATATTGAAAGTCACTTTTGAAGTTGTAAAAAAATATTTTTCCTCTAAATTACAAATTACATAGAATGAAGATGCAAGCAGTAGTAGTGCCAAAACCAATCAAGATCAAGGTAAATGGCCAAGCCAAAATTTCTGTAGAGGTAGAGGCAGAGGTGGCTATAATATCCCGTTTCGATGATATCTCTAAAACATGGCAAAAACCCAACCAGAGATAGACTGGGAGGGCATTTATCAGATATGTTTCCTTTACAAGAGAACGTGATCCAGAGGCTTCATGGCCCATTCCAAACACTGTCTAGGAGTGAAAGATACACACACCAAGTGGTATAGAGCTATATCGCTCAAACACAATAATAGAAATAGAAAGAGAATACAGCAACTACGACAACCACGACAACTACGAAAATTCAACCAGAAAACATATAGACAAAATGTTGAGCCATTTTATTAATCTGAGAAATGCAATGAAGTAAAAGAGGCGATCTTGCGCAAGGAAAGTGAGAAAACAGTCTTAGAAAAGACAAGAATTGGCTGCTCTAAGAACTGCGTCCCAGCTGCTGGAAAAATGCTGTGAAGCTGCTACTGCTGGAAGCAACTGAAGATTAGGGGCTGATACCCTTGTCGGAATGAGATGAAAATCAGAAAACCTCCTCTCCTCAACAACTCTGACAATATCCGCAAACCATTCCAAGAATGGCCAACCACAAAAACAACAAGAAATTGCCTCCCCAGTGAATTACGTTGGCCTCCAAGAGATAGCATTGTAGCTAGATAGAAACAGCTAAAATACTACCATAAACTACGCCAAAACCCTCCGACGGGAAAAGGCTTACCCTCTGCTTGAAATCTCGACGAAAGCATCTGTAGAAAGACCTATCCGGAGCTCCTCCATAATGGATTGCATCCTCTCTCCCTGTGACTACGCAGTCTGTATAAGTGTTGGCTCCGCAACAAACCCAAACCAAGAAACGACTCACAAAATACTAAAAAACAAACCTTGCCCGAGCAGGCACTCGAATTCCCCTGGGGCTAAGGGTGAGATCTTCGTACAGAGACACTTGGTGCACTAAACAGTGTTGCAGACAGGCTAAACAGCCAGTGTGTGAAAGAAGACCAAAGTCTCAATCCAAAATCAAAAAATCCAGAATGATCTAAATGAGGAGGCTCCTCCATCTTTTATAGCATTGGTTTCCCTCCAAAACCTGTCGTAACTTCTATCTCCTCCACATCCTCATCCTTATCTACACAGAATCTTCTAGAGTGCATGTAGGCCCCCTCCTCTAGGTTGTGTGTGGCCCCCATTGACCCCCCTTGAGTCACAACGTTGTGCTACTAGGTGGATGTCTTGTTTCAATTAAGTGAGTTAGACCCTCTTCACTCACTTTTTATTTATTTACAAACTATAAATGGCAAACTAAAAAAAATAGAATATTCCAATTAGTTGTCACTAATTAGGAATATTACAGTCCCCCCCGGAAAAATGTTTCTTGCCCTCAAGCAACTACCTGAAAAAGTCTCCTTTCTGCAAAATGTGCCTTGGTCCCAGATGCACCACTGAATCTTCCCTGTCCTCTGCATCACCCTGATATGAAGGGATATCTCAATGCTGACATCCCAAAATGATCTCTCACGATACCAGCCAACCAAAAATCCTTCTGGATCCCATGGCCAGCATGGCCAATAATGGCCCAATTCCCACGGCTCGGACTGCGCACTACCTATGGCTATGACTATTGCTCTAAGAGGCGAAGACCATGACTCCTGTTGTGCTGTATCTATCACGGTGTAAGTTGTCCCATCGACCGTGTACCAACTCATCACCTCTCTCCACTCAAGGCATCGAGTCTGGAATACAATGAGGAACATCTCCCTCATGTCGATCCTCCATCTCCAAGCAATCATCCAAACAAAATGAGCCACCTCCCAACAAGGCAACTCCTGAAAATCTCCTTCCACCTCAAGCTCCCGTAATGAAGGTGGGCTGAAAATATGAACTTGGAAAGCATCATATCTTACCCCATGCTATCCTTCTCTCCACTCATTACAAGTGTAGAGTTTATGCTGATCCTGGGTTTCAAAATTATTTTCCTCCAATGGCAAAGTGAAGAAAAACCCTCCAAATAAGGTTCCTACAACAATGAAGAACAAGCTGGCCCAAAACAATCTATCCATGAAGAATAGGACATGGTCATCATGGAACATCCTAATGAGAGGTTTTTTGAATGTTTTACATGATTATACACGATGCAAACAATTTCTCACCAGGATACAACGTAGTCTCATCCACTGCAACTTCAGAAAATTACATGGCAAGCAATCTCCATGATTCATCACATTTACCAAAGGATAGTAAATGGCTAAATGTAACAACAATAATACATGATTAAGCACTTGCCCATGGCTTTACAATGGATGAATATCAATCTTATGTCCCACCTCAAAAGAGAACAAACATTTGATTGTGGTGGCCATATCTCCTCTCATGCTCCCATCAGAACATGTAGTGCAGAAATTGTGAGAATTCTTCCCACTCTCGGACACATCTAGCTCATGTGTGTCCCTCATAATCAAGCCTCCCATACAAATATGATCTATATCAGCAAATGAAGACATTATTATCAATAATATGAAGAGAATGCTAAAGGTTTCATGTGGTGCAAGAAGGTACCAACAACTTCCCAAACAAGTACAATGCAATTTTACAAGTTGTTGCTTGATGAAAGTACAAGGAAAAATTATTCTTTTTACATCATTAATCATGCATGTCTCCATATGACACATGTTAGAGTGTATAAAATGAACATACAAGTGATGATAAAACATTTTCCCAAGGCCCAAAAAGAGATGGTTGCCTCCATCATGTAGATTGGCCCAATACAATTCATGGATCAATTTGACAAGCTTGCCCTCATGTGAAGCAATGCACTACATAAGAATGGTAAGAGTGTGCAAATCAATGAATGTATAAACAACCTCCTCACCATATGCTTGAATTAATATGGTACATGGGTCCATAAATGAGTCCTCCATAGTGTTTTGGCATGCTATGGAGAAGAATGAACCATGTGCTGCAAGAAGATAATCCTCCTCATGCTTGGAAATCCAAGTTAAGAAGAATATTCCATAGTGCTAGATGTCTCTTCCATCATTACCTCCTCTTTGTTTATTAATTGCAAAAAATATGAAGTGATCTTGGGACCTATGGGTTATAGATCCACCATATTTATGCTGGGCACACTTCATCCATCAGTCTCTGATCCAAAGTGACAACGCTGTGAGCTCATGCAAATATGCTCCTGTCAATACAAAGCTCTGTCCTTTGACATGCTCCTTGTCAAAGAATCCTCCAATAACGCTGCAAAAAATGTGGAATACTTCCCAAGATGGAAGTGCTTTAAATCCATCGTCAAAGACCAAGGATATAGTGCCACCCCCTCCTCCTGCAACATCATACAAAGTGTGAGAGAAAATATTCCCTTGCTCTCCCAAAAACAAGCAAAGCAACAAAGTATTTTGTTGTCTCCCCATACCTCCATCGTACCAATCATGTGATGAAGACACAATGAGTGATATGAGTATCATATCAACACCATGCATCCATACTCTATGATGCTCAATGATGCAAGTATCGAGCCATCTTTTCCCCGTCCTCCTACTCCTAGGAAGAGTGTTTGCCAAGTGATGGCCAAATTCTTTCAAGAGTAACCAGCGCAGCCAAGCCTCCTGCTGCCCGGTATCATAGTTCTGCAAGTGATGGCCAAACTCTTTCAAGAGTAACCAGTGCAGCCAAGCCTCTTGCTGCCCGGTATCATAGATCTATAGGTAGCTCCCTAGTTCCTTGCTCATCATCCACATCCACTCAATCACTTATGGATACCTCCTTCTTCTCCTCATCCTGGTACTCGTCCCATGAGGTCTACCATCCTCCCAAATCAAAATCCTATTTTTGCACTTCATGGGATTTTGAAATGTAAACTTCTCAAGGATCAATGAGACCCTATCAAGAATCAAATAGGTGGTAGGAAAAAACCTCCCATCATGATGTGTATGTCTCAAGGGATGTCCAACACAAGCATGAGAGATGTTATCCATCCGAAGATGTCCTCCATCTTCTCTCTTCTCTTGTGAGAAGGGAAGAAAAACATTGCATCCGATGGTGTATCGAAGTGCACCTCCAATGAGATCTCTCCTTGAGACCTCCCTTTCATCCATAGTCTTCCAAAACCAATGAGGTCTTGGATCTGAAAGTAGAAGTTCATCTTTGAGCTAAGAGGAGCTCGTTGAGAAAGTGTCATCTTGAAGGGAGAAAAGGTTTCTTACTCCAAGATGTCTACCATCAATCTTCAATTCTTCAAAACCCAACCTCCAATGTAATGTAAAATCCAATAATGGCTCATGAGAATGATGGTTTGATTCCTTCTTGAGTGTTTCCATGTTGCACAACACAGTGCAACCAAGCTACTCTTGATGTGAATTTGGGACTTCTTGTAGGGTTGCAAGAGTCCCTTCCACAAAAGTGTTGGCTGACCCAACTGTTGATGCATGTGGCTGCTCCTCCACGAGTGGGACAATGTTTTCACAAGCCTCTCCAAGAGGTGGTGTGATCTCTTCTTCTTGATCAGAATAGGAAGTGCATGGTACTTCCTCTTATTTTTCTTCAATCTTCTTGACCTCCTCAAAGGTGGATGTATTTATTCTGGATCTGAAAAGAGATGAGAATAGACTCATCTTCTTCTTGGGCTTGGACTCACAGGGATCAGTAGATTCCTTATTCATGGGAAAAGGTGACTTTCGAGTGGTACGCTGCAACTATGAACTTTGCATGCTAGAAACCCTACTGTTCCTTCCTCCTTCATCCTGCCCTAGCTGACAGTAATCTTTGAAGGGAAAAGCTGCTTTGAACTCTTCCCCCTTGGACTACCATTCTCAGAAATAATATCCAAAGGGTATATGATCATGCTGATGTGAGATCCTCATATTTTTCATAGATAACTAGCTCCACAGGCTGAGCCAGAACTATGCTCTGATACCATTGTAATATCCTAGATGGAAGCTCTGATACCACTGTAATATCTCGCTCAAGAGCGTTGATACCACTGTAATATCATATTTCGGGGATATCTCTAAAACACGGAAAAACCCCAACCAGAGATACACTGGGAGGGAATTTACTAGATATGTCGCCACTAAAAGAGAACAAGATCTAGAGGCTTCCTGGCCCTTTCCAGACTCTGTCTAGGAGTGAAAGATACACACACCAAGTGGTATAGAACTATAGTGTTCAAACACAATAATAGAAATAGAAAGAGAATGCAACAACTATGGCAACCATGACAACTACGAAAATTCAACAAGAAAACATATAGAGAAAATGTTGAGCCATTTTATTAATTTGAGAATTTCAATGAAGTACAAGAGGTGATTGTGTGCAAGGAAAGTGAGAAAACACTCTCAGAAAAGACAAGAAATGACTGCTCTAAGAACTGCGTCCCAGTTGCTAGAAAAATGCCATGAAGTTGCTACTGCTGGAAGCAACTGAAGATTAGGGGTTGATCCCCTTGCTGGAATGAGATGAAAATCAGAAAACTTCCTCTCCTCAACAACCCCGACAAGATCCACAAACTATTCCAAGAATGGTCGACCCCAAAAACAACCAGAAACTGCCTCCCCAGTGAATTATGCTGGCCTCCAAGGGACAGTAGTGTAGCTGGATAGAAACAGCTAAAATACTACCACAAACTCCACCAAAACCCTCTGACGGGAAAAGGCTGACCCTCTCCTCGAAATCTCGGTGAAATCGTCTACATAAACACCAATCCGGAGCTCCTCCAGAATGGACTGCGTCCTCTCTCCCAATGACTGTGCAGTCTCTATAAGTGTTGGATCCGCAACAAACCCAAACCAAGAAATGACTCATAAAATACTGAAAAACAAACCTTGCCCGAGCAGGCACTTGAAGTCCCCCGGGGATAAGGGTGAGATCTCCGCACGGAGACACTCGGTGCACTAAACAGTGTTGCAGATAGGCTAAAAATTTAGCGTGCAAAAGAATACCAAAGTCTCACTCCAAAATCAACAAATCCAGAATGATCCAAATGAGGAGGCTCCTCCATCTTTTATAGCATTGGTTTCCCTCCAAAACCCACATAAATTCTATCTCCTCCACATTCTCATCCTTATCTACGTAGAAGCTTCTAGAGTGCATGTAGGCCCCCTCCTCTACATGGTGTGTGGCCCCTCTTGACCCCTCTTGAGTCACAACGTTGTGCTACTAGGCGGATGCCTTATTTCACTTAAGTGAGTTAGACCCTCTTCACTCACTTTTTATTTATTTACAAACTATAAATTGAAAATTAAACAAAACAAAATATTCCAATTAGTTGTCGCTAATTAGGAATATTACAGTGGCTCAAGAGTAAGAGGTGCTTCTAGAGGAAGAGGTAATGGTAGATTTGATAAGAGAAATTCTCAATGTTACTATTGTAATAGGTATGGCCACTTTGAAAGAGAATGCAGATTGAAAGAAGGTAAAAATGCTAACTATGCTCAAGAAAGTAATGAGTATCCACCAGATCACTTATTTTTATCTTATGCCAAAGGTGAAAAATACTAGTAAAGATGTTTGGTACATAGATTTTGTATGCTCTAACCATATGACAGGGAATGAGAAATTGTTTTCAGCCAAGGATGGAAGTTTTAAATCGAAAGTCAATCTTGGTGATGATAAATCTTTGGAGGTTGTTTCCAAAGGAGCTATGGAGATCCAAACAAAAGAAGGCATAAAGAGTATTCATGATATTTATTATACTCCACAATTGAAGCACGATTTGTTAAGTGTTAGGGAGCTATGTAAGAAACATTATAAAGTACTCTTTGAGAATGAGACATGTACTATATATGATAAGAATAAGGGAAATAGGGTGATCATTGTTGTGCTTATGACAAGAAATAGGATGTTTCACTTGAAGTTTGATGAACATAGCAAAAACCTTTCAATTATGGCTTATGAGGATTCGAGTTGGCTATGGTATCTCAGGTATGGGCACTTAAATTTTCATAGTTTGAAGTTTCTAACCTAAAATGCATTAGTTTCTGGTTTTCCCAAGGTAGAAGAACATAAGGAGGTTTGTGAAGGATTTACTAAAGGAAAGCATGCAAGAGAAACGTTCCCAAAGGGAAATGCATGGAGGGCTCATCACAAACTTCATCTTGTTCATTCACAAATCTGTGGTCCTATGCAGACTAATTGTTTGGGTAAGTCACCATATTTCATCACTTTTATTGATGATTACTCAAGAAATTGTTGGGTATATTTTTTGAAGGCCAAAAGTGAAGCCCTGGATACATTCAAGAGGTTAAAAGCACTTGTAGAAAATGAGAAAGGCTGCAAAATCAAATGTTTTCGGACAAACCATGGAGGAGAATGTTTCTCAAAATCTTTCCAGATTTATTGTGATATGAATGGCATCAAGAGGCAACATACTACAACATACACACCCCACCAAATGGCATAGTTGAAAGGAAGAATCGCACTATGGTTTAAATGGCAAGGTGCATGTTACGAACTAAGGGATTGAGCAATTCTTATTCGAGAGATGCAGTTGCCACAAAAGTGTACATCCTCAATTGTAGCCCCACCAGTGCACTAGAGAATATGACTTCTTATGAAGCTTGGTATGGAAAAAATCATAATGTTGATCATTTTAAAGTTTTTTGTTGTTTGGCTAATGTGCATGTACCTCATCAAAATAGAAAAAAGTTAGATGCAAAGAGTGAGTTATGCATTTTCATTTGGTATAGTGAGACAAGCAAGACTTATAAATTGTATAATCCCCTCACTAACAGGATTATTGTATCAAGAGATGTAATTTTTTATGAAGGGGGAGTTTATGGTAATAAAAAAGCCATGTTTAGAAGACAAAATATGTTTTGAATGATGATATAATTGATGATATTGAGCATCCAACTAATGATTCTGTATCTAGTGGTTTATCTCCACCAAGCACCCCTTTATCAATTTCTTCAGCATCAAGTTCAAGTCCAACATCTTCTCCAAGTTCTACAAAGAAGGTAAGGAGATTGAGTGATATATTTAGAAGAGTGAAAATCAAGCACATGAAGAAAATCCAATAGGTGAGACAATGAATTTTTCTTTATTAGCCACGGCTGATTTGGAACCATCATGTTTTGAACATGCATGTACTAATGAGGTTTGGGTGGAAGCTAAGAAAGAAGAGATGGATTCTATTCATATGAATGACACTTAGGAATTGACAGAGCTTCCGCATGACAAGAAAAATATTGGCACCAAATGGGTCTACAAGACCAAATTTAATAGTGATGGGAGTGTTGAAAGACACAAGGCAAGATTAGTTGCCAAACAATTCACACAGATGTATGGAATTGATTATGAAGACACATTTACACCAGTAGCAAGATAGGAAACCATTAGAATGTTGATTTCATTAGCAGCTCAGGAAAGGTGGAGCATACATCATATCGATGTGAGAAGTGCTTTCTTGAATGGGTACTTAGATGAAGAAGTATATGTGGAGCAGCCATACGGTTTTGAATTGGAAGGAAAATAGAATAATGTCTACAAGTTGAAGAAAGCTTTGTATGGTCTCAAGCAAGCACCAAGAGCGTGGTATGCTAGGATTGATGGATACTTTCAGGAAAAAGGCTTACACAGGAGTAAGAATGATCCTACCCTTTACTACAAACAAGAAGGTATTGATATTTTGATCATAAGTTTGTATGTTGATGATCTACTGTATATGGGTAGTAGTTCCGAAATGAATCATGAGTTCAAATTTTCTATGATGAATGAATTTGAGATGAAAGATCTAGATCTAAAGAAATATTTTCTAGCAATGGAGGTTTATCAAAGTAAGGATGAAATTTTCATTTTCCAGACAAAGTATGCACATGATATATTGAAGAAATTTGATATGCTTTATCGTAATGAATCCCCTACTCCAATTGCTCATGGAGTTGTATTATGTAGAGATGATGGTTCTGATTTAGTTGATGAGACAACTTACAGAAGTATTGTGGGGAGCTTGAATTTTCTAACCCACATAAGACCTGATATTGCATTTTCAGTTTCACTTATTTCAAGGTATATGACAAATCCATGTGAAATACATATGGAGGCAGCTAAGAGAATTTTAAGGTATGTGAAAGACACTCTAAATTTTGGTATTCATTACTATGGTGAAAAGTTCAATCTTGTTGGATTTAGTGATTGAGATTGGAGAGGTAGTGTGGATGACCCTAATTCCACATGTGAAAATTATTTCTCTTCTGGTTCTGGTTTGATTACTTGGAGCTCAAGAAAACAAAGCATCATTGCTCTCTCATCCACATAGGTAGAGTATGTTGCAAATACTTCATTAGGTACACAAACTCTTTGGCTCAGAAAATTTTTGGAAGAAATTGGGAAGAAGAAAATTCAACCTACAGTGAATTATTGTGATAATGTAAGTGCCATCAAGCTAGCAAAAAATCCAGTTCATCACAGTAGGACAAAGCATTTTGACATGGAATATCACTTCATTACAGATTTGGTGCAGAAGAATGATGTTGAATTGAAGCACAAAAATACCAAGCATCAACTAGCACATATCTTCACCGAAGTAGTTACAAAATATCAATTTTTGACACTAAGAGATGATCTAGTATGCCCTCATTAAGCATTAAGGGGGAGTGTTGAGAATAATGGTTAAATCTATCCATGTAATGGCTGAGATTAGCCAGCAGATTTTACGATTCTTTGTTATTAAAAATTAGTGCAGAAAATTATTAGGATCGCCACTACTCAAGGTCAGAATGAATAATTAGTAGTTGATAAATAATATAATTAGTAGGTTTATTATATAAGAATGTATAAACATACATATTATCTTTGTGTTTTTTTTCATTGTCTTTCATTGTTTTTTTTATATGTCATAATTATTTGTGTTTATTAGTTGGTTTAAAGAGCAGTGGCCATTTCAGATTCTACACAAGCACCAACAATACTGCACAAAGGAAATCTTCATTTAGCACAAAGCAGATCTCCCAAGATAAGACACCAATGTCCCAAGGATAAAGGAATTCCAAGATAAAGGAAGTTGGAAGACCATACAGAAGAAAAAGAAAGCTACAACACCTATCTCGCCAACTCCACAATAAAGACGAGAAAGCAGACAATTAAGAACTAAGAAAATTATAGCTCCCATACACCAAGTTTTGTCTCAATACTTTAACCACCATCATCATCAATAAAATTGTATGCAAAAAGAAATATTACATCGAATGATTTTTATTTATTTTTTTATAAATAATAAAATTTCATTTAGCTAAAATATGTAATAAGCTCAAAGACATAATGAACCTAGAATGAGCTCATAATAACATAACACTAATTATTTTGAATAATTAATACTTTATTTTTTAATATGACTTTTACAGAATTAAACTTAACACAATAGGACTTGCTAAAGAAACTATTTCGACAAATAAAACATATTAAGAATTATTATTAGTATGCAACCACTATTTCCAAAAAGAAAGCATATTCAGAATTATTATTATTGTCTGTAACCAAATTGAAATTTGATAAGATCATAAATCATGGATCTGAACTGAAAAAACTAATCTGTAATATAAGTTTTCCATTTCTTTTACAAATTTATAAAATATTAGAAGCACATTAATTTACACCTGAATTAATCGAATCTCATGACATTGTAAGCTCGTTAATTTACACCTGAAATGATCAAATCCCAGTGCCATTGTCGGCTTTTATACCATCAAAATATGTGAATGTTTATGTATATATCAATGAAACATCTATTCTCAGCAAGAATCCTGTATCTTGTTATATGGTTGACCCGCGCAAATATCTAACCACATCTATTATTGAAAATTCTATGATATTTGAGCTCGGGTCATTGGGAAAGAATGGAAGGAGGTAACAGAAGCAATGATTATAGAAACAGTAACATTAACAGTAATGAGGATCAACAGACAGTTGATTTTAATAGACAGAATGAATTTGACCGAAATCTAGTTCTAGTTATTATGAGAGAGGTTGAAGCCATACTAAACGCAGGTATTACTCCCACTGAAACGCACCGACTCGAAGTAACAACCACTGAAACACGTGGAATCGAAGCTGAAGATGCTGAGAATTTGTTGTCTAGCGTGAATTGAAGAATTTATCCGAAAATAAGTATAGGTGAGTTGGATGAACAGTGGCGGGGCGAGAGAGTACATCGCATGAGAATGAATGTTATCAGAAGCGATGACAGTGAAAATGAGGAGACTGATGAACACTATCTCCTAACATTTACATTTCCAGAGAATGTAATCGTCATCAGATTTATAGATGATTTTCGTCCACAGAACGTAGATCATTCTCTGTCTTATTCAGTTAGAACTCAAATTATTTGGAATTCCAAATTCACATGGCGTGAGATGAAACAACCTCTGGAGAACGATACGTATAAATTCAATTTCAAATATGAAATTATTCATATTGGCGTCACTGACTTTGAAAATGAATCGGTAAGTAGAAATTCGAGTGAAGAAGAGGACACAGATAGTAGTAGTTTTACTGAGGAAGAAGAAATAATTACGAGTGATACAGAGGAAGATGAAACAAACAGTATTGCTGCAGAAGATGATGAAGTGTGGGTAAATAGCAGTGTTCGTGCACCAATTGATGCGTTGCCCGCAGTTATATTAAGTCGCAAAGAAAAGGAAAGCGAGGATGTGGAAACGTGCACTATCTGTCTGTATGCGTTAATTTCCACTAGAGACTCTGCAAAACAATTACCATGCACACAGTTATCATTGAAAGTGCATTATCAAATGGTTTGGTCATAACCATTCATGTCCAATATGCAGACGTGAGGTGGTGTTGCTCCAAGAAAAGCTTGTAGTTCCCAACTTAAACGAACCAAGCTGAATATTAGTATAGCTAGACTCAGCCAACAAGTTGAATATTAGCTTGTACTGCTCTGTTTGCTAGTTTTGTGTATGGAAAAATAAAATGACAAATATTGTTTTAGATTATTATATTTATGAAATATAATGATAACTAATGTTGTTTTTGTTTATGATTATTATTTAATAATTAATTTATGATCATTATTTAATAATTAGTTATGTCTACTTTTAATAATTTATGGATGGCAAAAGGTTAAAAAAATTAAATTATTATTATTAAGTATATAAAAAATAATTATTTTATTTTAGAAAAAATCATAGATTTTATTATATAAAATATTGAAAATTATATGTCGTAGTTGTTGCAAAGGAGGAAGAATCATAACTTTCATTATATAAAATATTGAAAATTGCATTTTGTAGATATTGCAAAAGGAGCATATTTGAAAATAATGCATAGAGTTTCAAAATATCTGTGATTGTATACATATAAAGTAGCTATAAACAAAAATAGATAAAACATATAAATATATACAATCCATAAAAATAAGCAAAAAGTAGTTCCACTATGTGCTAAGTAGGAGCATAATAGATTTGCATCTTCAATGCAGCAATGAAGGGCCTTGGTTTTTTTAGTAAGAGTGATGAGTCAAATTGCATTAGCAAATAAAAATTAGTAATGATTGTACAACTAAATTATAATCAACTTTACCAAAAAATATATATAAATTTTCCCAAACATTAAGCCTACATATTACTGAAGAAAAATTAGTAATCATTGTACAACTAAATTATAATCAACTTTACGAAAAAAATATATATAAATTTTCCCAAACATTAAGCCTACATGTTTAGGCGGTCCACATTGTTACTAAAGTTTCTAGACACAATTGTAACATCCATTGCAAATTCGCAATGCTTAGTAATTAAAATTTCTAATTATATAGTTGTAATTTTTGAATATTATATGACAAGTCACTACTACACCAAGGGCATTTTAAGACATTTGTTTAAGACAAAAGAAATCTTTTCTCTTAAAAAGTCACTTTTTATTTTAGCTATTTTATATTAAAATTTAATATCAATTGAATTGTCTTAAATATAAAATTTAAGACAAAAATAATTTGAGACAAAATTTTCTATTTAAGACAAAAACAATTTGAGACAACTATTTAAGCCAAAAACAATTTGAGACAAAAAATTTAAGACAAAAAAAATTAAGACAATAGTATTTTAAGACAAAATTTTATATTTAAGACAAAACGAATTTGAGACAAAAATATTTTAAGACAAAACTTTATATTTAAGACAAAAGCAGTTTGAGACAAATATATTTTAATACAAAAGAAATCAATTTGAGACAAAAATATTTTAAGACAAAAATTTAGATTTAAGACAAAAGCAGTTTGAGACAAAAATATTTAAGACAGAACTTTATATTTAAGACAAAGGCGACTTAAGACAATGACAATTAAGACAAAACTCATTTAAGATAGTTAGCAATTAAGACAAAATCATTAGCATTGGGAAGTTTGCATTGAAATATCATGAGTGGATAGTGGATAAAATTATATTTTTTATTTTTGAAAATCGATATTCAAGCCACATGAAATTTAATCATGTCATATTTATTTCTTTTATATTATATTTTTATTTTTTCATTAAACCACATTCTAAAAATTTAATAAATAAATAGATAAAAAAATATTATTTTTAGGTTGGCAACTCAAGGGGATTTGAACTTTGAATCTCGTCTTTTAACCATAACTGCTCCAACACTAATATTCTTGGGCATATTATGTTTTTTCCTGCTAACTTCTCCAAATACAACCTCTAAGAACTAGTAGGGTCCAAGGAAAAGAGCTACAAGTTCCCCAAATCCGATCTACATTTCATGGACAACCACATTTCCCCCAAATGTCCTCCACATATTTTCCTTGGTGTATTGGAGTTTGAAAATTACATAGGATGCCACAAGTAATCCTAATCATAAGACTCAACTTTCCTAATGACTAGGAGACCTTAAAAATAAGAAAACATCTTAATTTATGCCTAAAATTACTAAAATTTCCCATCCCAAACATGAAATTAGAAATTCTACAAAATTATAGGGCAACAAGGAAACCAACTTCCTCTTCCAAAAATCTCTAAGACCTTATGGAGGACAAATACAAATTTTGAAATAAATTTTTGAAATTATGCTCTTGCATCAATAGCTACCAATGTATCCTTGTAGGCCACCCCCTTTAACAATAGTAATACCAATGTCCTTTACCAGCTAGAAGGAACTCCTTACATAATTTTCTCTTAGATCCCCTTAACCCATTGCAATGACTATCTTTGATGCCTACCTAGTTGCAAGCACATTAAGAAGCAATGTAGCATATTACTGGTTGAGGATTTCGATAAGTATGTGATTTTGTTGACATCTTGTGACTATCTCATATGTGAATATCTAAAATCTTGGATGCATGTCACCCTGACACTATAACATGACTTAGTATTGCCTATCATACCGTGTCACTCCCTCCTCGAGACACCTAGAACTCGCTAACACACCCTGTCACACACTCTTATTCATTCATTTATGAATTTTGACCTAGTGCGCCTTTGTCATGTTTTCCTGGCACTCCCTAACACTCCTTAGCACGCATTGGCACACCTAGGCACTTGGAAAAACTTTGTATGCTTCCCTAGCACTCTAACATGCCTTGGAACTTCCTAGAATACCGTGTCACTCCCTTCTTAACACACTTGGAACTGGCTTATACTTCATTTCCATGCATTTTAAACTAGTGCTCCTTTGCATTTCGCTGACACTTGGCCCTCACACTCCCTAGCATGTGTTCATGCCACACCCTGGCACCTGCCACATCTTGGCATGCCTATCATGCCTTGGAACTGCCTAACATGTCTTAGTACTTCTAGGAATTCCCTGACACACCTTGGTATTCCTTAGCTTTCATGTCGTCGTAGATAAGCTTGCTTTTTTTGTGACTTGGGAACCCAACCAAGTAATTGGAAAATTGATGTTGTGCCTAGCACAAAGTTTCCCTTTGTCTGAAACTACTTTTTCCAACCCTTTATGTAGCCATAGGCTTACCTCCTACAAGTCTTATTCTGACTTTATCCTAACACACTTTATCCTTGAGACACTTGGAATTCATTGACACTACTTGGCACACACTCGTATTCGTTCATTTCCATGCATTTTGACCTAATTCTCCCTTGCAATGTCTTGGCACTCCCTAATAGTCCTCAACATCCATTGACACTTTTTGGCGTGTGTTAGCATGCCTTTTCATTCCTTGGCACGCATTGACACTCCTTAGTTATCATGCCCTCACAATTACCCTTACTTTTTTGGAACTTGGGAACCCACCCAAGTCTTGCCTTGAATATAACAACTTGACCAAGTTACGGTTACTACAACTAGATTATGCCTTGTTCACCTAAGAAATGACTATAACCCCTCACCCATTTAGCCCCCTAAACACTAAACCCATAACCCATTTAACCCCCTAAACCCTTAACCCCTAACCCCTTAAACCCTAATTCCAAACCCCTAACCCATTTAACCCCCTAACCCCCTAAAACCCTAACCCATTTAACCCCCAAACCCTAACCCCTAAAATACTTAACTACTAAATCCCCTAACCCCCTAAACCTCTTAACCCCTAACCCATTTAACCCCCTAAACCTCTAACCCCTTAACCTCTAAACCATTAACCCCTTAACCCCTAACCCCTAACCCCTAAAATCCTTAACTGCTAAATCCCCTAACCCCATAAACCTCTAAACCCCTAAACCCATTTAACCCCGTAAAACCTAAATGTCTAACCCTTAACCCCTAAGCCCTTAAGCCCTAATTCCCAACCCCTAACCCATTTAACACCCTAAACCCCTAAAACCCTAACTCATTTAACTCCTAAACCTTAAACCTCTAAACCCTTAAACCCCTAAACCGCTAACACCTAAACCCCTAATCCCTTAACCCCTAAACCCCTAAACCATTAACGCTTAACCATTAACCCATTAACCCCTCAACCCTAACCCCTAAAATATTTAATTGCTAAATCCACTAATTAAGCCCCTAATCCCTTAACCATTAGCTCATTATTCACCTAACCCCTAATTGTGCCTAAATCCCCTAACACCTAAGCCCCCAATCCTTAATCCCTTAACCAATAACTCATTATTCCTCTAACCCCTAAATGTGCCTAAATCCCCTAACCCCTAAACCCACAATCCATAACCCCTTAACCACTAACTCATTATTCCCCTAACCCCAATCCCTAATCCCTTAAATACTAATTCATTATGCCCCTAACCCTTAAGCCCCCAATCCCTAACCCCTTAACCACTAACGAGAATATACCACAGTGGGCATGCACAAGAATAAGAACCAAAGAAATCAAATTCAATAAAGAAAGCACAACCACCACTCCAAACTCACTTCTCTAAAACACATGCAACTACAATAAATCCCACTGAAGCTTACAAATTTATCAAGCCCTAATTAACTTACTAACAAATTCAACAACCCAACATGCTACAATTTTTTGAGTCACCCAAAAATCAATTAGTAATTATTGCATGAATGTATATTTGTTTGTAGTTTTATTTAAAAGGTTGAAATTCTCTCAAGAGCATATAGAATATATCCAAAAGTTTAAAAAATGGAAATTTTTCTTACCTAAACTAGTGCTCCCTTATGTTTCCTTGACACTTGGCCCGCACACTCCCTAGCATGTATTCATGCCACACCCTAGCACCTGCCACATCTTGGCATGCCTATCATGCCTTGGAACTGCCTAACATGTGTTAGTACTTCTAGGAATTCCTTGATACACCTTTTTATTCCTTAGCTTTCATGTCGTCATAGATAACCTTACTTTTTTTGTGACTTGGGAACCCAACCAAGTTATTGGAAAATAAATGTTGTGCCTAACCCAAAGTTTCCCTTTGTCTGAAACTACTTTGTGCAACCCTTTATGTAACCATAGGCTTACCTACTGAAGGTCTTATTCCATCCTTCCCCTAACACACTTTATATTTGAGACACTTGGATTTCATTGACACTACTTGGCACACACTCTTATTCGTTCATTTCCATGCATTTTGACCTAGTTATCCCTTGCAATGTCCTGGAACTCCCTAACACTCCTCAACATCCATTGACACTTTCTAGCATGTGTTAGCACGCCTTTTTATTCCTTTGCACACATTGACACTCCTTATTTCTCATGCCCTCACAATTACCCTTACTTTTTCGGAACTTGGGATCCCAACCAAGTCTTGACTATAACAACTTAACCAAGTTATTGTTACTACAACTATATCATGCCTTGTTCACCTAATAAATGGCTATAACCCCTCACCCATTTAACCCCCTAAACCTTAAACCCCTAACCCATTTAACCCCCTAAACCATAAACCTCTAAACCTTTAACCCCTAACCCCTTAAACCCTAATTCCCGACCCTAACCCATTTAACCCCTTAAACCCCTAAAAACCTAACCCAATTAACCCCCAAAACCTAACCCCTAACCCCTTCAACCCCTAACCGCTAAAATCCTTAACTGTTAAATCCCCTAACCCCCTAAACCTTTAAAACCCTAACCCATTTAACAACCTAAACATCTAAGCCCTTAACCTTTAACCCCTTAACCCCTTAACCCCTAACCCCTCAAATCCTTAACTCCTAAATCCCCTAACCCCCTAAACCTCTAAACCCCTAAACCCATTTAACCCTGTAAACCCTAAACGTCTAACCCTTAACCCCTTAAGCCCTAATTCGCAACCCCTAACCCATTTAACCCCCTAAACCCCTAAAACCCTAACCCATTTAACCCCCAAAACCCTAAACCTCTAAACCCTTAAACCCTAAACCACTAACACCTAAATCCCTAACCCTTAACCCCTTAACCCCTAAACTGTTAATGCTTGACCATTAACCCGTTAACCCCTCACCCCTAACCCCTAAAATCCTTAACTTCTAAATCCCCTAAGTCCCTAATCCCTAATCCTTTAACCACTAGCTCATTATTCACCTAACCCCTAACTGCGCCTAAATCCCCTAACCTCTAATCCCCCAATCCCTAATCCCTTAACCACTAACTCATTATTCCCCTAACCCCTAAATGCGCCTAAATCCCCTAACCCCTAACCCCCCAATCCATAACCCCTTAACCACTAACTCATTATTCCCCTAAACTAAATCCCTAATCCCTTAAATACTAACTCATTATGCCCCTAACCCCTAAACGCGCCTAAATCCCCTAACCCTTAAGCCCCCAATCCCTAACCCCTTAACCACTAACACATTATTCCCCTAAACCCTAAACCTCTAACCCCTAAGCCCCTATTCCCCTAACCCCTTATTATACCAGACTCGTGGTGCTTTCTTGAGGCCATACAAGGATTTTACTGCTTGCATGCTTTATGTTCCTAACCCTTCACAAAAAATCCTTCTCGTTGGGACACAAAAACATTCTCTTTCATATCTCCATTCAAGAAAGCAGTTTTTACATCCATTTGATGGAATTTCCAACTTTTTGAGTTTCTAGGGCAAAGAATGTCCATATGGTATCCCATATGGGGGAAAAAAATATTCTCACAAAAGACCCCTTCCTTTTGTGTAGAAGCTTTTGCCACAAGCCTAGATTTATTCTTTTCAAATGAGCCATCTGCTTTATACTTTTTTTTGAAAAATGTTAGCGCTTAATTTAGCAAGGGTTGTAGGGGGGGTTCCAAAGGGACTACTACTATATCAAGTGCAAACAATGGGACAAGGACCCATTATCACCTCATTCAATTTCCCCTGCTCTTTATGAACTTTCACTGATGGGAGGAGTCTTGGTATAGGGAAATTAATAGAATGATGAGACCAATAATGATGCACAATGTGATTTCCAATGCCCATTCAAAGAAGAGGATTAGATAATAGGTTCCCTACTTTAGAAGCAAAAGAAGGACTCTCCAAGAAAGTCTCGAGGGAAAGATGATCTCGGGTTTAGGGAAATACTATAAGAGACTAAGTTTTGGGAGATATACCGTGGTAAAGGCTCATCCAATGATCATTTATAGTTAAGATAATAGGTTTTGAATGATGAACTACAAAGTGCAAACCTTCAAGAAATCCTCAAGTCAAAGGAGCATCAAGGGTTCCCTCTTGGTGTGATAGTTAGGGCATCAATTTATGTGAAATTCCACCATCGTATTTTGTTCAAAATTGGAGGATGGCTAGAGCTCTAATCTAGCCTAGGAAGCAATGCCTTGCTTGAGGGCCTTTTGCTATTTTTATACACCTTATCCTTTTTTATTTTAGCCTCTCTATGCATCATACTATTTTAGAGAAAATAAATCTTTATTCCCACACCTTGCGTGTGAGCCTCTTCTTGGAAACTCCACATGATGCAATTCAACCTAGCCATATATGCATGGTTTCTTTTCTTCATGAAGTCAAATTAGCCTTACATTTTTTAAATTCTCCTAGCCATATATGTTGGCAATTCAATGTAAATGCTCCCTTGTGTTTCCATGACAATCCCTAACACTTCCTAGCGCATGTTGGCACACCCTGGCACCTGGCACATCTTGGATGCATGTCGCCATGACACTATAACATGAATTAACACTGCCTGTCATTCCATGTTACTCCCTCCTCGAGACACCTATAACTCGCTAACGCTCCCTATCACACACTCTTATGCAGGTGAGCAAATTGACCCTAGCCGAGGCAACCCACCCATCACAGGTGAAGGTGTGGTTATATCCTAACTCAGAATCCCTGTCCCTAGCCTTGATGCTTTCAGATTCATCACCTTATGTATTCTTTGAAGTCTCCTTCTTCTACAACAACCCAAATCTCAGCTCCCACATCATAGGCATGTTTTTTTCACCTCATAAAGCCCCGACCAGCCAACAAGCCAAAAAAATCCGCGGGAGCCGTCGTTTTTATATCTGCAATGCCCAATCATGTTAAATCCTGCACGGTTTTGAGGGCCTGACTGGTGTGACAAAGCTCCGCTTCAAATCGAAGTTTGAGTTTGGGTTTTAGCTATGCGGGTATCGAGGTGAGGGCTTCCAAAGGCTCTGAGGGTTTGACAAAACATGGGATTGTGGAATTGGTACATAGATTTTCGGTGAATATCACGATGTCTCAACTTCTGAAGGGGAAATATGGGTCATGGCTGCCAAGCTCAAGGATGAGAAAGGGACTTCGAAATTGAAGGGCGAGGGTTTTGAACCTAGGAATCTAGTATGTATTAGTTTGATTAAGTGTTATGTCGTTGATTGCAATGTTTTCGTTTAGTCAATTCAGCTTTCACTTCAACATATTTGTTGGGGCAGGACAACGCGGTTAGGATTTGACCGCTTCAACATATATTTTTGGGGCAGGACAATGGGGTCAAGGTTTGTCCATATTCTATTACTTGTATGGCATCTCCAAAAACCTACACTGGGGCAGGAAAATGGGGTCAGGGTTTGGCCATATTATATTGCTTCTCTGGCATCTCCAAAAAGCCTTGAATATTTCTTGGTAGTATTTATATGTTCGGCCATCTTCTATTACTTGTCTGGAATTTCCAAAGGCCTTTGGATCCATGCCAATTACTAAATTGGCTAGGGTTTAACCACCATGAGCTATATTAATGTAAGATATTTGTGGGTAGAGTTTCACTACCGCCTCTGTGGATTCCTTAATCAACCCATAACCTTGTCCAATCCCACCATGTTGTTGTCCATCTAACAACGTCTCTAGGATGAGAGTTTTATAACTCTAGGATGATAGTTTTATAAACTCTACGACGAGAGTTTTATAAACTCTAGGATGAGAGTTTACCCGAGAGTTTATGTCAATAAAACTCTCGGACGAGAAAATACTTAAGTCTCATCCGAGAGTATTTTAACTCCAGTCAACCCCAATCAAACTCTCGGCTGAAACATTAAAAATATCTCGGACGAGAGTTTTAAAAACTCTCGGTTGAGAAATTCAGTTGACTATTTTCTCGGACGAGAAATTAAAAATTTCACCCAAATTCTAGCCATCTGCTAAAAAGTGTTTCCCAACTTCAGGATTTCACCCGTACGTCACCTTCGACCACCACTTCCCTCCCCAAATTTTCCTCCAGTTTTGATGTTGATTCCCCTGTCCCCATCTTGCTTTTATCATGTAAGCTTCCTTGACTGTAAATAATCCTTTCGTAGCATAGCCCCATATCAATATGTATGACCCTTCCTCGAAGGTGATACTTCTCGATTCTAGCTGCTTCAAATGTATCCATTGATTTGAATTCATCACATTTGGCCAATCTATCATGTTTTCCATCTTCTCCATCCACCGTTAATGGTATCTTCCCTCCAGTATTGGTTTACTATTTTATAATTGGTGTTCATAGCATAAGTGAACCATTCACTCAACTCTTGTTTAGGGAATAATTTTCCCCTCTATTGCTAGGATTCATTCTAAAAGAGAGTTTTTTTTCCATTCATTATTTCCCAGAATAAATGCTACAAAATAAGATCTCTATTTTGGGATGCTAGATTCCACATGGTCGATCCTTTAGGGGGGTCCCAGTATCTTAAAATATCCTTTGTATGGTTGGGAATGCCGTATTTCCTCATCCATATATGCTTCCACAATCCCGTTCCTCCTTGTGCCCATATCCACCATAATTTCGTCCCCAATACGTGGTTGAGAATAAATAGGTCTCTAAGGCCTAGTCCCCCTTCCATATTAGGTTTGATGAGGTTCGACCATGCTACCAAGGACCATTTTTTCAACTATTGGACCCTTCCCCAAGGGAATTTCTTGAATATTTCCTCCATTTTGCTGCAATTTTTTTTGGGTGTGGCCATTCTAGACAACTGGTAAATGGGGATGGATTGTAGGATGAATTTAAGAAGGATGGTGTGGGGAGCCATATTGAGGCCACTAAAAATCCAATTTTTGAGCTTGCTTTGAATTTTGTGGATAAGATCACTCCAGCAAGCAATTTTCAGAGAGCTTTTAGCAAGGGAAATGCCCAAGTATTTAGTGGGAAGATATCTAATACCAAACCCCAACACTCTCGCCATAAATGGTTTGATATTTATAGCCTTATTAAAGAAGAAGATGCATACTTTCTCATTATTGATAATGGTGCCACAGGCTTCCATAAACACATGGAGTATATCTTTAATGTTTTCTTCTTCCTTCAACGAGACATGACAAAAGAGCATAATGTCATCAATAAATTGCTGGTGGGTAAGAGGGAGGTAATTTCCCCAGAAGCTAAGGCCACAGATCTTGAGATTACGAGCTTCCTTATTTAGGAATCGATGGGGTTTAAATAAGGTTTTGATGTTCATTTTAGATAAAATTCTAGAAAAGTGATCAGTAACACCTTGAATATAAGGAAGGGTTACCTTGGCTAAGGGAGGGGTGCAAGGACGGGTTTTGGGGTGGGGATGAAGGCAAATAGATCTTTAGTTGATCCTTCAGTTGCAACATAACTTAATCCTAATTAACTGAGTAGTGACACATTAAAAATGCCTAATTAATCATGAAATAAAAAAAATATGGATATGAGAGGGAAACCTCTAAACCCCTAACCCATTTAACCCCATAAACCCTAAACCTCTAACCCCTAACCCCTTAAACCCTAATTCCCAACCCCTAACCCATTTATCCCCCTAAACCCCTAACCCATTTAACCCCCTAAACCCTAACCCCATTAACCCCTAACCCCTAAAATCCTTAACTGCTAAATCCCCTAACCCCATATACCTCTAAAACCCTAACCCATTTAATACCCTAAACCCTAAACCTCTAAATCCTTAACCCCTAACCCCTTAAACCCTCATTCCCAACCCTTAACCAATTTAATCCCCTAAACCCCTGAAACCCCAACCCATTTAACCCCCTAAACCATAACCCCATTAACCCCTAACCCTAATCCTTAAATGCTAAATCCCCTAACCCTTTAAACCTCTAAACCAACCCTAACCCATTTAACCCCCTAACCCCTAACCCTTAACCCATAACCCCTTAAACCCTAATTCCTAACCTCTAACCCATTTAACCCCATATACCTCTAAACCCTAACCCATTTAACCCCCTAAACCCTAAAACTATAAACCCTTAACCCCTAACCCTTTAAACCCTAATTCCCAACCCCTAACCCATTTAACCCCTAAACCCCCAAATCCTTAACCCATTTAACCCCCTAAACCCTAAGCCTCTAAACCCTTAAACCCCTAAACCACTAACACCTAAACCCCTAACCCTTTAACTCCTAAACCCCTAAATCATTAACGCTTAATCCATAACCCATTAACCCCTAAAATTCTTAATTTTTAAATCCCCTAACCCCTAACCCCCTAATCCCTAATCCCTTAACCACTAACTCATTATTCACCTAACCCCTAATAGTGCCTAAATCCCCTAACCCCTAAGCCCCCAAACCCTAATCCCTTAAGTCCACATTGAGAATTTATCCTAAACAAGAGCCTTTAAAGGTTGAAGTACATGTTGTTAGACTTCTCCTCATACTAATTTTTTTACATACTCGGAGGTTCAAACAAGAAAGTGGACGACAATGCAAACAAAGGTTGCCTCCTCTCGCAAGGAGCCTTCAACAAAAATGACGAATTCCCTTCTCAAATCCTAATTCGTTGAATTTGTAATCCTAAAGTGATGTACAACCAGTTCTTCCATGTCCTCATGACATACTATTCTGTCTTCGGCCTCATTTTTCAGTGAGAAGATCCTGTTATGTTATCTGTGTTGGACCATTGCTTTATGGAAGAAGCGTGTGTTCTTCTCTCCTTCCCTCAACTAGTTGACTCCATATTGCTTCTTCCAGAGTATCTCCTCCTGTTTTCAACATTCTTCTAGTTGCATTATGAGCCGCCCCTCTTCTTCCACTATTAGTTTTGATCTGCCCTCTGTGATAATCTGTAGTTGTACAGTCTCCATCTTATTCTTTAACTCCTCCTGGTCTTTTAAGATGTTGCCAAAGTCCTCTTTGTTCCACTTCTTGATCCTTTGCTTGATCTCTTTTAGCTTGAGTTGGAATGTATGCATAAGATTTCTTCCCACCACTTCGTTGTTCTTCTACCATTCTTCGAGTTGCCTGAATAGCTTAGGGTCTCAGAGCCAAAATGATTCAAATATAAAGGGATTATTTCTTGGTCCTGTTTTGAGGTCGATTTCCAATCTTACCACCCAATGTTCCGAGCCCATTCCGGGGAGAATGGAGGTTTCCATGTATATGTCTCTGAAGATGACCTGTTTCGAGACCAAGAACCAATCCAATCTAGACGCAATTTGATTTTGACCTCCTCTCTGATTGTTTCAGGTGAAGTTTCTATTGTTGGTTTGTAGGTCCACCATTTTGAGCTCCGACATTTCATCCCTAAACATATCCATATCTAGGCCATGTCAGCAAATTCTTCCTTTCTTCTCTTCGAGGGACGTTATCATGTTAAATTCCCCTCCTACTATCCATAATTCTTCCTCAAATTATCTTCTCATACTAGCCAGGTTGTGGAGGAAGACCTCTTTCCCCCCTGGGGTATGAGGCCCGTAAACCCCAGTAAGGAGAACCCAATCATTGGATCCTATGTGTCTAAAGTGCCCTGTAAGCATTCAGGGACTACTTACTCAATCCTGAAAGACGACTTCTGCTGGATTCGAAAAAATGGTTAGTCCTCCCACACATCCTCTAGAGTCGAGTGCAATCACTTTATATGGTAGCTTGAAACTTAGAACTATCCCTTTGAGCTTGGCTTCATGGATCTTGGTTTCCTGGATGATCATAATGCTGGCCTTGTCTTTCCTTAGTTGCTCCTTCAAATACCATTGTTTGGCTTTACTATTAAGGCCACAAATATTATCCATACCCTTTCCCTCCATATGATTCTTATTGGGCTGAAATCACCTTAATGTCATGCCCATCAAAATCATCCATTGGTTGCTATGGTTGGTTTGTAAAACACCTACAAGAAAATATTCCTCGAGGGGGATATGACTATATTCACTTCCACTTGATTGAATTTTTCAGTTGTATGACATCATGTTGATGTCACTAACTATTGACTCTTTTAATTGAGCTTTCCTCCTGGTTGATGTCACCATCTCATCAGGTCCAACTACCAACACTTGTTGATGGAGGGAGGAAAAATATTCCTCGAAGGGAAATTTTTATAGAACTTCTTTGATGCCTTTCTATACTTTAACCCCCTAACAAAAATGAATTTTAAATACTACATTGGGTCTAAAATAAAGGCCTCCTAACACTTAAATGAATTTTTTACTCCTCCGAAAACCCCCTTTCCACATGTTCACCATATTCTTTTCCATATGGCACTACTATGTCATTGCATGACCCCTATTTTGGGTCCATGTTTTGTTTTCTACTTCTTCCATGCATCCTCTACTAGCATCATCAATTAACATCGTCATTCCCATCAATATGGTATCATGCTTATTCATCACCATTTCTCATTGGTGTTTTCCAAAGGCTAGGTGTAATGATTCTCTGAATGAACTAATCAATGGGTAAACTCCAAAATTTTGGAGGTAAACTTCCAAAACCTTACTAAAACCCTTTTTCATTCATCATTGAGTTCAAGACCCAAATATTTTCACACTTGATTGATTTATTTCCCAGGTTTTCAATGCAACTCATGTACCACACAAGTACCCCTACTCCACCATGTTACACGACATGTCACATCCTAGTACTAACACTAAGGCCACATGTAAACCATATAGGCATAACGTGCCTCTCCATTCCTTAAACTTCCTCAATGCATTATCTCTAAAAATAATCGATACCTTAAGAAAAAATTAGACCATCTCTAACCTTTAATAATATTAAAAAGTCTAAGATTTAACCTTTAATAACTTTAACAAAAATTAAAACATTTATTATTAATCAAATAATATTTTTTATAAAACATTTATTATTAATAAAATAATATTTTTTTTGCATAATAATAATTATGATAATCGTAAAAGTTTTGGGATTTTCATTAAATTTAATTTTCCACCTCGCGCGCGTATGGCCAAGGAGGATTGGCGGGAAAAACCAGTCAAATAATAATACTCACAGGAGTTGATTATACATGAATTTATACATTTTTCCGAATCCAGTCTCTAGGTATGCAATGTTGGCAGAGTTTTCTGAGTTTTACAGGTATGCAAGGGAGAGTTTTTTGATTCCATGGAAGCTGCCATCAGATTGCTTCGGCTCCGCAAGACAATCAGTATCTTCAGTAACATTTGTCCCCAAGTTGAAACAATGACCCACAAGTATGTCTCTGTTTAACCCGAAGACTGTTTCTTTTTTCTCCTCTCGTACCTACAATGCTTATAACTAGAAGACCGTAACAGGTATGGTACTAATCATTGCAGGTTCGATAGGCCAGTAACGAGATTTAGGGTTCTTTCTAACTGCAAAGACTAATTTCTTTGAATGCGTGCATCAATTCTATTGTATCATAAACTAATAGTAAACCCTAAACTAATTTGCAGGAGATTAATGTATCATCTGGCACAAATGAAGCAGATTTTCCCCGAAGGATTGTTGTTGGAGAAGAGCATGGCACCTGACGAGAAGACGCTGTGCATGAAGCTAGACTTGAAAATCACTGTCTTGCACAATGCAGTGCTAAGTGGCAAGGACAATCAACACATTCGGTTTTCGAAAAGCATTCCACAGCCGCTTAGTTGCATTTGTTAAGGCTTATCCCAAGGCGAGTTTACTCTTGCTATCTTGTATTATTTTTTCGAGGTTCTATCTTTTTTTGGTCAAACCTTTCAATAGCACGGGTTTTAACTTTGTATGTACATTGTATGAATTCATTCCAATACAAGGAGATGATGTTCCAGAGGAAATCCTACAGATCCATTCAATAGACAATGTCAGCTAACTTCTCTAGTCTTCTCCCCACTTCCTCCTTTGATATGTAACAACCTTTCCCCAGCAAGAGGTGCTGCTTCTACTCTGCCTGACAATCATCAAGGAAAATCCCAACCCTCTATGACGTCTTCACTATTACCCAAAAGTTTCTAGAGGTGTTTTTCTCAGACAACCCTCACACTCCATCCATCTGTGGATTGATCATTCCCTGTGCCCAAGATGAAGCCTCATTCCGAGGTTCCTAAAACAGTGAAAAAAAATGGTGGTGATGAGGCTTCGAGGAGGATTTAAATGTTGGCAGGGTTATAAAATATGCCTGCTTTACCATATAACCTAGCCCTTGTGATGCAATAGACAAATTTATAGATAGGGAAAAAGTTGAATTTGCTGATTAGCTGATGCAGAATTGCACTGTTGGGGGCCATTATCCTTATCTTTATCATTTGGGTTCAGGGACTCATCACAATGATTTAGAGTAGAAGCATAGCTTGAGGAAGAAACTGAGGTAGAGGATCTGGGTGTCTTTGGAGTTTCAGAGGATATAACCTAATTGTATCCTAGTCCATTTGGATGATTTTTATAAAACACATGATATGAATTGTCACAACTCTTACCGATTATCCTAGTGTTAGATTCCTTCGTGAAAGCCTTTCCTGCTTCTGAATTCCATATCTTCAAGAAAAAAATTAGTGGGTGGGTTATTGCTGGGCATTGTCATCATATCCATTGTGTTACTGGTGTGATAACCAACAGAATAATTAGAGGACATGATCAGTGATTCTCTGGAAAGACGAGCTTCTGCTTCAAGTCTTGCATTTTTCCACTGTGATTTGTGCCTTGTCAGAGCCAAGGCATCGTACTCCTGTGGAGCACTGGGACTGACTTCTAATTTAGGTGCATGGTGTTAAGCCCCTATATTAATAGTGTAGTCCCTTATTATGTTAGTATAACCCCCTTTATCATTATTATTGTACCCCTGTAACCCCCATTTTGTTATTATTGTGCCCTTAAATTATTATTGTTAGGTCGGCTAGGATTACATTATGGCCCCATGGACTCCTATATATAGAAAGGAGGTTTTGTGAATTGTATCATCCAAGAATTGTTCATTTATGTAATGTATTGGAGGTTGCCCCCTCGAAGTGGCTTATTTCTAAGGCGTTCATATCTCTTTCCTTCTATTTTTGGAGCTGGTTACACAACATTTGGTATCAGAGCTTTGGATTCTAGGGTTTCGCTGCTCCAAACAGGTCATCGTGGAATTTTCGCTATAACTTTTTTTCTACGAAGTTTCAGAAGCTGAAATTTTTAGGGTGCGAAGAAAATATCTTGAGGAGGCCTGTGTAAAACTTTCAGAGTTTGGTTTGCAATAATGTCGGAGATATCATCTGTGGAAGTCAGGTATTTTTTCAGGCTCCTAAACAGGTCATCGTGGAATTTGCGCTATAAATTTTTTTCTACGAAGGTTCAGAATTGGAAATGCATATGGTGCGAAGCTGAAATCCTGAGGAAATTCATCAAAAAATTTCAGAGATTGGTTCGCAACATTTTTAGAGATGTGATCTGTGGAAGGTAGTGCTTTTTCAGGCTCCTGAATTTCATCTTAAAGAGGTGATCGTGGGAAAAGTTCAATAACTCTCTCTCTGGAGATTTGATTGGAGTGCCGTCAAAATTGGTCGCAAGTACACAGCCTGTAGTTTATTGGCTATCAATTTTAGAGACAAATAACAAAACAGTGACACGTGGCAAGTCGTACAAGTTCGCTCTACTGAACCAGTCCAGAATTAGGTCATTGTGGGAGATTGGACACAACGTTGTCTTGGAGAATACAAATCAGGTCATACCTGTGGCATTTGAAAGAAGCTTCAGAGGGATACTACAGGGCTGAATTTCAGATATTGAAGATTTTCAATTACAGAGATAATTCAATTTCAATATCGAGCTCCTCAAAGCTAGTAAAAGGTGTGTATTGTTTTTCCCGAATTGCATAAATCTTGTTTGAAAAATCAGTTTGAAGTGATTCCAAGGGCCTATTGAGAATATATTTCAGTATTTAATTCTTAAATGGCCCCTAAAAATAATTCAACACCCATTAAGCCCTTAGAAATCTATACTATGACGCATGAAGAGGAAGAGTTGCAGTATGAGATATCAAAATTACGGTACCAAGTGCAACAAGCTTCAATCTTACGAAAAGCAATTGAAGATGAAATAGATGGTTTAAAATAAGAAATGGAGGCTAAGTTGGATGGTTTGAAGGATGAAATAATCTCAAATATGGATGATAAATTAATGGAAGATCACAACGAGCATCAACAACAATTTCTCCAACTCTCAAAGGATAACCTAACTTTGGTGCAAAATCAAATGAAACAACCGGAAGATCAATATCACATCGAAAGAAGTTCTGAAGCAATCACAGAAACAAGAACTCAAAAAGTACGATCAATTTCAAAGTATCTCAGCAAGTGGAAGAACTTTCCTATAGAAGATTCCGCATGGGAGGATGATAATTTTATACAGAAGCATCAAGAAATAATCAAGCGTTGAGGACAACACTTGTTTGAAGGAGAGGGGCATGTTAAGCCCCTATATTAATAGTGTAGTCCCTTATTATGTTAGTATAACCCCCCTTATCATTATTATTGTACCCCTGTAACCCCCATTTTGTTATTATTGTGCCCTTAAATTATTATTGTTAGGTCAGCTAGGATTACATTATGGCCCCATGGACTCCTATATATAGAAAGGAGGTTTTGTGAATTATATCATCCAAGAATTGTTCATTTATGTAATGTATTGGAGGTCTCCCCCTCGAAGTGGCTTATTTCTAAGGTGTTCATATCTCTTTTCTTCTATTTTTGGAGCTGGTTACACAACACATGGGTTGAGGGATCGAGACCCATCTTCAACAAACGCTTCTTCAAATGGGTATTCCAAAAATTCTTGATCTCGTTGTCTGTTCTCCCTGGTAACTGTGAGGCTATTGCAGACCATGTGCAAGTACCACATACATAAATAAACCAACTCAGTGATATAAATTAAATTGCTGATAAATGCGGATATCTATCAAAATATTTATGTGCCATATATAAAGTACACAATTTGTAAAGCCATGGCAAGAGTGAAGGTTATGAACACAACTTGTAAGGCCATGGTAGGAGTGAAGGTTATGGACAAAAAAAAATGGTTTTTCAAAGCAAATTTCTTTTATAACATGATCGATATAATGTATTGCAAAATATTTTCAAATTATTAAATCTAGACTATTGAAAAACAATGAGAATTTGTAATTCGAAACCAAGAGTAAAGGTTATAAACCAAAAATTAATTTGGGAACTCTTAAATCTAAACAATTGAAAAAAACACATTGAGAATTTGTAATGCCAAAATAGGAGTGCAAGTTATACACTAGAAAATGGTTTGGAAACTCTTGGGATCATGTTATCAGATAGCATTGATGATTTTCTATGTGGTACTGTGTATCCTAAATTATGGTATCCATTAGCAAGAATATTTGTAATTAATCAATTACATTTTAGAGGGGTATTCTGCTGGGTGAGTTACAAAAATACTGAATGCCACTAGGTGCTTAATAATGTCAATCAAAGACATCCTTGTTATGCCTTACCGATGAAGAAATTTGTTATTCTTCATAAATGTTGCACAGAAAACCTGGTTGGCTGCCTTACACCTTTGAGCTGGGCAAAATGATCCTCACAGATAGGTGACTCATGACCTTGGAACTTCTATCAGTGAATCATGATAGCAAGTCATACAGCCTACCTTTTAAGCCTTAGAGTAAGGAAGCAATTGTGGGCCACGCTCAAGTACCCTTGCATCCAAATTAAAAAGATAAGAGCACCCAACTATAATCATTGGGAACCAATCAGAGACTTCGGGGTTTTCAAAAAATGAAATACTATAAAAAGTACTCCCTTGCCCTATTTCCTTTCTTAAGGCACATAGTCCTTTGTTATGAATGTGTTGTTGGCTGTTAGTTTCAAGCCTTCAGTAGGTTGAAATTTGAGTTAGGGATAGATGGATTCTAATATGACAAGATGACCCTAAGAACTCCTCTCAATGCTCTACTATCATATACTAAGACTCTTTATTGTCTTATCCAATCACTAGTTAAAATCGATGCCAAAGAGCCTATCTTTTATGGCTCCTCTAGTCTCTCTCAAATTACCAAGACCTGAGATTGTCTTTCTTCTGCATACATGTACATCTCTGATTCCCTACCGACAGAATACCAAAAATAAAAATAAAAATAAAAATTGATAGAGGGTTGTTACAGATTTGTTCTTTGTTTTATATTCTTTTGTGTAAGGATCACCTATTGACTTAACATCACGTTGTAATTTACCCAAAGATTTCTTGGTAAGAACTACAATACATGGAAGCAACATATGTTGAGAATATTTGAGTACAAGTGATTGGTTTCTATTGTCCTAGGTAAAGATACTCGACCACAAGTTGTTGGTAGAGATTGGGACAAGTTTGATGAGTGGCCCAGTAGCTTGCAGCTTGGTTTTTGGACTCTAAAGGCCATTCAGAGACATATCATTTATGTGTTATGTTGCTAGTATGTATTGTACTTGGTTCCATTTTGACATATTCACCCTGACATGGTATAAAGATGAACAAACTTTGCAGATTTTGTCTCTAGTGAATTGGAATCTTAAAAGTATTTTTTTCATTAAAATTTTAATTATTTTTATGTGTTTTTTTAAAAGTGAGTCCATTGAGTATGGTTTGATAGTTGTCCAGTTCAAAGACTAGTTCCAAGTATTAAAACTATGATTGGGAGTATTGTACCTTGATATATAATATTGCCTATTGTTGATATCTTCATTAGAAGTCTTGTGTATTGATTAATGGATTGCCAATACAGCTGTGTCTCATCTTCTATTTTGGTTTTCTTTTCGTAGTCTTTAATAGGAAGTTGTCTATTGTTTTCATTTCCTAAGAAAATTCTAGTACATTTTATTTATTTGGACTGAACAGTCCTCCAGTTGTTGCAAAGTGTGTATCACTTCTCAAGTGATATCTCTTTAGGTGAGTTTATTCTAGTAGTGTTTATTGTTCTATAGTAGAGATATGAAATAATTGGTTCCTTTTTCTTTTTACATTACGGCTCATGTTTATATGAAAATATTCTATTTCTTCAGGTAGATACCATTAACAGATTTTTTGACTTGTAAAAAATATGAAATGATAGACAATTGTCTTTATTTTGTTATAAAACACTTCAGTTTTGATGATACATATATTAAATATAGATATTCAAGATGTATATACAGTTTGTTGTCATATGGTTGTTACATGTGAAAATACTGCAGGTATGCTTTGTGTGTGGGTTTGTGTCCATTTTTTAATTTCTTCTGAACATACGTTGCCAAAATAATATAAAATAAAGGATTGTTATCCTCTGTCATTTTCAATTGGGGATACTGAGCCAAATATATTTGCAAAATTTCCTCTTGTTGTTTCAAAATTTGACTCTTCTGAACATACATTGCCAAAATAGTTATAAAACAAAAGATTGTTTTTTTGTGTGTCATTTTCAACAATTAATATAGACCCAATTGCATTTACAAAATTTCCTCTGGCTGTTTTCCACATTTTATTCTTTTCCCCAAATATTTGATGGTTGATGCAGGTATATACCTAGGATAGAGACTCTAGAGTAGATTGATTTGTTTTGTGTGAATTTAATTTCTGAGTGCAATGCCGTTACCAACAAGAAGGCTTCTCCATGGGTGCATTCTGAAAACAGTCAGCATGTAGCATCGACTGCATCTATCAATATCTTGGGTGAGCCTTGCATACCCTGCTGCTCATGCCCAAAGTGCCAAAGGACAATAGCATAATTGGTTGTGCCCGTGAGTGATGTAGAAGACGGTCAGGTGCGTGAATCCCCACAGATACCGTCAAGTGTCACTCATCTGTCTCCCCATTGATCGTGGGTGAAATACTCCCAAACGTAAGCCAGGTGTCCTTGTCCATGAGTCTCCCTGGAGGCAATACTCGAAGACCCTTCTTTGTAGCACCATACGCCCACGCATACCACCAATCATCCATGTACTCCTCAACATGCCACTGCACACTGAGGCATATGTTGGGAAAAATAATGAGAGGGGGGGGTGAATCAGTATTTAGAGCTAACTAAAAATTTTTACCTTTACCTTTTCTTAAAACCAAATGCTACTTTACTGAATCCAACTTATATTTCAGAGAACTTATTATGTCTTTACTTAGACCATCATTCATTCATCAGATGTTTAGTAAGCAGTAAGTATGAAAAAAAATAACAGAACAAACCATCAATCATCAGCAACACATATGAACACGAGTATTTAAGGTGGAAACCCAATTCGGGAGAAAACCACCGCTGCTATTATCTCAGTCTTCAATATATATTATAAAGAGAATTTTTTACAATTTTATGCTGGCGTAGACTTATACCAGCACGTAGGCACCCACCTGCAGAAAGGCTACAACCTTCTCTCGTTCTCAAGTAACTACTGGAAGGGAGCTCCAACCCCATGATTTTAATACCAGCTTCTACTGGCAGGATACTTCCTCTTTCATACAGAAGACCTCAACCCTCAGATACACCAGATTTCTTCTATTTCTTCATCAAACTTTCGTCAGGTCTATTTCTTTTACTGATCATTGTAAATATTTATTGTTTCTAGATCATATCCATAGGTGCATCATTTTTATCCAGATATCTCTTAAAGAGATTTTTATTTATTAACAACCCTTCACTTTCACACACTGTAGTGTAATCCTCTTATCCTTATATAGTTTAGCCTTTATCAATACCATGAGTAGAAAACCACTCAACCACTGATGATATTCATATTAAAAGTCGAACCAATCCAAATTGAAATCCTGATCTTCATTCTTCCATGCACGAATAGTCCCAAAGGTAGTCTTTATCTCTGCCAAAAAATACTATAACATGCCATTGATGGTTTTCTTTCTTTTATTGGAATTTTATTTATCAAATTCATGGAATTTTATAAATAAATATTATTCACAACCTTTGGCAATTAAATATATAATAGAACTTTATATTAATAACTAGTGGTTTTATCAAATGGCCTTTAAATAGAACTTTTGTTCTAGCCCCACATACATAATCGACAGCCCAATCAATATTATTGAATACTGGGGCCCATCGATAATGATTGTTTCCATCCGACGGCGGAGAGCACATCGCTCGCCTTCAGATGATCTCACGGATATCGTTCGTCGATGATGCAGGGACGATAACGCGCGATGGCGTGCCATACCTTGGGTAACTTTCCCACATCTATAGCAAATGAACACCGTCCGATGGCTTCCCTCCAGATCTTCGGTGCTCAACAATATCGCAGAGCATCCTGGGTCGAACAATAACGCGCGATGGTATGCAGTGACAACCGGTTTTGTGGAGTCGTACAGGGACATGTGTCGCCAGTTCTATGGAATCGGAGCCAACCTTTTGAATACCGCTCAACCCACAAAAGTGATGCGATATGGGCAAACCAGGTTTGCCAATCCACTCACAGTTTTGAACAATAATTAACCAAGGTTAATTTTGGTTTCCGCTATCCTTCTTACTTATTTAACTTCGGTCTATCTTTGGGAGGATTTCTAATAAATAGCAAACAAATGTAGTTCTCTTCCGACGAGATTTTCACTACCATTAGGATAGAGTTAGTTATACGCAGGCTTCCTTTATGAGGGGAATGAATTCAACAGTGTTTGTTTGAACAATTCAATGGAACCAATGGATGTAATTTCCTCACAAACATCAACTTGAGACAATTCAATGGAAACAGAAATTTATTCAATTGCAGAAAGCTCCTCTCTGTCTCTGGACAACTCTGCTTCAATTCACTACTTGTCTCTACTCCTTGATTGATGATACTGCTCTCTGTAAATGCACTCTTCCTCTATTTTTCTCTCTTGACCTTTGTTCTCTGCTACGTTGCCTTCCTAATTACAGTTTCATATGCTCCTTCTTTGGCAATTCCTTTGCCATCAATGACAACATTTTCAACAATCTCCCCCTTTGGCATTGATGGCAATACTCTTCCTCTGTAATACTTATAGAAGCCCTTCTGTGCTTTTCCTCCCCCTTTAACATCAATGGCAAAGGGTTGATCAATATCCTTTGTGCCGACAATACCATGCTCCCCCTGAGATCATGCTGCCAACCTCTTCAAATATAATATTCAACGAAATAAAAAAAATGACTTATATAATCAAGATAAAAAATTCTCTAACATGAGACTAGACTACGACAAATAATTAGAATGCCAACAACGCATCCTTTCCACATGACCAATGCTCCCCCTTAGCCTATGCATCTAGATATACCCAACAGCACCTCAAAAAAAATTTGATCTTCTGCATTTAAGTAGATCTGATCTTCTGCATGGCAGAGACTACTCCCAGCTTCTGTCTGAGATATTCGAACACTTCCCTCGGTAAAGGTTTGGTAAATATACCAGCAACTTATTCTTTGGAGGGCACATATGTTGGGTGTGGAGCCTGATTATCTTGTTTACTTTGTATCACAGCTTTGGACCCCTGTACCTTAAAAGGGGCGGCAGCACTTTTCGGAGCCCCCCCCCTGACGGGGGTTCGGGGGTAGCGCCCCTGAAGCTAAAAATAGATGTAAAATTGCCTTGTAAAAGTATAGTAATTTCCAGTCAATCTGGGCCGTTCATTAGGAAAATGATCTGACGGTAGAAATTATGTTTATATTAGGGTTTTTTTCCCTAGAAGGCAACCCCCTTGTATATATGAGGGCATTGTATTGCGGCTATGTATTATGAGTGTATTATCGGAGTTAGAAACAGAGAGGGAGACTGTGAGAGAGAGCAGAGGATATTACAGTGGATCTGCTGTAGGTTTTGTCTCTTCATTTTTGTTGGATAATATAAAGGACAGACTAGCTGTTTGGGGTGGACGTAGCCCAAACTGGGTGAACCACGTATATCTGTGTCTCTCTGGTTTTATGTGTTTTGTGTGCTTATATTTTCGCATATTTTTATATGTTTCATTGCTCTGTAATATTTAATTTTCTAACAACTGGTATCAGAGCCGAAGGTATATTTGGCTGATCAACTCACAGGAAGAAAGGGTTCCTGGTTTGAGTGGGAGCAATGGCGGACGATGGTAAGTTTAGGGTCGAGAAATTTAACAGCCAAAACTTTGCGCTGTGGAAGATGAAGATGGAAGATTATCTGTATCAAAAAGATTTGTACCTACCATTGAGCGGAAAAACAAAGAAGCTAGCGACCATGACAGACGCGGAATGGAACATTCTCGATAGAAAGGCACTCGGAATAGTATGGTTGTGTCTTGCGGCGTCAGTCACCTTCAATATTTCGAAGGAAACAACAACAGAGGGTTTGATGCAGACGTTGGCGAAACTGTATGAAAAGCCCTCGGCCTCAAACAAGGTATTTCTTATGAAACGACTATTTAATATGAAGATGTCGGAAGGTGGATCTGTTGTAGACCATTTAAATGAATTTAATACAATTACCAGTCATCTAAGTTCTGTAGGGGTAAACTTCGATGATGAAGTAAGAGCTCTGTTATTCTTGTGCTCATTTCCACAGAGTTGGAATGGTTTAGTAATGGCCATTAGTAACTCTGTCTCTGGATCTAGTACTTTAAAGTTTGATGATGTTGTTGGTGCTATCCTTAGCGAGGAAATGCGACGGAAAAGCTCCGGTGAGACATCAGGTAATGCTTTGAGTGCAGATTCTAGGGGAAGAAGAATGGAAAGAGGAAAGATCTCAGGATATCGCAGTAAATCAAGGAAAGGCAGATCCAAGTCCAGATCGGGGATAGTGTGCTGGAATTGCGGAAATAAAGGACACCTAAAGAAAGACTGTAGATCTCGGAAGGGAAAAGAAGGAGACACACAGCAAGAAAACAATCATGAAGCAAATGTGACAGGTGATGTGTTACAAGATGCTTTGATTCTTTCTTTTGAAAATGTTATTGATTCTTGGGTTGTAGATTCAGGGGCTTCATTCCATGCCACACCCGATAAGAAATATTTTCATGACTATGTTCAAGGAGATTTTGGACAAGTTCGTTTGGGTGATGATAAACCCTGTAAAATTGTTGGAATGGGTAAAGTTCTTGTAAAACAACAGAATGGAAACCAATGGCTACTAAAGGAGGTAAGGCATGTTTCAGATCTGAAGAAAAATCTGATTTTAGCAGGGCAGTTAGGCGGTGAAGGTTGTGTGAAAACTTTCACAGATAAAACTTGGAAGGTCACCAAAGGAGCCCTGGTAATAGCAAAAGGCGAAAAGGTTGGTACATTGTATTTATGCAATGGTATTTCTAACTCTATTAATGCTTTAACTTCCAAAGGAGTAGATGCAGCATTATGGCATCATAGGCTTGGACACATGAGTGAGAAGGGAATGAAGATTCTTCACTCAAGAAATTTTTTGCCAGGTTTGAAGAATGTTGATTTGGATTTCTGTGAGAATTGCATTTATGGAAAACAAAAGAGAGTCAAATTTCTCAGAGTTGGGAAAGAAAATAAGAGCGAAAAATTGGAGCTTGTGCATACAGATGTATGGGGACCTGCTCAGGTATCATCTCTCGGTGGCTCTCGTTATTATGTTACTTTTATCGATGATGCAACTAAAAAACATGGATTTATTGTATTCAGAATAAATCTGATGTATTTGATACTTTCAAGAAATGGAAAGCTTTGGTTGAGATTGAGACAGGAAAGAAGTTGAAGTGTCTCAGATCAGACAATGGAGGTGAATATTGCATCAAAGAGTTTGATAGGTACTGTTCAGAGCATGGAATTCGTAGAGAGAAGATAGTTCCAAGAACACCACAAGAAAATGGTGTGTCAGAAAGGATGAACAGAACAATCATGGAGTGTGCAATGTGCATGAGATTGCATGCAGGATTGCCTTTACAATTTTGGGCAGATGCTGTAGATACTGCTGTTTATCTAATAAATAGAGGGCCTTCAAGTTCCTTGGATGGTGGTATTCAAGAGGAAGCATGGACAGGTAAAAATGTAAAATACTCTTTTTTAAAGCCTTGTGGTTGTGAGGCCTTTGTCCATATTAATAAAGAAAACAAAACAAAGCTTGAGGCAAAATCAAAGAAATGTACCTTTACTGGATATGGTGCTAATGATTTTGGTTATCGCTTATATGATTATGAAAATCACAAAATAATTAGGAGCAGAGATGTAATATTCAATGAAAAGGTCTTGTATAAGAATCAGTTGCAGGAAAAGAAACAAGAAAAAGAAAGCAAGGAATACGCGGTTCTTGATGAGACATCTGAAAAAGTAAAGGTGCCTGAAAATAATAATAACCAACAACCACAGCAGCAATAACCACCACAATAGCAGCGGGCACCTCAAACACCTGAAAGTGGTGTTAGAGGATCTATCAGGATAAGTAGACCCCCTGAATGATACTCTCCTTCATTATATTATTTATTGTTGACTGATTCTGGTGAACCTGAATGTTATGAAGAAGCAATGCAGGTTGAAAGTAGGAAGAAGTGGGAGCTAGCCATGGAAGAAGAGATGGACTCCTTAAAGCATAACCAGACTTGGGACTTAGTCAGGTTGCCTGCAGGTAAAACTGCATTGCAGAGTAATGGGTTTACAGGCTGAAGGAAGAAGATGGAGGAAAACAGAGGTACAAAGATAGACTTGTGGTGAAGGGGTTTGCACAGAAGAAAGGTATTGATTTTGATGAAATATTTTCTCCTGTTGTTAAAATGAATTCAATCAAAACTATTTTAATTCTTGTAGCAGTGGAAGATTTACATCTTGAACAGTTAGATGTAAAGACAACATTTCTCCATGGAGATTTGGAGGAAGAGATATACATGCAGCAACCAGAAGGATATGAGGTAAAAGGGAAAGAAAAATTGGTGTGCAAGTTAAAGAAGAGCTTGTATGGCTTAAAACAGGCCCCAAGGCAGTGGTATCTAAAATTTGACAAGTTTATGTCTGAACAAGGTTATAATAGATGTCACTCTGATCATTGTGTTTATCTGAAAAGGAAAAATGATGGCAGCTATATTATACTGTTATTGTATGTAGATGACATGCTTGTTGCAGGGTCTAACATGCAGGAAATAAATGTGCTCAAAAGAAAATTGGCAAATTCATTTGCAATGAAGGATTTGGGAGCCGCAAAACAAATCCTTGGTATGAGGATAGCTAGAGACAGGAAAAATCACAAATTAACACTGTCTCAGAATGAGTACATAGAAAAGGTGTTGAAAAGATTTAATATGCAGAATGCAAAACCAGTTAGTACACCTTTTGCTAGCCATTTCAAACTTAGTAAGGAGATGTGCCCAAAGACCCAATAAGACATGGATTATATGTCTAAAGTTCCATATGCATCAGCAGTTGGAAGTTTAATGTATGCAATGGTCTGCACAAGGCCTGATATTGCACATGCAGTGGGAGTTGTAAGCAGGTACATGAATAATCCAGGAAAAGAACATTGGATGGCAGTAAAATGGATTCTCAGATATTTGAGAGGTACCACAAATCAAACATTATGCTTTGGTGGTTCAAACATTTCTCTACAGGGATATGTTGATGCAGATATGGCAGGTGACAGAGATAACAGGAGGAGCACTATAGGATATGTATTTACTGTAGGTGGAACAATTGTCAGTTGGGTTTCAAAAATCCAAAGTGTTGTTGCACTTTCAACAACAGAAGCCGAGTATGTTGCTACTACAGAGGCTAGTAAAGAAATGATTTGGTTACAAAGGTTTATGGATGAATTGGGTAAGAAGCATGATATGTGCACACTATACATTGATAGCCAAAGTGATATTCATCTTGCAAAGAACTCAGCATTTCATTCCAAGACTAAACACATACATCTCAAGTACCATTTCATATGGTTAGTATTGGAAGATGGAGAGTTGAAGCTGGAAAATATACACACTAGCCAGAATCCTGCAGATATGCTAACAAAAGTTGTAACCAGGGAGAAACTGAGAACATGCTCAGTTTCAATTGGTCTTTAAGGATGACGATGAAGATGAGGAATAGCCATGTCCAAAGAGGAGTCATTGTCCAACAAATGAAGCAGTGATGGAGTTGCTACAATCAGTCTCCAAGTGGGAGATTGTTAGGTGTCGAGCATGTTGAGGCCTCGAAAATCGCTGCTACAACATTGGGGGATAACCACCCGGTCCGGACCTTAATACAACTCCTTTTCCATTTATGATAGTGGCTCCGACTGGTTTAACTAGGTCCAGTTACCTTTTCCCTATTGCTATTGGTTTACAATGTATCGTTAACTACCAATAGACAGGGATATCAGATCAATTCTTCTTGCTGATCAGGCAAGAGAATGACCCTTAAGATGATTTGGGTTTAGCCAAACCACAACTAAGATTTTGCCTCTTCGAGAAGAGGACTTAAAAGAATGTAGAAATTAATCTAAATGCAAACTTATTCTATAATTCAAGCAAAAGAAACTAATCTAAATCCTATCTCAATTAGGTAGATATAAATCTATCCCAACTAAGAGCAAGATAATTAAGTAACGAGGATTAAAATATGCCTGGCTTTAAATTAATGTCAAAGCTAATGAAAGAAATTCAATTTAGCTCACATTTGTGAGTACCAAAACATATTCTATTGAGACCATTTGACTGAAATAATAAATCAACAACACTCCGGAAGAAATTCACAAAAATGATATCGATTATCATATCAATCAAACTAATAATTAAACAATAACATGTGGAAGAAATTCACAACACATTACTATTTAATAAATCAGTGTTATAAGACAGATTTCTGAGTAATGGTTACTCAGAAATCAGAGTTTAATTCATAAGAGCATAGATACTTAACAATTTGAGACAAATTATCCATATCAACATAAATGCCAAAACATGAATAAAATGAAACAACAATTTTATTAACATAAAAATGAAACTGATATTTGCTACAGAAATGCCAAAAACACCAGTTAATTTAATCTGCTTCTCTGATCCTGGTCTCTAATAGTACTTTACATTACTTGAATTTCTGCTTTCAAGACTAGAGCTGCAGAAATGCAAACTCTGCCCATCATGCATAATTCAAGATATAAAGAATAAACCCTCATTAATGTTCAGATCTGAAACTTTCTCTCCTCCCCATCTACAACTCTAAATTCCTATAACAGAAATACTTTTAGAAGTATGGAATTGCAGAGGAGAGCAACACCTTTTTACATTTTTCCATCTGCAATTTATAATCCTCCCAAAAATATTTTTAGAAGAGAGTTTGTTGAAGAAAAATCTGCCCAATCCAACTTTAATTGCTGAAAATTCCAATTTTTAATTGTTGGAGTCTTCTCATTGATTGAAATATTTTTCCTCAATATCCCTTCTATTGTTTTTTCCTGCAAAAAGAAATTAAAATGAATTAAGATGCAACAATAAAATCCAAATATTATTTCTAACATTTAAAACAAATCCAATCAAATTCTATTTAAATAAATAAAAAGGAAATTTGAGCTTCTTATTGATACTTATAACAATCTTAATTAACGAAGGATAATATTGATGCATGAATCTGCAATTAGAAGAGGCCGGGCAAGTGAAAATGAAGAAAAAAATACTCAGAAAATTGATTTTATTTTTAGAAATTCGGAGCTTGATCTTCTGCCTGATTTTTTACCCAATAAATCATTAAATCTATTAGTGAAACCTCCTCAGAAATGTTCTCCTTGATTTTATCTTTCCAATGAGCCATCATGGGCCTCATTTGGTCAAGTATAACTCAATCTATGAGCTTCCAAAGTTGATGAGTCAAATCTGGCATAAATCTGGAAATTCTGTTTGTTGGGCTAAAAATCAGAATTTTTAATTAGAAATTTAATCCTAAATTAGATTCTAATTATCTAATAATTAATTCTAAATTAATTATTAACTAACTAACAATTATTTCGGTTTCAAAATTAAATTAATATACAAATGATTTGAAAAAGTTAATTTAAATATGATTAATATTATAGCTCAAATTATATTAAAATTATAATAAACATTATAATTATAATATAATTACTATAATATAAAAAATATAAAAATTAATTTACAAACCATTGGAATCAATCCAAACCTAAAACCCATAAAACAAACCATTGAAATCAATCTAAACCCATTAATTCATCCACGTGAGATTATGGAGGGATATGATGAGTGGAGTGTGAGGTGAAGGTGACGTGAGGGTGAGTGAGGTGGAGATACGGGAGGCATAAGGGATGAAACAAAAAAAAGAAAAAAAACAAACTTTATATTAAAAAATTTTAACACATCGCATATCGCAAGAACCTTGGATGGGGGTTTTTTAAATGTGCATGTTCTAAAAATTGCGATGGATCTAAAATTGCGATATTGCGATATGTGATGGATCCGAAATTGCAAAATTGTGATCTTGCGATATTGCGATATTGCGACGAATCTTAAATTTGCGATCTGCGATCTGCGACGGATTCTGAAATTTGCGATCTGCGATCTGCGACGGATTCTGAAATTTGCGATCTACGACGAATCTGAAATTTGCGATCTGCGATCTGGGACAGATTCTGAAATTTGCGATTTGCGATCTGTGATGAATCTGAAATTTACGATCTGCGATCTGCGACGGATCCAAATTTTTTAATTTTTTAATTTTTTTTTATTTTTTAATTTTTTATTTTTATTTTTATTTTTTCTATTTTTATTTTTTTTATTTTTTAATAATATATATTTTATAATATTAAGTTTTTTCTAAACTAGAGCTACTCTGAAAATAAATAAAAAGAATAAAAATAGCATTTTTAACCCAGACTTAGATAAATGATGGGACTTCAAATGAGTACTATTTTTAAACCAGTTGACCAAATGAGGCGAAACAAGCGTCAATGGGAGGCTTATAAAAAATTAATTCTAACAAAGCAATAAAAACAAGAATTCAAAGAAAATGAAAAATTAACAATCGCGTAGGATAATCAAATAAAATAAAAATCTGGAAAGGCATTTAGTCAAAAATTTATAGAAAGGGTCCCCATTATTTGAAGTGAAAAAGTCAAAAATGGGTGGGTTGTGTTTTACCACAACAATGGTGACACACAGGAGAAGAGCCAGTTATCTCTGTTTGATATGAATGAGATTTTTCTAAAATTCAAGTAAAAATAATTAAAGAAAAGAGAATTATACTTAAAATGCTTGACTAGGTTCATTAGTCTGAATAAAAGAAAGAATCATCTAACTGTAATTTTTCTTAAAATTCCTCGTAAATTAAAATATTTCAAAACTCTATATCAGTCCTTAATTAGTTGTAGAGATAAAGCAGGGGTCACTTTACAGCTTAGCTTTTAAAATATACTCATTTGTCACAGGTAGAGCCATTATTGCCATCAAACATCTATAGTCTCGACAAGGTTACCTTTTAACCACCAATGATTCATAATCCCATCTCTTTAAGAATTATTGACCTAGAGATAAATCCATTTATATTATTTTTTTTATTTTTAATTTTTTAATTTTTAATTTTTAATTTTTAATTTTTTTAATTTTTTAATATTATAAATCTTAAAAGTCATTGTCCTGGTTTGGTAGCCAGATAGTTGACAATGCCATTCGCTGGTTATAATTGGACTGAATAAGCTGGCTCGTGATGAGACCCCTTGTCTTATAATTGTTTGCAATCATAAGCCATTACCCTGGTTTGTTTGGCAGTGTTGGTAATGTCAGCCTATTTTTCCCCTATGATCACGGTAACCAGGCTCATGATGAGACCTCTTATCTTTTAAGTTTAAATATATCTCTGGATTATACTATAGAAAAATAAGACTCTTTGGGACAGGGAGAATCATTGACTCCTTAAGAGTTAAGAATGGCAATTTTAGAGTTAAAAGGTGCTTTGCTATAAAGTGTCTTTACTTGGTTAAAAATAACTTTTCTTGACTGATAATAGAACTTTGAAAGATCTTAATAAAATATTGAAATCTCAAAATGATTACAATTTTGATGAAAAAGAAATTTCTCCAAATTTTATGATACTTTGTCAACTTCTCTAAATTGGTAATCTCTTCCTTAAATATGTCTACCTTTATAATAAGAAAATCAAACTTTTAGTAAGATATTTAGGAAAAAGCTAATAGATGACTATTAACAATTTTTCTCCATGTATGCTGACCATAGTTAGGTAACAAGAAGGCCTTCCATATAAATCATGGCAAAGTCACCAAAATCAAAACTGAGAATCAAAGGAAAAGAATTCTTATTCTAAAATAAAAATGAAGAAATTTAAAAATGGAAAGGAAAATTCAAGGTTCGCAAGATAAACTGAAACAAGAATGTTTATAACAATGTCTCAACAATATGAAGAAAGAAATAATCATGTAATCAATCCTTCTTATGTAGAGATTTAGAAAATCATACCTTGCAGGGTTGTAGTGTTTTAGGATTTTTAGATAGCAATGCCGATAAAATTGAGCCACAATGAATAGTTTTTGTCTGATCATTTTCTAATAAAATAAATGCTTAAAGAAAGAGATTAAAGGTTCAGAAAATTCCTAGCATAGTTGTTTCAATGAAGATTATCGCTGCTTATTAAAATAAAGCCAGGATAAGAGTATGGACTTCGAAAATATGATCTGGTGGAGGATTGGAAGCTTTTATGAAGATCTGCAAAACAAATTTATATATCAGAAAAACAAAACTGAAACTAAAGTAATGAAATGGAAATAAATGAAAGTGGGTACATGAATCTTACCATTGGATGATTTCTTCTGATCTTACCTGAAAGGCATCAGTTTCTCCAAACTAGCTAACTTCTTATTTTAATCAACATTAAAAACATGAAGAAGTCAAACTAACCAAAATCCTATAACCCAAAATCATTATTTGTTTTATTCAAACTAAAGCAAGCAGTAAAATGAAAAAATGGAATGCTTAATGTTCAAGGTAAAACAAATGCATCAGAAATAAGAATGAAAATTTGCAGTAATGAATGTTTCTCAAAATATTATAAGTTTCATATAAACTCCATGATTTTATAAATTGTCCAGAATCAAGACCAAATCCAAAATAATAAAATTTAAATACGAAAATAGAGATGTCTTGAATTTCATTTTTAATTATGGAATTATATATTTAAAACTGAAATATATTAGAAATCGAAATGATTTGATTATGCCGCACATTTATCATCAGGTGCTTTCTTACCATAGTGGTTACCCAAGCTTTCTTTTAAAATAACACATTGTTGTATTGGATGATTCACATCACATGTTTCTTCACCATGCTTCAATTTTAATTGGCAAGACTTCACCTTGGTTTCTATACCATATATCGATTAAATGTTAATGGCTCAGAGGGATGCATTGAAAGTTATCACATCAGAGATTGCAATGGCGAATTACCGATATGAAAACATGTAATGAGAACATGTGCAATGAAATGAAGTGATCACATCATTAAAGATATATTATATTGGGGATCGGGGAATATTGACATTGTGTTTCCCATATTGTACATCGCACATCGCAGATTCTGAATTGTGATGTGAGCATAATTAAAAATGCGATGAAGCGATTGCGATATCGGCGATTTCTAATTGGTGATGCTAATCGGCGATTGGTGAATGTTTTGGTACCCGATGTAATACAATGTGATTCTTGTGATGCCAATATGCGATGAATAACGTGGTTAACTAGCGATCACGATCGGCAACGTAAGCACACGATGTAACAATTCTCGATACGCCAATATGGGATGAAGAGTGGACCCAATAACTTTATGATGCAAATTTAATAACATATCGGATCTGAGACATCGACCCTTTTAAAGCTATGCTCCTACCATTATTTGCGATTGAATGGACGTGATATTTTATAAACTTGATTTGAATTTTATATCGGGTCCGGACTTATGTGGTTATCGCAATATTGGTAAAGGAAATTCATGATAATGGATTAGACTTCAACTGCAAACCTCTGATATGCGAAATGTAAAATGCGATATGGCATATGAGTGAGGTAATACATCGGAGATCTTTTATGAACAATTTGTTATCAACGATGCTAAGACGTACTTCTGATGAAATCTTTCGCTACAAATGGTTGTGATATCATATGAAATGATTGATGAAGATGAGTGGGATGGTATTATTGCAAATATTTTCACTGAAGTATCAACAATATGAAAATCAAATTGAAATGATCAATGAAAGCAAAATTAAAAATTGTTCAAATTATAATGAATCACAAAATAAAATTTCCCTGAACCTGTTGCAATTTTGAAATGGTTTTGCTGCTTACTTCCTGTTTTGAAAACAAATGAAATCCTGCAAAAAAAAACAAAAATAAAAAATAAACTAAGGAAAAGAGAAACTAATATTAGATGAGAAAGAACATGTGAATGCGTACCTGGAAGGAAATTCTCTGTAGATTTTACCTCATGAATCTTCAAATTCTTCCTTCGATTTATCAAAATTCTAACTTTGTTCAAAATCATCTCATTATTTATTCTAAATCGGAGTGAGCAATCAGCCTAAATAATATATGTTTATTCATGTTCAGGAAATCTGAAATCCATAAAATTCACCAGTACTAAATCTGAAACTATGCTTCCCTTTTGAATTGCAACAACAATTTATTACCTCTGCTCATTAACTTGAGAAAAATCTGTATTGTTATAGTGAATGTTCAATAATGCCTTTAGTAAATAAACATGATGCATATTACAACATCACATAATAAATTAAAGGTCTGAATGGGATTAAAGCCACTAATTGTGGAAAAATGTCAAAACAGATTTGAATGTGTGCACACAGCAAAATGGGCATTCTTAAGGTCAGCTTAGCGAATTTCGAGGAAGATAATATGAACTTCATATGACTACCATGAAAGGTTAGACTGAATAATAATGATTGAGTCAGAATTAAGCTTATCATAGACAGTCATAAATTTCATGGGATAATGAGATCATGAAGCTTTTATATCCTCAAAACCTTTATCATATAAATTTCAAAAGAAAATCTTAGAAGGAAATCCCGAAATTAAGAAAAGTGGCTTTGAGGTGATTTATGTCAAGTGCAACCTTAATTGAATTTAATCAAGACATTATTCAAAATAGACAGAGTAGAGGTATTGCTATAAGAAATTTAAAAGGAAAGCAAGAATTAAAATTTTCTGATTGGTAGAAAATGTTTTCGTTGAACATGTATGAAAATGGCTGATTGATTTGTTTTATTTTTAATCTGTAGAACTATTAAAAATAAATTAACTATATAAAACAAACTAACTAAATTAATTCTACTCCTATTCTAACCATATACATGAAAAATGACTAGGTATAGTCATATTTCCAGTGTAACCATTTTCTCATTTTAATCCCTGCATGTATGTACAATTCAAATGTTAGTAATAAAAATACAAATCTAATTGAACTAAGAAAATTAAACCTGAAATCGGAATGTACAACTATTGTTAGAAGCTTATCTAAAATCTCCTTCTCATCAAATTTTCTTTCCAATTTAATACCAATTGGATCATAGAAATCTGGGTGGATTTCTATTAAAAAATGGGAAATTTTCAAAAGAGGAAATGAAAGGCTAGATCGTAGATATGAGCTTTTAAATTCAAAGGCCTGAAAAAAATTGTTAGTGTTATGTGTAAGTGTTAAACTATTAACAATATTCCATGAAGGAAAACTTTCCAAACAATTTTCAAATGAGTTAATGAAAAATGGATGGAAATCTGTCAAATAAGATGGAAAACTATCAATTGGATTAGATTGTTGGCTAGATTGTAAAAATACATTCTCTTGTTGATACTGTCTTTCGGAAGATAGAAGCTTTTGATAAAACATTATTATTGATTGAAATTGAAATATTAATAGCTTTTGATGTTTATGATTATAATATGAAACTTCAATTTCCCAATATGGCAATGCATCAATTGAATGTTTGATAGTAAAGTGCTCAATATGCCATTGTAATGTATCAAAATTTTGAAAAAAAAAATCAGAAAAGAAATCTAAATTTGAAAGAAAAAACAAAATGAAATCTCTATTGGTACAACTAATGTTACAGCACAATCGAGATCATTTTGAAATAATTCTTTTTCACAAGGATTGGCCAAAATTATGGAATTTGAGTAATTTCAAATTCCAACTTGTGAATTAGAAAAAAATTTATGATTATGAACAGGAATGAAAGTTTGATCATGATATGAATCATAAATTGGAATATTTTCTCGAATAGTGAAATCATGAAGATGATTATCTGCTTTAAAATGAGGATTAGCTGAAATAATTTCTAAATTGAAATGTTCCTCATTCCTAGATTTTATTTGAATTTTCTTATGAGAATTCTCTTGATAAAAATAGAAATCAACATCTTCTATGTCAGAGTAATTATCATAAATGACTTCACAAGATTCTTTAGAATTCCCTTCAATCTCATCCAATATATCCAAACACAGAGGAACAAGAATTTCATGTTCATTAATGGCAAAAGAATGATCATTAATTGCTTCTCTATCTTGATAAAAATTTAATGGTAATTCTTTTAAATCAGCCTCTGTATTTTCTAAAATATCATTAACACCCAGAGGGGAAATTTTACCATCATAAAAAATATCAGGATAAAGGGAAAAATGTGAATCTGAAATAATGCATTTAAAAATGTTTCGGTTTGAGAACTCTTGTACATTATGCTCATTATAAATTTCATATTCTAAATCATTCCTTTGCGTACTCATGCTTTTTTAAAGAATATTACGTTGCTGCTCTCATTTCGGCATGTGTTCAGCATGAAAAAATTCAGAAATTTGTACAAGAGTTTGCATTTTATTATTTACTTTGATTGTTGCTTGCACTGGGTGATTTGCAATCTGATTTTCTAAATTTAATGCGGAGAAACTTTCAGATTCCAATACAGGTCTTTCTTTAAAATTGCTGTTGTTTTCTTCTTGCATTTTATTAAAAATATTTTCCAAACTTTGTGAAACCTCTTCATCACAATTTATTTGCACATCCATATTCGAATTCTCATTTATATTGGAAGGGGATGGAACAAAGCTTGAACTAATTTTATATGGATCGGGAATAGGAGGAAGAGAAAAATTATGTTCAAACCAATCTAGTGATTCTTCTTTCATAGGTTGATCTTTGACATCAAATTTTAAAGAATTTAAATGAAGTCGAATATTAAAATCTCTAACAGACTCATTTTCTTTTCGTAGATATTCAATTTCATCTCATACCTGATCATAATCATAGTAGTCAAATTTACAAACGAAAATTGTAACAAATTGATCCCAACTGTGAATTGAGGCAACCGGAAGAGTTCTACACCAGTTTCTGGCTTTTGCCGCAAATGTGAGAGTAAAAATTCTGCATAATATACCTTCATAAATTCCTTGAAAATCATAATTTGAAACATTTTGAATAAATTGAAGGACATGATTAAAAGCAGAATAATTTCTCTTACCATTGAATTTTACCTGAGACAAGAGTCTTGCCACTTAGGGTGGAGTATTGGAAGATGCACGTCCATGGATACAACTCCAAATTGGAAGTTTAAGAGGAGCCATCGTAATTAAATAAAATGTTAAAATTTAAAGGACTCCAACAGACAACAAGTTTCAGGCCCTCCTTCTAGCGCCAAAAATGTTGAGGCCTCGAAAGTCGCTGCTACAACATTGGGGAATAACCACCCGGTCCGGACCTTAATACAACGCCTTTTCCATTTATGATAGTGGCTCTGACTGGTTTAACTAGGTCCAGTTACCTTTTCCCTATTGCTATTGGTTTACGATGTATCGTTAACTACCAATAGACAGGGATATCAGATCAATTCTTCTTGCTGATCAGGCAAGAGAATGACTCTTAAACTAATTTGGGTTCATCCAAACCACAACTAAGATTTTGCCTCTTCGAGAAGAGGACTTAAAAGAATGTAGAAATTAATCTAAATGCAAACTTATTCTATAATGCAAGCAAAAAGAAACTAATCTAAATCCTACCTTAATCAGGTAGATGAAAATCTATCCCAACTAAGAGCAAGATAATTAAGTAATGAGGATTAAAATATGTCTGGCTTTAAATTAATGTCAAGCTAATGAAGAAATTCAATTCAGCTCACATTTGTGAGTACCAAAACATATTCTATTGAGACCATTTGACTGAAATAATAAATCAACAACACTCCAGAAGAAATTCACAAAAATGATATCGATTATCATATCAAGAAATTCACAACACATTACTATTTAATAAATCAGTGTTATAAGACATATTTCTGAGTAATGGTTACTCATAAATCAGAGTTTAATTCATAAGAGCAGAGATAATTAACAATTTGAGACAAATTATCCATATCAACAGAAATGCCAAAACATGAATAAAATGAAACAACAATTTTATTAAAATAAAAATGAAACTGGTATTTGATACAAAAATGCCAAAAATACCAGTTAATTGAATCTGCTTCTCTGATCCTGGTCTCTAACAGCACTTTACATTACTTGAATTTCTGCTTTCAAGACTAGAGCTGTAGAAATGCAAGCTCTGCCCATCATGCATAATTAAAGATATAAAGAATAAACCCTCATTAATGTTCAGATCTGAAACTTTCTCTCCTCCCCATCTACAACTCTAAATTCGTATAACATAAATGCTTTTAGAAGTCTGGAATTGCATAGGAGAGCAGCCCTTTTTACACTTTGCCATCTGCAATTTATAATCCTCCCAAAAGTATTTTTAGAAGAGAGTTTGTTGAAGAAAAATCTGCCCAATCCAACTTTAATTGCTCAAAAATTCCAATCTTTAATTGTTGGAGTCTTCTCATTGACTCAAATCTTTTTCCTCAATATCCCTTCTATTGTTTTTTCCTGCAAAAATAAATTAAAATGAATTAAGATGCAACAATAAAATCCAAATATTATTTCTAACATTTAAAACAAATCCAATCAAATTCTATTTAAATAAATAAAAAGGAAATTTGAGCTTCTTATTGATACTCATAACGATCTTAATTTACCAAGGATAATATTGATGCATGAATCTGCAATTAGAAGAGGCCGGGCAAGTGAAAATGAAGAAAACAAAACTCAGAAAATTGATTTTATTTTTAGAAATTTAGATCTTGACCCTCTGCCTGATTTTTGACCCAATAAATCATCAAATCTGTTAGTGAAACCTCCTCAGAAATGTTTTCCTTGATTTTATCTTTCCAATGAGCCATCATGGGCCTCATTTGGTCAATTATAACTCAATCTATGAGCTTCCAAAGTTGATGAGTCAAATCTAGCATAAATTTGGAAATTCTGTTTGTTGGACTAAAAATCAGAATTTTTAATTAGAAATTTAATCCTAAATTAGATTCTAATTATCTAATAATTAATTCTAAATTAATTATTAACTAACTAACAATTAATTTAGTTACAAAATTAAATTAATATACAAATGATTTGAAAAAAGTTAATTTAAATACGATTAATATTATAGTTCAAATTATATTAAAATTATAATAAACATTATAATTATAATATAATTATTATAATATAAAAAATATAAAAATTAATTTACAAACCATTGAAATCAATCTAAACCCATTAATTCATCCACGTGAGATTATGGAGGGATATGGTGAGTGGAGTGTGAGGTGAAGGTGACGTGAGGGTGAGTGAGGTGGAGATACGGGAGGCATAAGGGATGAAACAAAAAAAAGAAAAAAAAACAAACTTTATATTAAAAAAATTTAACACATCGCATATTGCAAGAACCTTGGATGGGGGTTTTTTAAATGTGCATGTTCTAAAAATTGCGATGGATCTAAAATTGGGATATTGCGATATGCGATGGATCCGAAATTGCAAAATTGTGATCTTGCGATATTGCGATATTGCGACGGATCTGAAATTTGTGATCTGCGATCTGCGACGGATTCTAAAATTTGCGATCTACGATCTGCGACGGATTCTAAAATTTGCGATCTGCGACAAATATGAAATTTGCGATTTGCGATCTGCGACGAATCTGAAATTTGCGATCTGCGATCTGCGACGGATACGAATATATATATATATATATGTTTTTTAATATTAAGTTTTTCTAAACTACAACTACTCTGAAAATAAATAAAAAGAATAAAAATAGCATTTTTAACCCAGACTTATATAAATGATGGGACTTCAAAGGAGTACCATTTTTAAACCAGTTGACCAAATGAGGCTAAACAAACGTCAATGGGAGGCTTATAAAAAATTAATTATAACAAAGAAATCAAAACAAGAATTCAAAGAAAAAGAAAAATTAACAATCGCGTAGGATAATCAAATAAAATAAAAATCTGAAAAGGCGTTTAGTCAAAAATTTATAGAAAGGGTCCCCATTATTTGAAGTGAAAAAGTCAAAAATGGGGGGGGGCGTTGTGTTTTACCACAACAAAGCCTGATTATCTTATTTACTTTGTATCACAGCTTTGGACCCCTGTACCTTAAAAGGGGCGGCAACTCTTTTCGGAGCCCCCACCTGACGGGGGTTCGAGGGCAGTGCCCCCGAAGCTAAAAACAGATGTAAAATTTCCTTGTAAAAGTATAGTAATTTCTAGTCAATCTGGGCTGTTCATTAGGAAAATGATCTGACAGTAGAAGTTATGTTTAGATTAGGGTTTTTTTCCCTAGAAGGCAACCCCCTTGTATATATGAGGGCATTGTATTGCGGCTATGTATTATGAGTGTATTATCGGAGTGAGAAACAGAGAGGGAGACTGTGAGAGAGAACAGAGGATATTACAGCGGATCTGTTGCAGGTTTTGTCTCTTCATTTTTGTTGGATAATATAAATGAAGGATTGGCTGTTCGGGGTGGACGTAGCCCAAACTAGGTGAACCACGTATATCTGTGTCTCTCTGGTTTTATGTGTTTTGTGTGCTTGTATTTTTGCATATTTTTATGTGTTTCATTGCTCTGTAATATTTAATTTTCTAACAACATATTCCAACTTCACCTTTTTTCAGGCACTTGTTCACGTAAGAAGTGATACTTGATGGGAATGTGCTTGGTCTTGGAATGCAGAACAGGATCCGTTGAGATACTGATGGCACTTCTGTTATCACACGTAATGGATATAGGAGGTGAACACTGGATTTGAAAGTCTTGTAAGGTTTTCATCATCCAGAGAAGTTGAGTGCAACATGATGCGGCAGCCACATATTCTGCTTCTACTGTAGATAAGGCAATAGAGCTTTGCTTCTTGCTGAACCAAGATACTAACTGGGGCCCCATATAGAATGCGCCACCACTAGTGCTTTTCCGATCATTAACATTTCCAGCCCAATCTGCATCAGTGTATGCATGAAGATTAATATCAGCGTTCTTTGGATACCATAGTCCAAAGTATTGAGTTCCTTGTAGATATTTGAATATTATTTTCACAACCCGAAGTTGAGACTCTTCTGGATTAGCTTGGAATCGTCCAACAATTCCAACTACATGCATAATGTCTAGTCTTGTCCCAGTGAGATAAAGTAGACTTCAGATCATAGATCTGTATTCTGGTTGATTCACCATGTGGGAATCATCATTAGAACTGAGATTACATCTGATTATCATTGGTGTACTTACAGGTTTGCAATCTTCCATGCCATACTTCTTCAATATTTGCTTAAGATATTTTTCTTGTGATAAGAATATGTCGCCTGTTTCTTGTTGCACTTGCAAGCCAAGAAAGAATGTTAGTTCCCCAAGTAAAGAAATTTCAAATTCTTGCTGCATATCAGAAGAAAATTTCTGACTCATAGACTCTTCATTACTTCCAAAAATGACATCATCAACATATACAAGCACAATCAATAGTTTGTCATTTTCAGTTTTTGTGTATAAGCTGCTATCAGCAGACCCCTTCGAAAATCCTTGTTGACGAAGATATTTGTCAAGACGATAGTACCATGCCCTTGGAGCTTGTTTGAGACCATATAGAGAATTTTTAAGTCTACAAACAAGTTTTTCATCATTTCCCAAAATGAATCTTTCTGGGTGTTCTACATAAACTTCTTCTTCTAGATCACCATTGAGAAAAGCAGATTTAACATCCATTTGATAAACTTTGATTTGTTGGAAGCTTGAAAAATCAAGAAACATTCTTATGGCTTGAAGTCTGGCTACATGAGAAAAAGTTTCTTCAAAGTCTATACCTTCTTGTTGAGCATACCCCTTGCAAACATTTCTAGCTTTATTTCTTATAACATCCCATTCTCATTTAACTTGTTTTTGAATATCCATTTAGTTCCAATGAAATTTTTGTCATCAGGTCTTGGTACTAATTCCAAGTGTGATTATTTTCAATTTGATCAAGCTCTTCTTTCATGGCTTGAATCCAACATTCATCTTTTCTAGCTTGACTAACATTGGGTGGTTCAATAGTGGACATGAATGCTAGATTGCTAGAAGATCCCATGAGATTCCTTATTGTTTGTACACCTGATACCTTTTCTCCCAAAATTTGAGATTTTGGATGATTCTTTTGAACATATCTGGATGGACTTTTTTCAGATAAATCATCCTCGGGTTCTTCATTGGGTTCACTATCTATATCATTCCTATTTGATGTAGAAGGATATATGTCATCATCATCTTCATCTGTTGTTTGTTTTTCTTCTTTTGGAGCTGCAGGAGACTCATCAATAACAACATCAATACATTCAACAATCTTCCGAAGTCTTTTATTGTAACATTTATATGCTCTACTCCTAGAGGAGTAACCAAGAAGTACTCCTTCATCTGATCTGGGTTCAAACTTGCCAATTTTTTCATCATTATTTTTGATAAATCATTTGCTTCCAAAAATTCTAAAGTTCTTTACAGTGGGAGGATTACCATACTAGAGTTTATATGGAGTTTTATCACTATTTACATGAACATGTGCCTTGTTGAGAATGTTTACTGCTATATGTGCTGCTTCTCCCCAAAATGTGTCAGGTGTTCTGGAATCATCGAGCATAGCTCTAGCCATTTGTTGAACTGTTCTATTCATTCCTTTTGCAACACCATTTTGTTGTGGAGTGCTAGCTACATAAAACTATCTTTTTATGCCATGTTGTTCACAAAATTCAAGGAATTCATCTGATGTATATTCTCCTCCTCGATCAGATCTGAGAAACTTGATTTTTAGATCTAATTCATTCTCAACTAGTGCTTTGAAGATCTGAAATTTCTCAAATGCTTCATCTTTCTGTTTAAGTAACCCAATCCAACACATTCTAGAGAAATCATCAATAAATAAGATATACTATTGTTCACAACATGGTGAATTTTTCCTCATAGGTCCACATATGTCAGTATGAATGAGTTCAAGAGGCTTAATTGATGATCCTTCCTTGCCATTAAATTGTACTCTAGTTTGCTTACCAAATTAGCAAGATTTGCATATGATATTTTCAGGTAAAGTAATATTGGGAAGATCACGAACAGCTTTAAGGCTGCTTGATTTGTTGATTTGAGAGAAGCTCAGATGCCCCAACCTTCTATGCCATAGCTAGTTTTCTAAATATTTACTCAAGTAACATTGTTCTTTGCAGTTCTTCAATACATACATGTTGCTTGGAGTCCTTTTTCCTTTTATAATTGTTTTACCTGTATCAAGATCATGTACCACACATTCTTTTGAACTAAAGACAACTTCAGTTCCTTGATCACACATTTGACTTACACTTAACAGGTTATTCTTTCATCCATCCACATACATGACATTATTAGCTTTCACCTTTTCTTTTAGAAAAACAAACCCTTTTCCCTTAATGACAGCAGGAGTATCATTTCCAAATGTAACATTCTTCTCTTTTTCTAGAGCACTATATGCAAGATGTTTGTTTTTGTCACTTTTCATGTGTTTAGAGCATCCACTATCAATGCACCATTGATTTTCTTCACCTTCTGCAAATAAGGCTATGCCACAATTTTCAACCTATAATCCCTTCTTTTTCCACACTTTCGAGCTTGAAGGACATTGCTCTTTTGGCTAGATTTTGCTTTTGCATTCAGATTCTTCATGGCCAAAGTTATTGGAATATGTACATTCAACCTCATTTTGAAGACGAAAAAAGTTGTTGTATGTACTCTTCTTTGTTCCAATATCAATCCTTTTCTTTCTTGCTTCTCTTGTCATGATGGTTTTATATGCAACACATTGAACAACTTTATGACCAAAATTGTGACATGAGAAACATTGTCCATTGAAGAAGAAATTTTTGCGATCATGAAATATTCTACTCGAATTTACCTGTTGATTGGTGTTTCTTTGAAATATCTTCCTGTTAGTGTTCTTTGAGTTGAAATGGTCATGCTTTACTTGTAAGGATTCTTTATTCCCTTGCTAAGTGGTAGAATGTTGTATGTTGGCTGTAGTTGCTTTTAGATAATTTGGTGTTGAAGCCTGAGAAGATTCTCTGACATATCCAAGACCTGTATTTATAAGAGGAGAATGTTGTACCTTGATAATCTCATCTATGGTTTCAGATCCTTTAGAAAATCTAAGATTCAAAATCTTCATTTTCTCAATTTCTTTTCTTAGACTTACTATTTAACATTCTAATTTCTCATTGTGTTTCTCCTTTCCTTCAAGCTGATTTTTCAGAGTTTCTATGGATATTTTACTTTCTTCTAAGCATATTTTAGTTTCTTCTAAGAATATCTTGAGTTGATTGAATTCATCAAGAAAATCATTATCGTCCAAATCATCCATAAATGTATCTTTTTCTTCTTTAGATTCTTTTTCAAATGCCATGAGAAGTCTAAGATCTTGTTCACACTCTTCCTCACTGTCAGATAACCCATCACTGTCTTCATGATTATAGTAAATTTTTCTAGTGCTAAACCGAATCTTATTCCTTCTTGCTACTTCTTTTCCTTTTTCATTTGTTTCTTTGTGAGGACACTTAGCAGCATAATGACCCACTCTTCCACAAGAAAAACATTTGAAAGGAAGCTTACGTTTGAACCGTCTTGTACCAAGTTGGAGTTTCTTTACAAAATTTAGCTCATCTTCTTCTGAGATATACCCTGATCCTTCTGTCTCTTGTACTTCTTTCTCTTTTGTAGAATCTCTAAAGACATCTTCTTTAACTTCATATGGTCCTCCTCTTCTCATTTCATATGCAGTTAGTATGCCATGAAGTTGTACCACAGTAATATTTTGAAGATCTTGTTTTTCTTCAAGAGCAGAAACTTTTGACTCAAATTTTGTCATTAGTGATCTTAAAACTTTCTCAACCAAAGCAGATTCGGTTATTGTTTCTCCTAGATCTCTCATACAATTTACAATATCATCAAGACGTAAAAAGAAATTGGCAATGCTCTCCTCATTATGAATTTTTAGATTCTCGTATTGAATTCTAAAAGTTTGGAGTTTAACACATTTTACCTTTGCATCACCTTCATAACTTAGAATTCTTTTTTCCCATACTGCCTTTGCCGTATTCAGCTGCATAAATTTGACAAATTATGATTCAGTTAGACTTCCCAATAGAGCATTGACCACTTTTGCATTCGTTTCATAATTCTTTCTTTCTGTTGGATCTGTTGGTACTGCAACTGGATATTGATATCCTCCTTCTACTATAGCCCATACATTTGGTCCCAGAGACTGAAGATAGGATCTAGTCCTTGTTTTCTAGAAGATTAAGTTGTTTCCATTGAAGAGCAGAGGCTTGATAGATGTTGTTCCTTCTTGATTTTTCATCTTGATTGATCTTCCTTCTAGTGTCTAAGTTTTTTTAGAAGGACCTTCTCTGATACCAATTGTTGGGAAAAATACTGAGGGGGGGGTGAATGAGTGTTTAGAGCTGATTGAAAATTTTTACCTTTTCCTTTTCTTCAAACCAAATGCTACTTTATTGAATCCAACTTATAAGTCAGAGAACTTATTATGTCTTTACTTAGACCATCATTCATTCATCAGATGTTTAGTAAGTAGTAAGTATGAATAGAAATAATAGAACAAACCATCAATCATAAGCAACGCATATGAAAACTAGTATTTAAGGTGGAAACCCAATTCGGGAGAAAAACATCACTTCTATTATCTCAGTCTTCAATATATATTATAAAGAAAAATTTTTACAATTTTATGTTGGCTCAGACTTATACTAGCACGCAGGCACCCACCTGTAGAAAGGCTACAACCTTCTCCCATTCTCCAGTCATTGCTGGAAGGGAGCTCCAACCCCCTGATTTTAATACCAGCTTCTACTGGCAGGATACTTCCTCTTTCATACAGAAGACCTCAACCCTCAGATACACTAGATTTCTTCTATTTCTTCATCAGACTTCCATTAGGTCTATTTCCTTTGCTGATCATCGTAAAGATTTATCGTTTCTAGATCATATCCATAGGTGCATCATTTTTATCCAGATATCTCTTAAAGAGATTTTTATTTATTAACAACCCTTCACTTGCACACACTGTAGTGTAATCCTCTTCTCCTTATATAGTTTAGCCTTTATCAATACCATGAGTAGAAAACCACTCAACCACTGATGGTATTCATATTAAAAGTCGAACCAATCCAAATTGAAATCCTGATCTTCGTTCTTCCATGCACGAATTGTCCCAAAGATAATCTTTATCTCCGCCAAAAAATACTATAACGTGCTGCTGATGGTTTTCTTTCTTTTATTGGAATTTTATTTATCAAATTCGTGGAATTTGATAAATAAATATTATTCACAACCTTTGGCAATTAAATATATAATATAACTTTATATTAATAACCAGTTCTTTTATCAAATTTCTTTTAAATAGACCTTTTGTTCTGGCCCCACATATATAATCGACGGCCCAATCAATATAATTTAAAACTGGGGCCCATCGATAACGATCGTTTCCATCCAACGGCGGAGAGAACATCGCTCGGCTTCAGATGATTTGACGGATATCGTTCGTTGATGATGCATGGATGATAATGCGCGATGGCGTGCCATACCTTTGGTAACTTTCACGCATATAGATAAAATGAACACCATCCGATGGCTTCCCTCCAAATTGACGGTGCTCAACAATATCACTGGGCATCCTGGGTTGAACAGTAATGCGTGATGGCACGCAGTGACAAGTGGTTTTGTGGAGTCTTACAAGGAGACATGTCACCTGTTCTGTCAAATCAGAACCAACCTTTTGAATACCGCTCAACCCGTAAAAGCGATGCGATATGGGAAAACTGGGTTTTCCAATCCACTCACCGTTTTGAACAATAATTAACCAAGGTTAATTTGGGTTTGCACTATCCTTCTTACTTAGTTAACTCCGGTCTATCTTTGGCAGTATTTCTAATAAACAGTGAAAAAATGTAGTTCTCTTTCGACAAGATTTTCATTACCATTAGGATAGAGTTAGTTATACGTAGGCTTCCTTTATGAGGGGAATGAATTCAATAGAGTTTTTTTGAAAACTTTAATGGAACCAGTGGATGGAATTTTTTCACAAACATCAACTTGAGACAATTCAATGGAAACAGAAATTTATTCAATTGTAGAAAGCTCCTCTTTGTCTCTGGACAACTCTGCTTCAATTCACTACTTGTCTCTGCTCCTTGAGTGATGATACTACTCTCTGTAGATTCACTCTTCCTCTATTTTTCTCTGCTGACCTTTGTTCTCTGCTACGTTGCCTTCCTAATTATAGTTTCAGATGTTTGTTCTTTGCCAATTCCCTTGCCATCAATGACAACATTTTCAACAGCATACCCCTGTATACTGCTGGATACCCCAAGCTACTATTTTACCACCTTGTACCGTCTCGTGCCCTGACTGTGTCCAAGCATCGGTCACTCCCTAAGTGCTCTCAATGTGATGTAGGAGACTCCTACTCCACAATGCAGTCCCACACACTACGGTACACCACCATGCAACTCCATGTCCAGCGATAGTCCACTTCTCAATGCTAGAGGCTCCCACACATCCCTGGATGTGATGACGAAGAGTCGTGCCTCTACATGTCGGACTACCCCCAATCGGTATCATCATCTCCACCATCGCATCGCTATATCTGCTGACGAATGGATCATCACTCCAAATCCTCCTCAAGGGGTCCGAGAAGTGAATCTCCCTATGTATCAATAGTGTTACCACCACTGCTCGACTCCACTACGTCCTATATGCCCCACACAAAGGTGAAGAATCCTTGGCCCCATAGAAGGTGCCAGTTGGTCGCCTGCCAATGCCACCTCCTCTGAAAAGCTCTTTCCAAGGTATGTTGACCACCCTATGATCCCATGTATAAGTGTCATGCCAAGACAACCTAGGGAGTCTGCCCATAAACTAGTTGGCCACTGGAGCTGGCCAAAACTACCCTAGCGGATGCGCATGCTCTACTACTAGGCCAAATATACCCTCCAATACACACTCAACCGACCTGCCTGGGAAATGATAGGTGATCCCACCTAGATCCCAATGCCAATCTGGGGTTCCTGTATTCCACATACCTAGAAAATCCTGCTGAACTACACCTGGGTCAACCACTATCTCCAAAACCCACTCCACCGAGTACCAAATCAAAATCTCTTGCCATCCAACCTCGACAAGTGGATGTTGCACACTGTGCAACTCCGATCGTCTCATCCTCCTAACCAAGTCAACATATGAGGTCTGACTAGGTGACTCCATCTCTTTCTCTCCAATGGGGAGTGGTGAGCCCACAATGCTGTTAGTATCGTCCATGCATGCGTGAAGGGGAATGATCTGACGCTCCAATGTGCCCTCTGGTTGTACCACCAGGTAATCAGGTCATTCCCCAATGTGGGCCAACTTGGCCACCGACTTGGCACAAGCCACTCTCATGCCCTCCAGCTCTTTTTCCTACAACAAAATGGTCTCACGTACTGACGTGGCCTTCCCTTTCATAACTATAAGGTCTGCGCGAAGCTGATGATACCACTGTCTACGACCATCATCCAATACCCCTGTATCTCCTAGTGTCTCATCGAAGGTGGATATATCTCCTGACACATCACCCATTTTTCGTGTGCTGCTACCACTCGAAGACTTGGACATGACTCTGGTCATCACATCAGTGGATGGCTCTACTGGGGTAGGCTCTACATTTTCCACTATGATATCAACTGTCACAGTTAGGGAGGTCTCCAATGAGGGTGAGTATTGTGTCATGCTAGGTGTATCCTAGAACTACCTGCAATCCTATGTGCCCTCATTCTCCAAGCGCGAGGTAACCATTTTGATGGTTTCCCTCTCCGATACTCCATCAAGCTGGAAAGAGGTATCCAAATTCTCCACCCAAGCTCTTTCCGAATGCTTGGATGACTCGTTAAATGTCGGTAGATGGAATCTGTCCATTGTGCGCTATAAGCCCCCATCATGTGAGCACATGTTCCCTCTGTGAAGGTTTCGGGGTCTGCTATCCTGCTGGAGCTGAAAAAAATCTCTGAATGGAAGGGCATCCCTAAACTCCTACCCATATGCCTGATACTCGGCGAAATAATAACCCATGTGGCCAGGCTCTGGCTCCAGCTGTGCTCCTGCCCCTATGTCTGCACTCAAAAAAGTGGGCATAGTGGAACGTGTGGGTGTATGTGATGCCATATGCTGAGTGGCATCATGCTTTGGAAAATGGTGGGATGTGCTTGATCCCTTGCCAATCTGGAAACCCCTTGGGGTTTCATGCTGTCTAGCCTCCACAGTGATGAATCTCTGCCCCATTACCTCAATCTGCCTTGACAGATCTTGTACTGATTTGAGGAGCATCTCCCCAAATCTCTTTGCATCATCATCACCTGCCATCGGCTCCTCATGCTCTGTGACTGAAACAACACTGCTGCTCCAAGACTACATTGCTGCCTGGCTTCGGCCTCTAATTTACCCACTGAAAAGTACTCAGAAAATTATAGGAATTTGGGAAGGTGATCCTTGCCCAAAATCCAGAAAAACCTAGAAAGGGTTTCTTCTAATTCCAACCTTCAAAATTTAACCGTTTGTAGTTGGGCCCTCTTCCAATTTCATTTCTTGGCACTGCAGCTGCTAGTATCAATCGTTGCTCTCCGAAATCCAAGAAAACATCTGTATGGTCTCTTTCCTGATGTTGCAAACCATAGGCTGAGCCATAACTATGCTCTGATGCCACTGTAATATCCCGTTTCCGGGATATTTCTAAAACACAAGCAAACTCCAACTAGAGATAGACATGGAGGCCATTTACCAGATATGTCGCCTCTAAAGGGGACGAGATCTGGAGGCTACTTGGCCCTTTCGAGACTCTGTCTAAGAGTGGAAGATAACACACCAAGAGGTATGGAACTAGAATGCTAAAAATCAATAATAGACATACAATAGAAACAGTACACGACAACCACGGCAACTCAACCAGAAAACATATAGAAGAAATGTTGAGCCATTTTATTAATATGATAAATGTAATGGAATGCAATAAGCTAATCTTGCACAAGGCAAGTGAGAAAACACTCTCAGATAATACCGGAAATGGCTTCTCTATGGACTGCGTCCTAACTACTGGGAACTGCTGTGTAGCTGTAAGTACTGGAATGGACAGAAAACTAGGGGTTGATCCTCTTTCCAGAATGAGCTAAAAATTGGCAAACCTCCTCTCCTCAGTAACCTGGACAATATCCGCAAACCATTCCAAGAATGGACAATCCCCAAAAACACCAGAAACTGCCTCCCCAGTGAATTACGCTGGCCTCCAAGGGACAACACAGTAGCTGGATAGAAACAACTGAAATACTGCCACCAACTCCACCAAAACCCTCCGATGGTAAAAGGCTAACACTTTGCTCAAAATATCGGTGAAATCTTCTGCATAAACACCAATCCGGGGCTCATCCACAATGGACTGCGTCCTCTCTCCCAGTGACTACGCAGTCTCTATTAGCTCTAGCTCCACAATAAACCCAAACAATGAAATGACTCACAAAATGCAAGAAATCAAACCTTGCCCGAGCAGGAACTCAAAGTCCCCTGGGGCTAAGGGTGAGATCTCTGCACGAAGACACTCGGTGCACTAAACAGTGTTGCAAATAGGCTAAACAACTTGTGTGCGAAAGAAGACCAAAGTCTCACTCCAAAATCAAAAAATCTAGAATGATCCAAATGAGGAGGCTCCTCCCTCTTTTATAGCATTTGTTTCCCTCCAAAATGCATCGTAGTCTCTCTCCTCCACATCCTCATCCTTATCTGTGCAGAAGCTTCTAGAGTGCACGTAGGCTCCCCTTCTCTACATGGTGTTTGGCCCCCCTTGGCTCCGCCCCTTAAGTCACAACGTTGTGCTACTAGGAAGGTGTTTTATTCCATCTAAGTGACTTAGAGCCTCTTTTCTCACTTTTTATTTATTTACAAACCATAGACGGAAAAAATATACAAAATTGAATATTCCAATTAGGTGTCGCTAATTAGCAATATTACATTTTAATAGATCCACAATGAGATATGGAATCGGACCTTGTCTTATTAGGACCTAATGATTGGATGGATTGATCACCACCACCCCACATATATCACCACCTTACTCTTGACATTATTACTTTCACCTTAGGATGATGGAGAGACTAATGGGTTTTGTGAGAAAAATATTCATTTTGTCTTCGAAATGGAACTACAGAAAAATGGATGCTTGGATGGATTAATGAGCGTGAAGGTCATATCCTTGGTGACTATGACTTCTATGAAAATTTTTTATTTAGGTTAAAATTTCAAACCAATGGAGGGATAAACCCTATATGGGTAGTAATAGTTATCTTGAATTAGAATATCATGTTATAGTGATATCCTTTTTCCATGGAACTAAGGGTGTCTTCAATCTTGACAAATTTTATGTTCTACTTGATGTACTAATTCCCTTCTACCTTTGATTCAAATTATAGGTATGGTGGCTCTCTAAATATGTAGCATTATAAAATGTGGCATTCTTATGTTTATTCTCATCCTTGAAGGCCCTTTGTGGCAAACCACTATCATAGAATCTATTCTCCTAGAATAAAAACCTAAATCTAATCAGAATATAATGAGAGTTTTGAATCTTCATTGGTATGATTTTGTCTAGTTCTTATGTTTTAAAGGGTAATTGTGACCTAAATTGGTCAATATAACCTATTATCCTAGAAACCAAGGCGTAATTTAATAAAAATATATTCAATGATATTTGGTTTTTAAGAATTCCCCTCTCATTGAGGAAATCATATGAAAATTCTTGATATAGTTGATGTGGGTTAATACAGAAAAGGAAATTGGTGTACCTGATATCACAGATAAGGAAAAGTTTTTGTTTGTGATTTGAAGAATTTTTGGGTCATTAATATCAGAAAGGGCTAAATAGATGACTTTTAGTAGCTAAAATAGAATTTAATCACGAGGAAGGTGCCCTTGTACCTAAAATAACACCAACTCAAAATCAAAATCAAATCAATCCATAATGTGGGGAGCTAATAAATAAGGGTGTATTTTTGAAATCGAACATGGTGCATGCATCCATCAAATGCATTTAAAAAAGTATATTTTCAATTTAAATACTGTAACTTTGTCGATTACATAGCAGAGCTAAGTAGAAGACCTTTCAAAACTTTCTATACGTCCTCCATTTTTACAATGTCATCATCGGGATGGTGCCCTTGTTATATAGAATGGCCTATAATGAGCCACCAAAGGGCCACCTATTACATTTGATCCCTATATCTTGCCAACCCAAAATAGCATTGAATCCAATCTAGAATGTGGGAGCCTAATCAATTGATGGTGTGCATTGGGATCACAGCTTTACTAGCCACACATCCTGCATATACCTATTGAAATGTTCAAAGAACATTCAAATTGTTAGGATCTGTTATCACTCTAGTAATTCGTCAAGTTGTGAGATTTTGATTTATAGTTGTAAGGACTCTAGACGTAACCACAAACCTACTTTTAAACACTAATATCTAGCATTCTAAGGGTTCAGAGAGGGCTCTCTCTATAAAATTTAAGTTTGTTTGATTTAAAAAATATTAGGCTAGTTATGATAGTGAAATTTGGATTCAGTTTGATTGATTTGGTGGGGAAAACCACTTAATGAGATGGATAGTGGGAAATCTATTTTTCCATTGGGGTGAGGAGTCAAAAATCAAGTAGACAGAGGTAGGATCAATGTCAAAAAGTGAAATGTTTTCAGGGCAAGATATATAACCCTTTGAAGATATTGGAAGGTTGTTTGGTAAGGTTATATGAGAGGGATAAAGAGAAATGAAGGGTTCTTTCATCTAGAAAAGAAAAGTAGTAGGTAGAGGCGAAATGAAAGGGGGATCAATTAAGGGTTCCCTACTCTGGAAATCAACAGAAAACATAGAAATGATAAACAGTAAAGAGAGGGTGATTTTAACAAATAATAAAGTAATATTCCTCTTTATTAATTAAAATTTGGAACACATATATGGATGCATGAAACAAATAAGATAAAAAATGACAAGTAGAGAGTACTTCACTTCAATAGCTCATCACATGAATCCTAAAATATGATGCTAATTGATTCAATCCTATCTAATACTCGAAATTTGAAACACAAAAGCCTTTAAATCCAATAAAAAATGACTATAGAAATCTTCAACAATTTATTCGACAATAATACTTCAAACTGTGAAGTATTTATGCATAATTGTTTACAAAATATCCTAGAATAATTCTAGGAATTATCTGAGGAAAATAGAAATATCCTTACAAAAAAATAGAGACATCTTCTTTACAAAGAAGCAAGCTATCCTACCTATCCAAATAAAATAGAAACTAATTGTGGATTAGGGGCATCAAGCTGCCTTGATGTCCTCTTTGCTAGCTTAGATAATTTAAATCTGTTTTGAAATCCGATCCGCTTTATCTTATACACTATAAATTCGATTTCTTTTAATCTGATACTCTTTAACCACGGATACTCTTTGACCTCTGTAAAGTTGTTTTTTACGACTGTAATAAATCTGTTTTGACTGAAAATTAGAAAATTGTTTTTTTCATCTTATCCTCCTTTTAACTATCACAGTAAATCAGTAAGTAACTGCCAAGTTTCTTCATATGAAATTTGTATCTTCTTCAGTTTTCTGAAGTTTTCCTCTGCCTCTGTATATGTGGAAAAAGTTGGTTTTATAACAAACAAATGTCTTATCTCATGCTGCAAACAAAATAAATCTTGAAAACTTATGAGTAACACTTTTCTTGTAGGGATACCTGTCCATCTATCTTGTTAACCTATTATTTTTCATATTCTTTGATCTTTCTATTGTAATCCTCCTGAAGCATAAGTTTATCATTGATGACCAAAATGTTAGACATACTTCTTTGCCTAATATTTTCAAATTTAACCGTGAATTTGGTTACGGTTATGTTTATATTCTCACACTTTTCTTCAATTTGTTTCATCAAGTTCTTCTTAGTGATGACTTCTATTATTTCAAGGATTGTATCAGTCCCATCAGTAATCTCAATTTCTTCTAGCTTTTCCTTCTTTTTTCTGTTAAGAAATTTGATCAATTCTATTGCTTGCTCAAGTTTGTTATTAAACTCGTCTTTAGTCTTTTGAACTTATGATAGTTCTGCCTTTAGTAAATCTCTTTTTTCAAGGATCACCTAAATTTAAGGCCACACATCGTTGATGGATTCAATGACCTTGTTTCATAAATGGTTTTTCACATATGAAATTGGCTCCTTTGACGTTAAATACTTTTGTAGCTTCTTGCATTCTTTATTTAATCTAGCAGTCTTTTTCTCATGGATCTTGGCATTAATTTGAGCCGACTTATTTTGATCTTCAAGATTTTCAATCACCTGTTTCAATTTGTTAATTTCTTTTGTCTGAAGTGACAATTATTCCATGGCTTTTATCAGCTTGTTGGACCCATATGAAGGGTGAGTTGTTGTAGTTGATGACTTTGTAGCTGATGATGTAGATGATGTCACTGGCACTGCAGTAGTTAGTGGTAATTTGGGTGTCAAATCTTCTGCTAGAGTTGATGGCGCAACTATAGTAACCATAGGGATAACTGAAGGAACTTCTAGTATTTTTTTTGTTTTCCTTTCATGGACAAGCTTATCCATTTGAATCTCCATTTCTTTGATTTTTCCTATTAACTTAAAGAATATGTTCATCATATCATCCTTCTCATTTTGTCCTTATATTATTTCCTTATCTTGAGGACGTTCAGTTAATGGAAATTTCAGCTATTTCCTCAATGCTCCAATGTCTTCATTATATTTCTTTACTAACTATTCTACTGATTTGACATTTGCAAGGTCATATCCAACTTGCAGGACCAAACCTTCTAGAGATTTAATTCTAGTATATTTAGCATATAATGATGCTTTGTTAAGTTTCATTTGATCTTTCTTATTTATGATTGTGTTCTGAAGTTTCTGAAGACTGATTGTTTTGGTGGTAATATTTGAATACAACGTCTTTGAACTCTATCTATGAAATTCTATCTGATCAAGAGCATGAATTTTTTCTGTTTGTACTTCTAGATAAATCATTTTGTATTCTACAACTGCCTTTGAAACCTTCACTGTAGGCTGTAACATAGACATGATCACCTTTTTATTTGAGTAATCAAAGAGAGATAAAAGTTTGTTTTGAATGCTTGGTTTTTTCTTTAAGTATTAAGAGTCAATCTCATTTTTAGTCTCTCCATTCTTTAACTTAATCTATTTATACTTTTCCTTGATATCAAGGTCCTTTTCCTTTACTCTCTATGAAGATGATTCTTCCGTTTTCTGTTGTTTCTCTATCAACTATGCATTTTCATTAGAAATATTCACTTCATTTACCTTCTTTGTAACTAGCCCATTTATGATAGCAGTGGTAGTATCTGTGTTTCTTACTAGGACATCTGTGTCTTCAACTTCAATAGTAGCTTTCTATTTTTCTACTGAATTTAACTTAGGATTCTTATTATATCTTAAGTGGAACCTAGTTTCAGTAGTAGTTTCAACAATATAATAATCTTCTCTAATTCTTTTGGTGGTTTTCTATTTTTGATCTACAGTTTGTAAAGTGTGACTAGTATCACTTTGCTTTACTGCATCTATTAAAGTTTTTTGTGTCCACTTAGTCTGATTAGCATACTTCTCAATCTCCAGTTTTTTTCATGGATGTAAGGTTTCAGTTTACACTTAACCCTCATTTTACTTAAGATTCCTTGTGGATCATAGTTCTAGAAGAAATTATCTTCAAATTTGTATTCTAATAACTATTTGGCTACTTTTATCTCTGCATCTATATGATTACAAACGAATGGTCCCACTTGATTCTTTCACTTAAACTGTGTTTTCTTCTTTGCTGCTAGAAAGTTCATTGAATCAGAATTTAAGATTTTCCTGATAGATTCCAAGGAAAAAACCCTCATTGGTACTTATTCTGGTAATTTGTATGGAAATAAATTGGATCCAAAAACTCTAATATCTGTGTGTTTTTCATACAAATACCAATATCTAGTTTTGCTATGCTCTGATAGCCATAAAATATTCTTCATATCATCATTTATCCTTGGTTCAGTATTGTTAACATTTTTATCAATGGATGGATGAAGAAGTCTAAAAAAACTGCATATCTAAACTCTGTGAATGCTTTTATAATTAAAGAGGTCCAAAAAATAACTGAAATAGGATTTCCTTCTATTTCAAGCTTTTGTAAGGATACTAGAAAATTATCTACTTGAAGATGCAAGAACATCTGGAAAAGGAAAAATGTGTATCCAAACACTCCTTCAGTTGGAAAATTAGCCAATTGGTCATGAATATTGTCAGCAATATACCCAACATAATTGAAGATAGCATATGGAGGTTGTCTTCGTGTGAAATTGGACAGGAAACCGAAAATGGATTCATTTGTATGTTCATCAGTGAAGTATCCTCGGATGAAGGATAACATAGAAATTACATGCCTTGAACATTCTGGAAATTTTGAAGTGGAGTATGGAGGATTGATTTGAGGAATTTCCACATGTAAGGGCATGAATATTTGGAAGATCTAGAATATTTTTGGAAAATCCAAACCAATGTACAACTTGGTAATAGCTTCTATGGACAAAGGAACTTCTTGAACACCATGTTTGAGATGTAACATCTGGTTAATGGACTCAACACTAATGGTAAAAACAACTTATTTTTTTCATTCACAAAGGCTCTCTGTTCAGGCACATAATAATTTTGGCATAACCTAATGACCTCTCGGCATGAATGAGTAACTGGAACAACATATTTGGGCAAGTTTGATTCCCAAATCTGAACTTCTTTCACCTGATATGAATACTTTTCAAAACTCCAATTGTGAAGTTCCAACAAATTGAATTCTACAATTGAATCTTCTATCTTGTAGTCAACATCTACTGATCGGATGTGCTCAATGTCTAGAACAGGGGTTTGTAAGGTATTCACAATGATGACATTCTTGGAAGATGAAACTAGAGTATATTTAGCCATTTTTAGGGTTTTTGGACTACACAAACTTAGTTTTTTGGTTTTCTGGCTACTTATGTAAGATTAAATAGTTTACAGAAGTATTCTTTCACTTTGGTAGGGGTTCTTGAATTAAAACAGGCAGAACATGTTCTTTTCTTGGATTTTTGCTTCAATGTTTTACTTTCAACATGTATTTCAGACTCTCACTGGTTAGAAAACAAGAAACATGGGTTTCTTGGTATTTTTCAATGAAAAATTGGGCTAAAATTTGTTTTCATTTAAGGCATAGAGGATTACGCTACCTTCAAATGATTTTTGGGCTAACATTAGAGTTTTATATAGAATGAAAAACTAGAAAAAATCGATATTTTTCATTTAAAACAATGCGTAGTATAGAACAGGCTTTCTCAAAAATTTTGCGAGGGTTTGGTCTGTTTTATAGATCTTTTAATATGTTTCCTTGGATAATTTTAACTCTGAATTTATTTATTCTTTATGAAGGTTCTTTTTAAACTGATAACGGGCTCAATTTGTTGGCAATATGATGCAGAGTGTTGTCCTTGATGGCAACCCACTGAATGAAGATGAAGACATGAGATTACAAGGCGGTGTTGTCCTTGATGGCACACACCCAAGGAAGTTGGTCTTACCTGATGGACTTGGTAAATGATGTAAATCTGATGAGATATGATGTTTTTTGGAAATATGATGCTGAGTGTTGTCCTTGATGACAACCCACTTGATAGAGTGTTATCCTTGAATGGCAACCCACTTGATGAGGATGATGGCTACCTACTTGATGAATTTGTGCTTGATAGAATATGTCTTGATGAACCTGTTTAAAGATGAAAATCTGATGTATCTACAGTGAGTACAGAAGGTAATGAAGAAAGGAATTAATTATGTGTTAGATCTATGATGAAAAGAGTATGTCTCAAGGAATACGCGGATTTGTCTAGAAGAAGTCGCATATGCACGCAGGAAACAACGTTCCAAGTCGCGTATGGGAAAAAGCACTCATAAAGTGCAAAACCAGGGGTAACCGCCATGGTATTGACCCATTGTATTGAGTAATGATTCATCTATGTGACCCCATCCAGGAATACCATCAGAAGTAATGTAGTTTTGGGCTCATGGTCTTGTTTTGGCTCATGGTATTGAAAAAGGGGCCCGTGGTATTGAAGGCTCATTGTATTGTTTTGGCTCATGGTATTGAAAAAGGGGCCCGTGGTATTGAAGGCTCATGGTATTGTTTTGGCTCATGGTATTGAAAAAGGGGCCCGTGGTATTGAAAAAGGATAAGCCTATATAAGGAGAAGAAATTCATTGTGCAAATCATGAGTGTGGGAGCAAGATGTATGAACTTGAATGAATACTTCTCTATGAAGTATATATGTATGGAAAGGGTAAAGGTTTGATGATAGATCTGAATGCATGATGCACCAATGAAGAAAATGATGAAGAAGGGAATATAGATCTGGAATGTATTTGTATCTGCTAGATCTGTTTATGGAAGGCTTAGATTTGAGATGAGGTGAACATCTGTTTGAAGTAAAAGGATAAATCTGAACTGAATATCTGATCCGAAGAAGTATGCTGCTCTATAATGGTTGAAGATCTATACGCTAGTTTTCCACAGAGGAAGCGCATATATACGCAGCTTCGCTGAATAGAAAGCGTGTATGCGCAATGAAATCAGCTCTATAATTTGTACTGAAGTATACGCGGGTTTGTATGGAAGAAGGCGTGTATATACGTGGTATCCGTGAAAGGAAAGCGCGTATGCAAACTAGGGTTTGCTGAAGCAAGGGGTATGAAATGCCTGATCCGTTCTGTTGTGTTACTGCTATCTGTGAATGATGTATTCTACAGTTCTAGGTTGTTTGAATTGATAAGTTTCAGTTTGATGTATGATTGAGCTTAAATGAATGGAGTGGGTCTAGTCTGAAAATTTGATGAAACGTGGCCTGCAAGTGGTGTCCTAAAGGAAGCTTTGGATCAGTAAGGTCGACGTGGTCCTGCGTGCGGGGATTACTGGCCTTCAGTGCGGTCGTAGCTCGCTTAGGGTGAGGGTTTGATAGCGAGAGCGAGGTGGTGGCGGCTTCGTTGACCCCACCACAGCAAGAAGCAATCATAGCTCCCTTCTAGGTGAGGGCTGATGAAGAAAGCGAGGGTCGAACCTACTGGGTGGGTGATCGCCCGGCGACGAGGTTTGTGGCTCGCCAGGCACGGGCGGCAGGTACGGTGTCGCGCTCCCTTCGGGAAAGGGTGATGGCAACGAAGGTGGCCTTCGCTCCTTACGAGAGGGCGGCGGCGGAGGAGGTGGGTGCTTCGTCATAAAATGGCCCCTATTGTAAGATGTTTCTCTATAATAAAATATTGGACATATTTCAGGTGTTACCAATTCAAACTTTGGGTTCCGTCAAGAGTGTTCTGTGTATGGTAAGTTTATTCATTCTTGTATTCTTGTTTATAGAACATCAATAAATGAATGATGGAATGATATAAGTGAAGAACTAATGGCATAATTAGATCTCTGTGTATACGCGAGTTTTATGAAGGATATCCGCGTGTATACGCTAGTTGGCTTCAGCAAAGTAGCGTATGGGTTTTAGAGCATGAAAAATTAAAAAGTTTTGATGTGCCCAAAATACTGATTCACCCCCCCCCCCCCCTCTAGGTGTTTTTCAACAATTGGTATGATGGGGTCCTTAAGCTTGATTGCTTGAAGGTCTATACATAATGGAAAAACGAAGAAAAAGCTACTAAAATGAATACGCTGGAAAACATATCGTAAAATGAAGAAAGATAAATACGGTGTTAAGTTGTTCTTGTGATTCACTTTCACAGTGTATGCATCTAGTGAAGATGGTAAGTAAGATTTGTAGACCTAGAAAAGCTCTCAAGATTAAAGTTGAAGAACTACAAAATGTCAGCAAGAAAAACATATAGATGGAAAAAAAAATAAGAAATCTTTGAATGGGTGGACAAGTATCAAGGTTCTATGCTATGCATCCAATGAATTAAGGCTAGAAATGGAAATCAATGATCTAAGTACGGATCTCAAGAATGCATAAGAAGAATAGAGGACACACAGAAAGTTGCAATCATCTCTCTACAAGCAGATCTAGAAGTATCAAGTAAGAAGAATGAGGAACCTCTACAGCCATTTGAAAAAGAAGGCCTTGAAGCAGAAATCATCTCTCTCAAAGAAAATCTGGAAAAATCAAATAAGAAGAATGAAGAGCTGCAACAAACATGTGAAGAAAACGAAAATTGGTTGAAAGAAGAGATTCTAAATTTGAAGGATCAAGTAGAAGATGGAAGAAGGAAAGAAGAAAGCATGACAAAGAAATGTCAAGCCTTGGAGGTTGAGGTAAACATTCTCAAAGGTAAATTAGAAGAAAAGGTTAAACTTTTGAGGTTTCAAGATAGTACTAATATTTTGGACAATATTTTGAGTAATCAAAGGTCTCCTGCTATCAAACTTGGTCTTGGCTTCCATGAAACTGTTAAAGGAGAATCTAGCTCACAAGGAAGTGCTAAAAATTCAGAGGATGTCAATGCAAAACCTGAAGTGTTGAAAGAGACAAAAGGTCAACCAACAATGATGAAATCTCAAAGGAAATTTGTCAATAATGTTGAATGCTTTAAATGTCATAATTATGGGCATGTTGCAGCAAATTGTAGGAGCAGATCATTTAAGCCTCAAACAAACAGTTCCTACATAGAAAGGTACTCTGGTTTCTTCAAGGGATATTTTTTTTCATGTAACAAGTATGGACATGTAGAAAAGGAACGCAGGTTGAAAAGATCTGAGAAAGTGGACAATTTTCAGCACACAGTTAGGAAGTTCAAGAAAATTTGGAAAAAGAAGGAGGACCAATCATAAACATAGGGAATTCTGACCCTACTGCAGTCATCCGCTTCTGAAGCTTACTTCTCTTATTGACTGCAGGAATGATGTGGGATACATTATGAGATTTAGTAATGTATCGTCACAGGGGGAGCAATGTATGATGACTCTCATGATTGATTTGATTTTTCTGGTTATATGTATTTCTGACAGAGCATCTGATATGAAGAAGATAGGTATAGGAAGTACAAGTTCAGGGGGAGATGAAGGAATATGAAAATTTTCTATGCTTCACTTTCCATACGCGGGTTCTATTAACAAAAGTCGCGTATACACGCGAGTTCCAGCAGACACAGTCGCATATCCATTGATGATAAGAGAATTTATATGATAACTAAAGATCTGAAGCAAAAGTTCAGGGGGAGCATCAGACTGACTGTTAATAACTGTATTATTGACTCAATATCAATATCAGTTTCTCAGTTCTAAATAGTGATGATATGATGCATGGTTTCTTATGCTGAAGATTGTGGATGAGTCATGTTTTCTTTTTGATGAAGAGTATTCATTGTTGAGATGAAAGTCTTATAATTCGGAGATAAGGGCAGTTCATGCAGAGAATGTTGCTGATGACTTGCTGATGAACGTATTCAGGTTGCACAAGTTAGGAAGGAGCACTGGTTCAAGGGGAGCAGCAGGTGGAAAACTAATGATTGCATTGTTTGCAAATATGACTGCTTATTCTTTGGTTTTTGTGATACTCATGCTCAAATGATGATGACTTGGTATAAGGTTTATTATGATGATATTTTGAGCCCTGGTTGCTGATAAGTATCTTTTGTGCTCACACATGGATGAGTTGGATGTCGTTTGATTTAGAAATAAGAATAGATCATGCAGAGTTTGTTACTATGGTTGAGATATTTTGCCTACATATGTTAATTCATGTTAAATCTTGAAGATCTTGATGATATTGGACCACATGGATGATTGCTTGACACATATTTGAAGATGTTGTTCTGGTATGATAATCTCTCTTGAAAAGATTGTATTGATGCTGCAAAGAATCTGAAGGCTTGGTTATTAATGTGCTTATGCTACAACCGTTGGATGACGCTTGAAGACACAACTACACTGTTCTATCTATCTATAGTCCAGGGAAGCATTCAAATATCCCAGAAAGAAGCTGAACACTGTCTTTTTCTCACAAGAGGATCAGATCTGGTTAAAATATAGAAGATGGGATTGGAAACGTAGGTTTCTTGAAACACAGTCGCGTATATACACAAGTTCATGCACAGAAAACCGTGTATGTCTAATGGCTGACAAATTTATGTTTGGGGTCAGCTCTCTACAGCACAGCTGCAGTGTTTTTTGGTATCTTTGGTATCTCTGGTGATGTTCCAGCTTTTATAATACTGATTCAATCTCCGTTTTTTTAAATATGCCTTGATGATTGGTTGAAAGTGTTCAGGATGCACAAACTAAGGGGGAGCCTTAGTCATATGGAAAGGATGTTCGGATGCACATTTTTAGGGGGAGCCCTAGTCTTGCTGAGTATAATGCATTGTTGGAATTATGGTGGTTCTGAAATATGTTCTCTTTCTTGAGTACTCTCTGGTGTTGTTCATAAATGGTCATATTTTGTAATTTGATGAAAAGGCCTTGTTGAGACCCATGATGTAAAATTGTAATATTCAGTCATGTAAGGACTTGTCAAATTTGTAAACCCACTTGGTTGGGTAGCTGAGTCAAATTTTGTAAACCCACTTGGTTGGGTACTTGAGTCTCATATGTAAATCCACTTGGTTGGATATTTGATGTAAGTATGAGTCTTTGGTGATAGGAATTTCATAGAGTCATGTACTTCATTGAAAAAATATGTTTGAAGATTCAACATGAACTCAGGGGGAGCTTGGTCACTTCAGTATATTTCAGATCTGCAGAACGCTTCTTCTACATGAGGAGAAAAGGGGGAGTGTGTTGGTTTTGATCTGCCCTTTGCCCTTGATGTCAAAGGGGGAGAGTGACATGGTGTCATTCTTAATGAACCTATCTGTTGTGATAACCAAACACCATCATGGTTGTCATCAAGTCCAAAGGGGGAGATTGTTGGCAATATGATGCAGAGTGTTGTCCTTGATGGCAACCCACTGAATGAAGATGAAGACATGAGATTGTTGGCATGTGTTGTCCTTGATGGCAATACACCTGATGAAGTTATTCTTGATTTGATGGACTTGGTAAATGATGTAAATCTGATGAGATATGATGTTTTTTGGCAATATGATGCTGAGTGTTGTCCTTGATGACAACCCACTTGATAGAGTGTTGTCCTTGAATGGCAACCCACTTGATGAAGATGATGGCTACCTACTTGATGAATTTGTGCTTGATAGAATATGTCTTGATGAACCTGTTTAAAGATGAAAATCTGATGTATCTACAGTGAGTACAGAAGGTAATGAAGAAAGGAATTAAGTATGTGTTAGATCTATGATGAAAAGAGTATGTCTCAAGGCATACGCGGATTTTTCTAGAAGAAGTCACGTATGCACGCAGGAAACAACGTTCCAAGTCGTGTATGGGAAAAAGCGCTCATAAAGTGCAAAACCAGGGGTAACCACCATGGTATTGACCCATTGTATTGAGTAATGATTCGTCTATGTGACCCCATCCAGGAATACCATCAGAAGTAATGTAGTTTTGGGCTCATGGTATTGTTTTGGCTCATGGTATTGAAAAAGGGGCCCGTGGTATTGAAAAAGGATAAAACTATATAAGGAGAAGAAATTCATTGTGCAAATCATGAGTGTGGGAGCAAGATGTTTGAACTTGAATGAATACTTCTCTATGAAGTATATTTGTATGGAAAGGGTAAAGGTTTGATGATAGATCTGAATGCATGATGCACCAACGAAGAAAATGATGAAGAAGGGAATCTAGATCTGGAATATATTTGTATCTGCTAGATCTGTTTATGGAAGGCTTAGATCTGAGATGAGGCGAACATCTGTCTGAAGTAAAAGGATAAATCTGAACTGAATATCTGATCTGAAGAAGTATGCTGCTCTATAATGGTTGAAGATCTATACACTAGTTTGCCGCAGAGGAAGCGCGTATATACGCGGCTTCGCTGAATAGAAAGCGCATATGCGCAGTGAAATCAGCTCTATAATTTGTACTGAAGTATACGCGGGTTTGTATGGAAGAAGGCGCGTATACACGCGGTATCAGTGAAAGGAAAGCGCGTATGCAAACTAGGGTTTGCTGAAGCAAGGGGTATGAAATTTTTGATCTGTTCTACTGTGTTACTGCTGTCTATGAATGATGTATTCTACAGTTCTGGGTTGTCTGAATTGATAAGTTTCAGTTTGATGTATGATTGAGCTTAAATGAATGGAGTCGGTCCAGTCTGAAAATTTGATGAAACGTGGCCTGCAAGTGGTGTCCTAAAGGAAGCTTTGGATCCAGTGTGAAATTGATGAAACATGGTCCATAGAGGTGCTGAGGGTTGTAGCCTTCAGTCAGGGGGTCGTAGCTCCCTTCCAGGTGAGGCTGGTAAACGAGAGCAGGGGGTCGTAGCTTCCTTCCAGGTGAGGCTGGTAAACGAGAGCAGGGGGTCGTAGCTCCCTTCCAGGTGAGGCTGGTAAACGAGAGCAAGGGGTCGTAGCTCCCTTCCAGGTGAGGCTGGTAAACGAGAGCAGGGGGTCGTAGCTCCCTTCCAGTAGAGGCTGGTAAACGAGTCAGGGGGTCGTAGCTCCCTTCCAAGAGAGGCTGGTAAACGAGCGCAGGTGGGTGCCTGCGTGCTGGTAGGAGTCTGCACCAGCACATATGTTGTAAGATTTTTTCTCTATAATAAAATATTGAAGGCTGAGCAACTGCATCGGTGGTTTTCTCCCGACTTGGGTTTCCGCCTAAAATCCTGGTGTTCATGTGTGATGCTTATGTGTGATGGTTTATTCTATTCTTACTACACTTGTTTACTATTTATAGAACATCTAATGAGTGAATGATGGAATGATATAAGTGAAGAATCAATGGCATAATTAAATCTCTGTGTATACACGAGTTTTATGAAGGATATCCACGTACATATGCTAGTTGGCTTCAACAAAGTAGCGTATGGGTTTTAGAGCATGAAAAGGTAAAAATTTTTGAATATTTAGTAAATACTGATTCACCCCCCCCCTCTCAGTATTTTTCCCAACACAATTTCTTGAAAAATACCTGTTATACACAGCTACGGGTTTTTTGAAAATGGATATGAGGCTTTATAACAGGTTCTGTGATGTCTTTTCTAGTTTATGGAGTAATTCAGGGCTTCTCTGCAATCTTTAATAGTGAATGCAGGTTTTAAAATTATTTTGGGCATGAAAACAGTATAAAAGCTTCTTTCTTCTGAGTCTAAAAGGAAGATGCAGTCAATAAGCGCATAAGAAAGGAATAATAGTGTATTTCAAGGTTTATTTAGGAAAATTAAGGTTAAATTAGGCCTATAATAAATGGCGGTCAAATTGGAAAAATAGATGGATTTTGGCTTCAAAAGGAAGAAACCACAGGTGGTTATCGTGCGGGTTTTTAATCCACCTTAATTATCAAGCTCTTAAACATTCATTATAAATAACTTAATGCCAATGCATTAAAATTTCATTAATATGTAGTAAAATTAGAACTATTAATAATGTTATCCTAATTAATCTCAACAATAGAGTTTCTAGGCTAACATTAGAGTTTTATATAGTCTGAATAGGATTTATAGGATAGCATTATTAATAATTTTAATTGTACTAGATATTAATGAAATTTTAATGTATTGGTATTAGGTTATTTATAATGAATGTTTAAGAGTTTGATAATTAAGATGGATTAAAAAGGTTAAAATATTTTAAAAATCTCGAGGTAAAAGTTAGGTGGGAATGTAATGAACTCAGAGTGAAAGGAATGAAATGAGGGGATGGGGTCTACATTTGTAGGAAGATGTGAAATCCAAAATAATGGGAAGGGGAATGAGGGGTAGAAAGGAGAGATATATAAGATTATATATTATATTATTTTAGAATTATTTATAATAATTATTATTAATAAGGATAGTAAGGGAATACCGAATCATTCTGGCAAGTTCTAAATGATACCTAAAAGATATTGATGATAGGAGATCCAAGATGAATCTAATTTTTCTAAAGTTCAAATTGGATTAAAGATTTCTTTAGTCTCTTGAACATTGTGGGGGTGTTTTGGTTATGCAAAATGTGCTTCAAATAAGGGAAGGATGGAATTAGATCAAAGTTAGGAAGCATAGACATGCTTCTCTTCTTTGTATTTTAATCTTAAGGTTAATGTGTGTCTTAGGTACAAGGTACAAATTATAGTTTGTAGATTTTTTTGGTAGACTTTTGGTGGTTGAGAATTCAAATTGTATAGAGCCTTCATTTTTTTTTTTTTTAAAGTTTTTTTGTAAAACAAGACTCATCTTCAGCACTAACATACAAATAAAATAAGAAATAAAAAGTAATAAATAAAACAGATAAAAATTATTATTAATAAATATCCCAATATACAAAGTATACAAAAAGAACACAAACCAAAAGCAAGAAGCATTGATCATAACAACTTTCAACTTGAAAACAACCAAGACATAAACACTAACCTAATATTTATTCTAACAATATTTTTTTCAATATTTTTTTCCTTTAATTAGCATATCTCATTGAGCCCTTTATGTCTAGATTTATCACTTGGGTTCATAGAGAGAAGATATATACAATAAGTGATCTAAATTGCACAACAAATGATGCATTCAATCAATTCCTCTTCCAAGGGTTATTACCTATTTAAAGATGATTTGATTAAGGCATACTAATACATAGATTGGGAATTGTTGACCCTTATCCTAGTCATTAACATAGGGATTGTCTTGTGGGTTATGGGATGCATCAAGATCAAAAATTTTGTGGTGATAGTTAATGGGTATCCTACTCAACTTTTCTAGGCTGACACACTATTAAGGGAGGGGTGTGCCATGTCTCCTTTTCTCTTTATTTTGTGGTGCATACTTTCAGCAATAAGATCAAGGAGTCCTTAGCCCACGACATCATCACAAGTGTGCAAGTATTTATAAATCTTGAGGTTACAAAAACATTTAATGTTTGTGGAGAATACAAAAATATGAGTGTCTCCATAAAATATAATAAAATCCTTAGAATGTTTGGGGAATATTTGGGTCTCTATATGAATGAAACTAAATTGAAACTCACTTACAATGTGAGCTAGGATATGGTGGTGAAGTAAATATTGTGGTATTTTCCTGGCGGCTTATGGTATGGTTGAAGAAGGAACCACATATTTAGGCTTAATATTTTGATTTTCAAGTATTAGTCTTATTTCACAATATTATATTACAATTTTAAAGTTTATTTCATGTAGGTTATATGGCCCATTAATCTCATAACATTTTCACATATAGTGTTAGCATCTTACAATTTTATGTCCCAAAATTGATGATTTAATTTTTAGGATTTAAGTTAATTAACTAAATGATGTTATTTTCATAGGTGTAGTCAAGAAGATGATTTTATAAGGTGGTATGAAATCCTTCCCATATGGTGCTAAAATGACCATTGACCCAAAATAGAAGGTGATGAGGTATAGTAATTTGATCTACATTATATAAAATGGAAGGTATTTATATGAAGTCATATCCAAGTGTGATATCATGATAAAATTTCAGTGAGGAAGGGACAAATGCAACTCAAAAGGACAAGTATCCTAACAATATTGCAGAATGGCCATTTAAAATGGAATCACTTACTCAACTGGTTCAAGAAATCATGGGAAGTAAAAATGACATCCTTGGAGTGACAATGCCACAACAACATGAGAGAGTCATTTCCTTAATGTATCAAGTAATTATCTTGTCTTTTATGGGCTAATTTCATTGGTTTTTGTTTGTTTTCTAGGTTGGAGAAATGAACATTGGTATTTTTCTAGTCCAAAATGGATAGGTGGGTCTTATTTATTTTGCTAGTTTGTGAGTTTGACCATTATTTTATTTCGATAAATAAGGGAATGCATGATTATAAAATGAAAATATTGCATTATTTTTCTGTGCCATTTTCCTAGCTAATAATAGTATATATGTCAAATTGGTTAAGGTTGGTGTTGGCATTTGGGGTAAATTTGGGTGTATTTTTAGCTACTAGAATTACCATGAAATTCTCATGATTATGGCTATCTCCCACTATTCCCACCATAAAAACTAAAACAACACTAATTTGTATAACATAGGTACTTTGTTCCTTGGTCTCACTGAGTGGATCAGACAAGTCACCACCTGATTAGACAATGAAATAAAATAATTTTAAACTTAAATCCTATTAATCATAGAATGAAATTCTTACATCAAAGAAGCCACCTGATAAGAAAATGAAATAAAACAATTTTAAACTTAAATATTATTCATCACAAAATAAAATTATTACAAGATAGCATTGGGTTTGCTCCAATGCAATCCTTGGAATGATATGATGACGCAATTGAACATTGATATACTTCCACATAGTGGGATTTGATTATTAAATTGAAATTTGAGGATATTAATTCATATTGAAACCACTCAAAAAAAATATAATTTTATTATTAAGCTAAAATTATAGTTACGATGCACTAGTGAGATGGTGTGGAGGGTTGTTTGTAATCATCAACCATTAATTGGTAATGTAATTTATAATTTGTACATTTCCTAGTAAGTTAAAGTCAAATTTAACCACCCAAATGGAATGCATAGCTAGCTAGGCATTGGGAGTTGATGGATGGTGTCACTTGACACCTAATGAATCATGCATATTTATTTTTTAAGATAATTATTTTTAATTATTTTAAGTGGTTAACAATTATATTCTTTTTTATAGTACATTATAAGTTTTCACTTCTTTAAAATTAGAGAATTAGTTTTTTTTTTTTTTTTAAGAGGATCCCAATACACAAGGTATATAGAAAGAACGCAAACCAAAAAAAAAACATTGACAATAACAACTTTAGAACATCCAATAAATAAACACTAACATAACATTTTATTTGACATTTTTTTTCCTTTTAATTCACATATCGAATCAAGCTCTTTTTGTTGAGATTTATGATACCTGAACTATTTGGGTTCATGTAGGGCTGACATATATGCACCCTTTTTGTTGATATTTATCACACCTGGACTATTTGGTTTCATAGAAGGCAGACAGATACCCAATTTAATTGACATTGCATAGGGAATGATGCATTTGATCAAGTCCTCTTCCAAGGGTTACTGGCTTTTGAAGATTTATTTTATTAAGGCATACGACTGCATAGATTAGGAATTACTGACCCTTTTCCTCCTAAAAATGGGGATGAACATGTTGATTTTATGGTGGATTATGGGATGTGTTAGACTCCTATACCAATAGGTGTCATATTTCATGATTGAATTGATGAGCTATGTAATATGTTCATACCTTTTCTTGTTGCAAAGGTTTTCAATATTTTCAAAAAATCAAAAAATTTAAAAAATGCAAAAAGGGTATACTGTAAAAGAAAAATCAAAGGGTGAAAAGAATAAAAATTGGCCAAAAAAGTGAAAGAAATGAACCCCACCAAAATAAAGGCCAAGGATAGTGTGCAAGTATAAATGCCACTACTTTTTTCTTTGATGTAATAAACAAATTGTGTGCAACTTGTATTCTATGCCACAATTTATGAATAGTCAAACAGTTTAAGCTTGGCTAATTCATCTTTCAATTTTATGTTTTAGAGATAGAGAATAAAATCTGACCAAACTGTTTAATATTGGCATATAAGTAGATAGGTAGAGTAAATAAAAAGGAGCTCAATAGTTTAATCCGAGCCCTTAGATGTAATAAGGTTAGAGCTAGATAGATTTTCATATGTAAAAGAAAAGTGTGATAAGTGTTTGATAGTCTAAGTGCACCCTAATAAAGAAGAAAAAATGACAGGGTAAAGTAGGTAGGGTAGGTAGATGATGTTGTAGAATTACATGCGATGATGAATGGATTTAACTTTCATCACAAGTGCAAAGGCAGATACTACATTGGAAAAAATTCACAGCAAAGAAAAGTCAAGATTATTAACTTCCCCTTCATTTTTACCTAAAGAATTCACTAATTTACCTAGGCACTAAGGTATTTGAAGATTAAAGGGACTCAAGGCATTTCCTTGACTTTTGGAGGGATCGGACCCTCAGCCTAATAATTGGAAAAGCCTAAGTACTTAACATTCATTCACCTCCCAAAAATATTTTCCTAAGTAAAATCCCAAAATATTTTCCTAAGTAAAATCCCATTTTATTTAGAAAAATCATGCAATAGTTCATAAAAACCCTCAAAATCATTTTTTATTATAAGTGTAAGTGATGAAGTTATTATAATGCAATTTGCTTGAAAATCTTCACTTTCTTAGTTATATTAATGAAGTTTGAATTTACATTGTCCCTTGGTCATATTAATTCTAATTTATTTATTAACTCCTTATAAAAATGACCTTCTCCTATGATATATAATTCTTTTTATATAATATCCCAAAAACCCATGTATTGTGATTTTAACCAAAGGATTTATTCCTCACTCATTCAAATAAAAAACCCAGTTTATACCCCCTTTGGTTAAAATATACCATTATATGTTAATCCCGCCCCCTATGGTAATTGGATTAATCTAATTCAATTATAATATAATAAAAATATGAAAAAACATTAAAACATATAATATATGCGTTTTAAACAAAAATATATCTGAAGTTTAATTCAAACCAAACTTCGAAATAACCCATTTCTATGTATATTTTCCCCTCGCCCAATCACTCTTCCGCTTTTAAAAAAAGGAATTAATTAATCCTCACGATTAATTAAGAACCTAAATGTGCCAATCAAAATGCCCCCGCTGTGATTAATCAATAATAAAATGCGTCGGGCCCGTGCCATTGAAACCCCGTCATCTCCCTGTCTCATCAACCGCTCGATCGACCCATACAAGATCAACGGCTGTTGATAATTACGCTGGCCATCCCCAATTTGAACAATAACGCGTGAAATGACGGTGGTTTTCAAACAGTGCCATGGCCACGTGTCATTCGTTCTGTGGAATCGCTGCCCATCTGCTCAATACCGCCTTCCCTCAAACATGATGTGAAAGAAACCGCTTACCACCTGCCTTCTGTGATGAAACCACCGTACCTGCTGATGTCATCATTAAAAACCCGCCAACCTTTTGACTTTTTGAATAAAACAAATATGCCCGCGTCGTTTTCATTATCTCATACACGAACCAGTCTCCCATGCAACCAGTTTCAAAAATCAACTGTTGAAGTCTGCCGACTGTTACCTTGCTGAAGAGAATTGCAGTCGAGTATTCTAAGGTTCTTCCGCCATAACCAATACCTAGTCAAATCACTTTTCTTTCAAAGCTTACTCGCCAAAATCAACCAATTACCTGTTTTGAACAAAAACACCCTAGTGTCACTCATTTTCACCTGATTGTGTAGTAAAACCCTTTGTAACCCAGCTGCGCCACCTGAAGCCTCCGTTAACCAGTTCGAGCATGGTTTACCTCCAAAAAATCATTCTATATTCGCTCCAAAGACCTCTCAAAATCAAATGAAACCTTTTCGACCTCCCCTACAAACCAATGCTTTCTTAACAATTTGTTTTGTTTTACAGGTGATCAGAAGACTGCATCCTTGGATAAACAGTCTTAATACTAGTCATAAGACTTGTTTACTCCAAAAGTGTTATCAAATCTATTTAAACAGAGATGGAAGATAAAACAAATAGTTTAAAGACAAGCAAAGGAAACATTATATTAAATGATTTACTGTTGAAGTAGATAGTAAAAACCTAAACTACCCATTGAAGGTAAAACGACACGGTAAAGAACAGTTAAAGAGTATCATGATTAAAGAGTATCAGATTCAAGACTAATTCAATTAAATCATTTAGCATGAAGATAAACAACAGGGAAGAGAGTTACAAAACAGAACATACAAGTTCATGACAAAGTGAAGACAGATAAAAAATAGAGCGGTAAAAAGTAAAAAGTAAACAATAAACAGTGGAAGAAAACATGAAGATATTGAGGGTTAAAAAAGTATGAAAACACTTTCAGTAGACACAATTAATTTTATCTAAAGTGAAAGTAAAACAGTTAAAAGAACAAAAAGATAAAAAGATGAAAAACACAACAAGAAGGAACATTTTGGCAGAAATTTCATGCTTTAGTCATTTTTTTGCAGAACCTATTGTGATCAATACAAGATGAATTTTGAAAAAACTAACGAGGTTTATGTTCTTAAGAGGACCATATACAAAAAACTCTCTCACTTTTATAACATCTATTATGGTTTTGGAAATATTAAACAATATTGGAAAGCACTTTTTGCAGAGAATTCCAGTTATGTCATCATTTTGCAGAGAACATTGTGGCCAATCCGAAATAAATCATACAAAAATGAAGGAGGTTTTTGTTCCTAAGAGACCCATATACAAAAAGCTATCTCACTTGCTTCACATTGATTTCATAATGAGAGATACATGCACATCTTTACAGGCTATTTTTTAGACTCTGTAAAACTCTGTTTTACACATATTTTTACAGAGCCTATTATGCACAACTGGAGAGGAATGTTAGGAAACTGAAAGAGGTTTATCTCACCAACGTAGTAGTCCACAATAACCTCTTCTAATTTTTACATATCAACTACGGATTGAGAAATAAAAATATATCATTGAACCCCAAGTTTGCAGACTTGTTGGAGCAGAATGCACAAAGAAAGGAAGAAGTTAGTGACTTGGATGCCTCATCATGAACTAAGAGTTGGATCAAATTCGAATTATCCTCTTTGTCATCACATATCCATAAGAAATAGTGCCAAATATATGCATTATTTTTAGTGTATTTTACTTAAGTTCTATTTATGTAAAATAGTTGGAGAGATTTGTGAACCAATTTTGATATTTTTTTCTAGATATTTTAGTCTAGAATTTGTATAAATACTTCACTCTTGGAAGTATTTTGGGTGGATTCTTATACTCTGATGTAACATTGAATATTTTGAAATAAAGAGCTTTGGAGAAACTTTTCGTGGAAAAATTGGACAAAGAATTGAGGCAGAAGACTTTTCTCAGGATTCATGCGTCAAATGAAGGATCAATAAGTCATTTCTATCTCATGTTTTGAAGTTTAATATTTGTTTACAATATCATATATGTTTCATTATCTTAATATTTAACGAAAATGAATAAATCAGAAGGTACTTAAGCATAATCTGATTTCAGTCATTAGAATTCTAAATGTTTTCTTATAAACTAGTTTAAACAACGAATTCTTAATTGCTCCTGTTTGTCTAGTTCATGTATCTTTGGTTATTTAGTAAAGAATACTTGACTGCTCTTTATTTATAATCAATCTATTTCTCTTCTGTTGAATGTGTTGAAATATTCTTTATTTCCTTTCATCCGTTTGAATTCCATTCCATTCACTTTAGATCTATAATTGTTTCTAGTTTGATTATCTTTCCCTGATAAACCATCTTTTGTTAAAATGCTTAAGCAAGTGCAGCCAATCCTTTGACTCCATTAGCACAATGGTTCATGAAACTATTTGATCTTAATATTAGCTAAAGAATTCCATCAACCCAAACAAAATCAAAACCCCTGAACTTTACAAGTAGCCTAATATCTTCTAAAAACAAAGCTATATTTTATAAAGAGAGCCCTCTCTGGATACAGATTGGCTAGATTCTGTATCTGAAGGTTGGTTTGTGGTTACCTTGGACCCCTTTCCTCTTCCAACAACTTCAAGGAAAATCTGAGTGATAACAGGATGCAACCACAAATATTTTGGTGATCGTTAATGGGTATCCTACTTGTTTTTTCTTGTCTCACATGGGGTTGAGGCACTCATGTGCCATGCCTCCTTTACTCTTTCATTTGGTGGTAGATACTTTGAGCAAGAAGACCAAGGAGCCCTTGGCCCAATGCATCATCAGAGGTGTGCAAGTAGCTAGAAATATAGAGGTTACACATGCAATGTTTTTGGATGACATATTCTTCAAATGATACAACAAAAATCAGCATCTTAATAGAATATCATGAAATTCTTAGGCTTTTTCATGAGGCTTCGGGTGTCTATATGAATGAGAGTAAATCGAAAATCATTCTGAACAATAGCAAGGATATGTATGTGAAGAAAATATGTGATATTTTTGTGGTGGCTTATGGTATGGTTGAAGAAGGCATCACATATTCAGGATTAATATTAAATTCGAAAGGCTAGATGATTAGGGAATGGGAGTGGTTCATTACAAAATTCGAGGGAAAATTGGATGGTTGGAATCACAAATATTTTTCAATGGAGTAAAGGTTGGTAATGCCAAAATATGTTATACAAAATCTTTCCATTTACACGATGCACCTTTTTTCCCTCAAAAAATAAATCATAAAAAATGTTCAGTCCATTATGGGGTGTTTTATTTGGTGTGGGGCACATATTGGGGAGACCAAAGATAAGATACATTTGTCGAGATGGTATCTCATCTCGAGGCACTTGTTGCAGAATTTCGTTGGGGAATTTTCGATTGAGGGCTTGTGAGCAGGGCCCTCATCATAAATATGTTTTGGAAAGTGGTGAATGGGACACTATTATGGTCCAAGATTATGAAGGAGAGATACTTACGTGGAATTTAATTTTTGACATGGATAAAATTAGGGCTTCAGGACAAAATTCATTTGGAAAAGTAGGTTTAAGGTGTTTGATTTCCTTTTGAGCCATGTTCGGTGGACTATGAATTTCCTTCATTCGGAAAAGTAGGTTTAAGGTGTTGGATTTCCTTTTCAGCCATGCTTGGTGGACTACGGGTGACTGTAACTGGATCAAGTTTAGTGTGGATGCCATCTTTGGTATAATAGGTAATCACACCTCATCATGAAAATTCTAAATCAATTACATAAACAGGAAATTTTATATCTTACAAAATCATTTTCCTTTCTCGTGAGGATTCATATCTCAAGGTTTGGCTTAAGGCCTAGGATTTAGATTTACAAGAGAAATTTCCCAAGGATTGGAATTCTTACATTTAATTTCTCAAAAAAAAAAAATGGATCACTATTTGTGAAGAGAGGAATATATTGATGGGAAGGATCATTAAAAAAATGAAATTCCTGTATACAATGTTGGAAATAACTGTGAACCACTGCCATGAATAAATGAATGGTAGCAGCCCACGCTTCATAAATTTTTGATTGACAGGAAGGACAAGGCTCAAGTAAAGATCCAAGATCCAGAGGCATTTTCACACAATGTTCAAAAAAATTAGAGCAGAGTCCATACTTTGCATTTAAGTCTTACCCACCACATTACTTAACTTTTTTCCCACAGGAGCAACCCACAACTTTTATGTTTTAACTCTCAAGCCTTTTGCCAATGTTAAGCTTCCACCTATGCGATATCAACGCGACCCACCAACCTTTACTACATTTCCAAAACACCACAATCATTCGTTAATCTTCTTATTCATTTGTATTTTTAATTTCGCACTTACCATATTTTTTTTTGGATCGTCAAACTTCACAAATTATAAGTTTTACCTCTTAAGCTGCTCGCAACGTGCACTTCAAAATTTTTACACTTTACATTTCCATGGCCCGCAGGCTATTCTATTTTCATTTTGATATGATAGTTCTACCGCACATTGCAATCACAACATTTTAAGTTTAAATTCTGCTACCCACAAGTTAATTTATGTTGTTTGCGATGCAGGGGGAATGTGTCAAACTCAAGAGGGAAATGCACATTTCACATCACAAAGCTCAAGAGATAATGGATAAACACTGAAAATTTATATCTTTCTGGATGCGATGCGATGTCGCATGTCACATCGCACATCAAAAATTTTAATTCTTTCCCATATCATGCTTATTTTAAATCTTAAAATCATCGGTATGCGATTTATGATAAAGCGCCAGATGCAATTCCGTCTCAGTGCCGAAACATGTAAGTTTTCAATTCCACTAGTTTGTGTGTTGAACGTTGTTTCATGTGTAAAAGAAGAAACATAGTGCAAGACCTTTTTGGTTGTTGAACATTTGATTTGCATTGAATTTATTTCAACAGTCAGGCTTCTGCCATTTATATAAAAACTATGTAATTTCCATATGTTTTAGAGTTGAATAGAAAACTAAATTTTCTTCCGCTGTTGTGTAATACTGTAATTGTGTTTGACTGTTAATTTCTGCATTATTTGCATTCTCTATGTTGTGTGGGAAACACATATCCCTTTGTATTGTTTCTTCAATATTTACAACATGGTATCAGAGTACGTCTAGGCTCTCAGTAAAAGAACAATCTCTCTTTACTGAAGAAGCTAAAATGTTGATTGTTTGAGAAGCAGATTTCTCCAGCAATTAAAAAAATTTTATTTGATACAACCAAGAAGTTTGTTTGTTTACACAATTAGAATGGCAGCAACAGGCACGAGCCTGAAAAATCCACAACTACCACATTTTTATGGTACAAATTATGATTATTGGGCCACTACAATGAGGGCCTTGTTTGCTTCACAAGATATTTTGGAGCTGGTGGAAAATGGTTTTCCAGAACCAGCATATGACATAGTAATTAATGCTTTGACACAAGAATAAAGATACTTTTTTAAAGATAATAGGAATAGGGAGTCCAATTCCCTCTTCTATATCTTCCAAGCAATACATGAGAGTAATATCCCAAGAGTTTTAGTAGCAAAGAAGTCCAAGTAGGCATGGGATATCCTCAAGACAACCTATCAAGGCATCGAGAAGGTGAAGAAAAAAAAACTTCAAATGTTCAGCAGAGATTTTGAAACTCTCTCCATGAAAGTGTTTCATAGCATAGACTCATTCTTCACATGTGACTGGGTTTATTACCTAAATCAGGTCTCATGGAAATACACTTGAGGAAAGGATAATAGGGAAATAGAATGGAATGAATAAACTTTGTAGGGGAGATGAATGGTTTTATTTCTCGGTTACACGTTAATGAAAGAGAGACATGAAAGTATAATGACTATTAAAGAGAATTATATGAATATTTTATTAACTGAATGAGTAGCAATGCAATGGTAAAACTCGTATCTGAGAGGCTTTCAATTGGTGTGATGGATCTAGTTTGAATTTCTTTATCAAAAATCATGTGCTCATGCATGGATATATGATCTTTGATGTTACTCTAATCATGTTTTTTTTTAAATAAATGTGGTGTTTAACAGACATTGTTTTGCTTATGGTCATCTGTTTATATTCTTGGAACCTACAAAACATTAGTAATTTTTCTGGAATTAAATGTAAGATTATCAAAAGAGGGTGATCCAGGTGGGTATTGGTGTCCACCCACCTATTCCACTTGAGGCCCCACCATTGTCTCTTTCAGTTTTTCAGTTTCGGCACAACTTACTATTTTTAGCAGTTTTTCGGGTCCTGAACTTCTGGAGCTGTTTTGAGGTCCTAAAAGACATTTTTTCAGAAAATGGGGAGAAAAATGGGTCCATGGACCGATGTTTCTCAATCAAAATTTGTATTCCTTGTATATATCTTTCTAATGAGGTATGGTACACGTCAAACAGAGATCGTATGCCAAAGTTACGCCCCCGGGAAGTTGAAACACCAATTTACCCAAACGGGGCCCATAGTTTTGGTGCTTCATCTGCTAGGGTTAGGGTTTTGTTTTTTTAGGATTTCCCATTGTTTCTAAATAATAAATAGGCCCTCGATCCTTATTGTAATGTATTTCAAAGACCTATATCCACTACATCTCTTCACAAAGATAGCTACGAGCGCCCTAGCTAGTTTTATTTCCATTCTGTCTGTAAGAAAATTTCAGTTCTTTGATAATAATGAAATGAAGTGTTATTTTCGTTGCATATTTGCATTTATGGTTATATGTTTATTCTGTTGCATTCCTGCATAAATCTAGATCATTGGTATCAGAGCAGTTTGCTTTTTCTCGATCCTTCTTTGCATGTCCCCAACGAGGTCGGGGTATAAGGAGTTAGGGCTTGATCTGGTGGAACCTTTGCAAGATTAGCCTCACAAACCCATATGGATTCCCATGGGGGATGAAAATAAAGATGAAGGAGTAGGATATCCTATGAAAATATTGCTCAAGCAGGCCCTCGGAAAACAAAGGAATGCGATGATGGATAACTTTGCCCAGATCCTTCAACGACTGCCCACTAGCGACGCATCTGCATCTAGAAACCACTCTGGAGGTGAGACTCCTTTTAAGGTACAAGTAAATTTTGAAATTCCCATATTTGAGGGTCAAATAGATGAATATTTCATAGATAGATGGTTGAATCTATTAGAACGATATTTCTCGATTCATGACTTTTCTGACAAGGAGAAGATTATTTTTTTCACTCCTCAAAGCTGCCCCCAATGTCAAGGACTGCTGGAAAACCCATTGTGAGAAAAAGGATGAGACAAAACCCTCTCTATTCTCAGCCATAACCACTTGGAATTATTTCTGAGGTTCCATCAAGGAACAATGCTATCCCGTGGGGAGATGTGAGGACAAGTACATACAATGAACCACGCTGTGACAACAAAGGGGTCAAGATGTGCATGAGCTGATGAATCTATTCCATACCCTGGAACCAAGTTGGGTATCAAATATTCAGAGAAACATCTAGTGCTAAAATATCACTATTGTCTCGATAGATACATTCAGAAGGAAATGGAGTTCCTTGAAATCTCCTCGCTTGGTACGGCATACTAGTATGCTGCCAAGATTGAGAAAAAATTCAAACAGATGAAGCAAGACCTTGGATCTGTGAATCAAAAGTAATGGAAAGGTGATCCCAAACCATAGAACAAAGGACAGAGCCAATTCATGGCGACTCAAGATAAACTAGCGAAGCCACAAGCAAAGAACAACACCACAAAGCCAAAGAAGGACACGAGAAAGTGGTGCGAGTTCCATAAGAGCTACACTCACAACACAAGTGAGTGTCGGGCCAAGTAGTCACTAGTGGCTGGCATGAGAGATTCTGAGTCAGAAAGATGCTATGAATTAGAATCAGAACCTGAAAAGGGGAATGATAAAGGAAACAGATTATTGGTACGGAGCCCAACGCCAATGTTGCCACTACAAAGATCTAGAACAAGGAACCAGAATATCCAGAGGAGGAGGAACGTCTCTTCCACTCCTAGATGTGGGTAAAGGGCTCTCTGGTATAGCTCATTGTCGATAATGGGAGCCAAAAAAACCTCATTTCAGCAAACGCTTTTAAGCGGTTGGGCTTGCTAAACAACTCACCCACATCCATATACCATCGGGTGGCTTCAGCAAGGACAAGATCTCCACGTCAGGGAGTAGTGCCACCTTCCGTATAGCATCAAGCCCTTCACAGATGAGGTATTATGTGACGTTTCCCCTATTGATGTTTCTGATGTATTATTAGGACAACCATACTTGTGGAAGCGTCATGATGTGTATGAGTCTCGACCTCGCGTTGTTATTCTTACTTTGGGAAATAAGTTATACAAGATACTAGAGGTACCACCTCCTTCTGCTATCTCTTTGGTTACTGCAAAACAATGTAGTAAGCTCATTTCCCAAACTAAGAAATTCATTTTCCTGATGATCCGCCCCCAAGGCAAGAATAATATTGTGGCCATGACCTCCAGAGAGGGCTCCTCTACACGATGACAACAAATGGATAATGTTGTGGAGGAGTACGGGGACATATTAACCTCACCCATAGGTTTTTCTTTGCACTTTCAGGTCAAGCACCTGATTGATTTGACTCGAGGTGTGCCGCTACCTAATGGACTGATCTATCTGTGCTCTGTTCTTGAGAATGATAAAATCAAGAGGCAGATTCAGGAGCTGCTGTAGAAAGGGCATATCCAACCAAGTTCATCACCCTGTGGGAGCCCGATCGTCTTGCTACAAAAGAAGGATGGGATGTGGAGACTCTGTATTGACTATCCGGCACTGAACAAGATCACTGTCCAAAATAGGTATCTGATCACACGGATTGATGACCTTTTGGACCAACTCAAAGCTGAAAAATATTTCAGCAAGATCGACTTGAAGTCTAGGTATCACTAGATACCAATTGAACCCTCTGATATGTGGAAGAGTGCCTTCAAAGCCAACGAAGGCCTTTTTGAATGGTTGGTCATGCCTTTCGGGTTGAAAAATGCTCCTGCAACCTTCATGAGGTTGATGGATGACATCTTGCGGCCATTCACCAACTCATTTGTAGTGGTGTAGTTGGATGACATTCTGATCTTCGGCCAGACTTTGGAAGAGAACCTTCACCACATCTGACAAGTCCTCTAAACACTCTGGCAACACAAGTTGTGTGCCAATTTGGAGAAGTGCACTTTTGGCATGACCCAGGTTCAATATCTAGGATACATTATTGATCAAAGGGTGGTGCATGTGGGTCCAACCAAGATCCAAGTCATTCAGGATTGGCCAGCCCCAACCACTATAACAGAGCTTCGCAGCTTTCTATGTCTTGATAATTTCTACCATAGGTTTGTGTTAGGTTTCTCTCATATCACTTGGCCCTTGAGTCCAGTCACCAAGGGAGGAGTGAGAGAAAAATTATTTTGGTCGGAACCTTAACACAAGGCATTCAAATAATTGAAAAATCACCTCTGTTATGTCCCAGTGCTCACATTACCAGACTTGCAACAGCCATTCGAGATCGAGGAAGATGCCTCTGACTACTACTGGGGCAGTTCTTACTCAACAGGGACATCCAGTTGCATATCACAGTGAGACATTGTTTGACACAGTTCACAAGTATCCCACTTATGACAAAGAAATGTATTCCATTGTGCAAGCCTGTCAACAATGGAAGCATTACATTTTGGGGAAGGAAACAATCATCCACATAGACCATCGACCCTTGTATTTCATACAGACACAAGGGAAGTTGTAGAATGATCGCCATCAGAAGTGGTCCACATATCTGCAATAGTTTCATTTGAACATCAAGTATAAGAAGGGTAGCACCAATAACATTGCAGACTGCCTCAGCTGACCACCGATCGTGGTGCTCACCACCATTCTCAACTCTTGTAGGCACGAGACTTCTGATTGGCCATTTCTCTATGAGAGCGACCCATAATTATGCCACACTTACAAGGCACTCTTGGGGGTACGCAAGCTCAAAATTTTCACCTCCAAGATGTAATTTTATGTCACCTGGGACACCTTTGTGTTCCTTCAAGTGAGCGTGCCAAGATGATATGGAAAGCACACTATAGTAGATTCGCTGGGCATTTCGAGGTTCAGAAAATAGTAGCAGTACTACAAAAGCATTTATATTGGCTGAACCTTAGGAAGGATGTCGAGAAGCACATCAGATCCTACACTGCTTGTGCCATTGCCAAACCGACCATCAAGAAGAAAGGCCTATATACTGCGCTACCTACCCCTATTCGACCTTGGAAATGCATCTTAATGGACTACATGTCAGGCCTGCCTTCTACTAATCATGGAAATGACTGTGTTTTCGTGGTCGTCGACAAATTCTTGAAGATGGCCATTACGGTGGCCTGCAAGAAGAATATCACAGTAGAAACCACTACTAAACTCTTCTTTGAACGAGTGTGGGTGCACTTTGGGATCCCACAGTCTATCATATCAGGTTGGAATAGCAGGTTCCTCAACACATTTTGGTCCAGCCTCTGGTCAAAGCTGGACACCAAGCTCACCAAGTCCACAGCTTTCCATCCCCAAACAAATGGCCAAACAGTGGTCGTCAACAGAATAATTGTACACATTCTTCGTATGTACAATTCAAAGCATCCACGCAAATGGGACGAGAGCCTCCCCTATGTACAAAATAGTTATACCCTATCTCTCCAGAGTTAAATTGGTCATAGCCCCTTTCAGGTGGGTTTGGGATTCCAACCACTATGTCCCATTGACATAGTCATGCCATTTGCAGTTACTCGGGTCGATTCGGCTCATGTCCAGTTTGAAGTTGACAAAGCAAATAGCTTCATCAAGCGCATTCAACACATCGTCCATTAGGTTCATGACATATTGGACAGAGCCAATGCTAAGTACAAGTAATGCCATGATCAACACTGGGCGCCAGACAACTTCCAGGTGGGTAACAATGTATGGCTACATTTGCGGAAGGAGCACCTCATTGGGCCCCATCGCAAGCTTCGCCCACTCCAATACAGGTCTTACACCATCACCAAGGCAGTAGGGAACAATTCCTTCGAGTTCATCATTCGACCATTCCTTGGTCTGCACCTAGGATTCAATGTGGACCACCTTCATCCTTACTTCCCACCTCTACTGGACACCTCTGACATTGCTGAACAACTCATACCAACAGTTCTAAACCTAGACTACATGGAACAAGCCACCACATATTGTATCATGGACATGCAAATCAAGACCACTCACCAACAAAAGATCCAACTGTATCGGGTTGTTAAAGCTGCCCAACTCCTGCACAAAGGAAAGTGGTTCACCAGGGACCAAGTTTAGAAGAAATTTCCTCATCTCATGGAGGTACTTAACGTAATGGGGACCATTGCTTCCTAAGGGGGGAGGAATGATCTAGGTGGATATTGGTGGTCACCTGCCTATTCCACTTGGGGCCCCACCATTATCTCTCTCAATTTTTCAGTTTCGGCACAACTTACTATTTTTAGTAGTTTTTCGGGTCCTGAATTTTGGGAGCCATTTTGAGGCCCTAAACAACGTTTTTTGGGAAAACGGGGAGCAACATGGGTCCACAGACAAATGTTTCTTACTCAAAATTTTTAGTCCTCAGATATATCTTTCTAACAAGGTATGGTATGCATCAAAAGTAGATCGTATGCAAGAGTTACGCCCCTGGGAAGTTGAAGCACCAATTTACCCAAATGGGGCCCATAGTTTTGGCGCTCCATCTCCTAGGGTTAGGGTTTTGGCTGTTTAGGATTTCCCATTGTTTCTAAATAAAAAATAGGTCCTCCAACCTCATTTTAACTCAGTTTAGAGGCCTTTAGCTGCCACATCTCTTCTCAGAGATAGCTACCAGTGCCCTAGCTAGTTTTATTTCCATTCTGTTTGTAAGCAAATTTCAGTTCTTTGATATTAATGAAATGAAGTGTTATTTCTGCTGGATCTTTGTATTTATGGTTATATGTTTATTCTGTTGCATTCCTCCATAAATACGGATTAGAGGGAGATGATCAATCCCTCTATTTATCACATTTACAAAAGAAACTGAGAGTTTTTACTAATAAAAAATATTCACAAAAGAAATTCAAATGAATTTTTACATGTTTCGAAACTAACACCTTGGTTTAAATTCATTTCTTTTTTCCCATATATTAACTCTTTTATTGTTTCAAATCTTTATGAAAACACTCTCATATCGTATATTTCATTTAGATCTTACCAATTACGTTTGGATCATGTCAAACAAACATCGTATGAGAAAGTTATGGTCATTTGAAGTTTTATAAAAATAGTGAAAATTAGGGTGTACGGGTGCCATGTGGCAGGATTATGGAATGCCACATCGAAGCACTGCAAGGTGCCATGTGGCATATATGTCATTTTGGATGTTGACTTGGTAGTGTGAGGTGGACTAATGACTAGACAAGGTAATGTGGCAGACAACTCGGCAATGACTATGTAATATTGGCTAATGGTAGATTTCCACATTCACCAATTGAATTTCACCATGTGGTGGCAAAATCCCATGGAGAAACTTCTAAGTGTCTAATTACTCTAGGGAACTTGTCAATCAATTTCATCACACTAAAATATTTTCTTTTTATTTGAATTCATCCCCTTTCCAAAAAAATGAATCTCACAACCGATTTGTTTTCAATAAAAATTGTGAAAATATTGATGTGAAAACTTAGTTTTTTTATTTTATTTTATTTATTTTGTTACACATTGAAAGCATGGAGAAAATTTTCTAAATTATTTCTCTGCAAATTCTCTACTGGTTTAGTTTCTTTGAGGAATATTTTTTAAAAAGGCTCTTTTTTTAATCTATCTGTCATAAAAATTTCTGACAAAATAGTTGATTTTAAATCAATAATATCTCCCTCATCCCCAATCTAATTCGACCGATCTACCTTTTGAATTTGGGTGATTTTTGGCCAAGAATTCAAATATGAAATTAGTTTTTGTAAAATTTACATATCTAATCTACAAACCCATCACAAAAAAAGGAAACAACAAAAAAAAATTATTGCAACAAATTATAAAAAATATATATATTTGACAATTAGAGATCATTTTTTTTTAATTTTAGAATCAATGTTAAATTTAGATCTCTTAGTCATTTTTATTGAAATTTTTTAAAACTAACTTGGTTCAATTTTCTTTCCTCATCTTCAAGATCGCAGTGAGCGCAAGAAGAGAGCATACTCAAAATATTTTTCAATTTCTTATTCATTTGAGATTTTGAATTAAAGTAAGAAGAATTGATCTCAAACCTCAAATTTTAGCTTTTTAAACTCCCCCTGTTTTCCTTCTTTAGAAATATCCCTTTGTTTGTAGATCTTCCTGCCAATTGTTAGTGAATGAAGTGGCTCTTATTGCACCACTGAAAATTGAATAAAAAATCGAAAACTAATTATTTCCAAGCTTGGGTTTATTTATGATTCGGAAAATTGATTAAAATTCAAAATATGAAAATGTTTTTATTTATTTATTTATTTATTTAAATTTCCCTCTTATTTTTTTTTATAAAAAAGATATAAATGATTTTTGTTTGGTTTGGATTTTCAGTTTTTGAAAACTTTAATTTTTATTGTTTCCTATCTTATTTTCAAATAAATGTTTTTTTTTTTAATAACCTATCACAAAATTAAATATATATATATATATATATATATATATTTAATCTATCTTAAGAGTTTATGAGGAAAAAAATGATTTAATATATCTTAAAAGTTTGTTAGGAAAAAATGTTTTATTATTATTATTATTGATATCTATCAAAATTATTTCTACCTTCAATTTCAACCATGCATGAAAAATGAAGATTGAAATTGCCTAAAAATAAAATGAAATTGCACAAAAAATTAAATTGAAAAATTGCATGAATTTAAAGGTAAAAATGAAATTAAAAACGAAATAGAATTATAATTTAAAAACTTGAAATAAGACAAAATTTTTAAACAAAAAATAATTCGAAATAAGAAATTGATCCCTATTTATGCCTCCCAATCAATGATGCCAAAAATGTAGAGGTAACTTAATTACTTAAACTCATTTTCATAAATTATCAATGCAGTGGTCCATGGACTTGAAAGGCACATGTGCACCAGATGTGCTTGAGATAGATTTCCATTTTCGAAAGAAAAATCTTAATATATTAAATGAAAAAAACTGACAATTAATACAAAAATAAATCTATTCTAGAAATCAGTAAATCACACCACACTTTCGGAATTAAAAATTAGAATTAATCTAATGACATTAAAGTAAATCTATGCTAATGACATGAAATCAAATCTAATTTAAGAAAGTAGGAAATCTAATCTATCATGCTTTCAAGAATTGAAAAGCACACCACACATGAAATGAAATCTATTATAATGGTAATCAATGAAGTAATTCAAAACTATCAAATTCAAAACAATGCGACCTTAACTATAGAAACAACATGAAAGAAAAGTGAAACAATCAATCTTAACTTAAAAAAAGGCATAAATGAAATGAGAATATGAAAGCAATAAAACTTAATCTATGAAAGTATATAAATGAAATTTAAACTAGACATAAAGAAGTGAAAATAATATGATACGTCTCGTATTCATTAGATGGCCAATCCAAAGGACATGAGGATGGAAAGTTGAGATGCTCCAAAGGCAAGCATTACCAAATCAAAGTGAATATGAGTCATGAGCATGGTGCCAAATCCAACTTCTTTATTCAAAACATGAGAATTTCTCAAACTTTACACATGCCTTTCAGAGGAGAAGGCTCTCGTATTTATACGAGAACATAAGAAGGAACCCTATTAATGGAGATCCACTCCTTTCTCCGTCAATCCATAAAAATCTCAACCAGTTAGACAGATATCCCTTTATCCATTATTTTTCTCCATGAGACATGGTGGATTCCTATCCCAAATCTTCTTCCAATATTGAAGAGAATTCGAAGTTGATCGTTGGAGGCCATATAAGAGTGTCTTGGAAGCTTCAAAATGGCCTACACATGCAATCAAACTCAAGCCACTTTTAGGGATAAGAAAATATATGTTATTTTTCTAACTTTTAATCATAAATTCACTCTAAATACATGAAATTAATAACTTTCGAAAATACAAATATGAACCCATATGGTAATGAAAGTGTAGAGTTATATAATAACAAGGTGATGAAATGAGGTGTAAAAATGAGAATGAAGATGAAAGTGTATGAAATTTTGAAGAAATTTTAGAGGCCCAAAAATGACATCTTCATTTCATTTTCTCTAGAACATATTCCCCTTTTGGACCCACAATAGTTTTTTGCAGAGATAGGAGGAACTCATGATCCAAATATGTTATGGTGGGTCTTGTTGATGGCTTGCCATGGAGATGATGGCCTGATGGTCAAATATACTCATGAGTTATTCATATGGTTGGAGTGTTAGATCATTACGATTAAATAATTTCCATATGGATCGATTTATTATTGAGGTGACCTAGGTATCACATTCTTGGTAGGGATGCAGTGGGGTGACCTATGGAAAAAATTATCATCTTAATGGCTTTTATGTTTTCCAATTTTTTTCTTATTTTCATTCAAAGATAAATATATGATTTTTTCATGTAGATATTGGCCCAAATAGACCAACCAGATTATGAAATATTGACAAGAGGTGAGATCAACCAGTACTTATTTAAGTCTCTAACCCTATTACAATAGATGTCTTGACTGAGTTATACCATAACCTTAAGAGGCTGGCTTTAGATATTCCAGAGACTACACTTGATGATTTTACTTTACGGTACCAAATGCATGTAGTTTGAGTTCTAGGGCTGACTAGTTTCTTGCTATGATGCATAAAACATGTTATAGTCTGCTATCACTATCATCATCATGAATAGTTTCTAGTATTTTAGGGCTAGATTTTAATTTTTTGGTATCAAAATGTTCGGAAAATAGAGGCCACAAGGCCTCATGTCTTTGAATTCCGATTTTTGTAACACTTTTAACAAAACATATTAACTAATGGAGGATATTACTTATCATTTCAGTTTATCTCATTCAATATGTTGATAGATTTTGTTTTATTTCAAAATTTTGCAATGTCTATTTAACACATGGTTTTCCAATGCATCATTTAATGTGTTTAACTTTGTTAGAATATTTTCATATTCAATGTAATCAAATTTTATTTCTAAGAGACAAACCTGTAAAAAAATCCTTAACATTTTTTTGCCTCTTATCTTATAGAAACCATTTAAATGTAATACTATGAGCTGTGAATCTAACCTAATGATCAAGTGATGAATGCCAAATAACTCGCATCAGATAGTAGTTCGATTATTGCACTATTTTATCCTATGTTTTTCATCGTTCTACCAAGGTATATCCCATGAATAGAAATTAACTCATTAGTCAACGAGTAAATATCCCAAGCTGCAGAGGCAATTTTCTGAGTACTATGAATAGTTCCATCAGCAAAGCCAATGAAATTCTAAAGTAACATTGAAATCTGCAAATCAAGATTAATAAAATATAAGAACGAGTAGTAGGGAATCATAAAAAATGAAAAAAGTAATGCACACACTCATAAAAATACGATACAATTAAATGTATAAAAAATATTCCTGAGATAAATCATGCATAATATATTTAGGTAGAGACCATTCTTGGGCTCTCCTAAAGAAACACCGTCATAGTCAATGAATTCATAGGCCCCTTTGGATATTACATGTTTTACAAAGTAAGGGCCATGCCACATAACTAGCACACCCTCAGAGCATTCAACAGACTCATAAAATATTTAATCCACTTTGAAATTCAGAAAAATTATATTCATCTTGGATCGCCTCTCATCAATAGCTTTTAAGTGTCATTCAAAACTTGCAAAAAGAATCTATATTCCCTTAATTTCCTTATTAATAATAATTATTATAACTAATTCTAACATAATATAATATATAATCTTATACATCTCTTCTTTCTGCTCCTCATCCCCCCTTCGTGTCATTCTTGGTTTCACATTTTTTCTACAAATGTAGACCTCATCCCCTCATTGCATTCCTTTCACTCTTGAGTTCGTTACATTCCCACATCACTTTTACCTTAATATTTTCTAAAATATTTTAACCTCTTTAATCCACCTTAATTATCAAGCTCTTAAACATTCGTTATAAATAACTTAATGCCAATGCATTCAAATTTCATTAATATCTAGTAAAATTAGAATTATTAATAATGCTATCCTAATTAATCTCAACAATTTTTCTTACATTTTGTAGTATTTAATAAATCTCAACAATTTTTCTTACATTTTGTGGTATTTAATAAATTTATTTTAGTAATAGCAAATTATGAAAACATTATTATTAAAATATAATTAAATTTCAATTGAAATCTTAATAAAATATTATGAAAATTAACTTTTTGATTCTCTTTAAACATTGTTTGGTTTGTTCCTCTCATTCTGTCATTCCCCATCCCCTATTTATTACCATTTATTTCTTCTCTTATTTGTAGGTTCGTCTTGAAGATGAGTCTTTTTTTAGACTCAAAGCGTAGACAAGAAAAATGAAGACTCTGGATAATCAAAATTCTTAACCTCCAAGCTTCTACCACATAAATCTACAAAATATCATTTGTACCTTGTACGGAAGGGAAACATGGACTAATATACATAATCTAGAAAAAATAAGGATTAAAATACAAATAAGAGAAGAAGATATATTATTCTTGAAGCATTGTAGTGACTTTCATCTCATTCCATCCTTCGCATACGTTAAGCACATGTTGCATAGCCAGCACAGCCTTAGAGAATTCAAGAAACGCAACAAATCTTTAATCTGCTTTTAAATTTGGAAAATTAGATTCATCTTGGATAACCTCTCATCCATATCTTTAAGGTGTCATTTAAAACTCGCAACAAGGATTTTGTATTCCCTTACTTTCCTCATTAACAATAATTATTATAACTAATCCTTACATAATAACCTATGCTTAACGTATGTGAAGGATGGAATTAGATCAAAGTCACTACAATGTTTCAAGAAGAATATATCACCTTATTTTCTTTTTATTTTAACCCTAACTTTTTCGAGATTACATATCTCAATCCATGTGTCCCTTCCCTAAGGATACAAATGATAGTTTGTAGATTTATGTGGTACAAGTTTGGAGGTTGAGAATTCGTATTATCCACAATATTCATTTTTCTTGTTTACATTTCGAGTCTAAAACAAGACTCATCTTTGCAAAGAACCTACAAAGAATATAAGAAATAAAGGATAATAAATAGGGGAGGGCAAATGTGAGAAACCAATGCAATGTTTAAAAAAAATCAATAAGTTAATTTTAATAATAGTTTATTAAGATTTTAATTGAAAATTAATTATATTTTAATAATAATGTTTTTGTAATGTGCTATCACTAAAAGAAACTTATTAAGTACTAACCAATATCAGAAAATTTGATCCCATTAATTGGGATAACATTATTAATAATTTTAATTTTACTAGATATTAATGAAATTCTAATGTATTGGAATTAGGTTATATATAATGAATGTTTAAGAGTTTGATAATTAAGGTGGATTAAAAAGGTTAAAATATTTTAAAAATCTCAAGGTAAAAGTGAGGTGGGAATGTAATGAACTTAGAGTGAAATAAATGAAATGAGGGCATGAGGTCTACATTTGTAGAAAAATGTGAAATCGAAAATGATGCGAAGGGGGATGAGGAGTACAAAGGAAAGATATATAAGATTATATATTATATTATGTTAGAATCATTTATAATAATTATTATTAATGAGGAAAGTAAGGGAATACCAAATCCTTCTGGCAAGTTTTAAATGACACCTAAAAATTATTGATGACAAGAGATCCAAGACGAATCTAATTTTTATGAACTTCAAAGCATATAAAAGATTTTTTTAGTGTCTTGAAGACTCTGAGGGTGTGTTGGTTATGTAACATGTGCTTCACTTATGCAAAGGATGGAATTAGATCAAATATAGGAAGAATAGATGTGCTTCTATTCTTTGTATTTAAATCTTAAGGTTAATGTGTTCTTTGTATTTAAATCTTAAGGTTAATGTGTGCCTTAGGCACAAGGTACAAATTATAGTTTGTAGATTTTTGTGGTAGAAGTTTGGAGGTTGAGAATTCAGATTGTCTAGAGCCTTCATTCTTTTTTCTAAGTTTCTTCTAAAACAAGACTCATATTCACCAGTAACTTACAAAGAAGAGAAGAAATAAAAAGTAATAAATAAAGGAGATAAAAACTATTATTAATAAATATCCCAATATAAAAGGTATACAAAAAGAACACAAACCAAAACCAAGAAACATTGACCATAACAACTTTTAACTTGAAAACAACCAAAACATAAACACTAACCTAACATTTATTCTAACAATATTTCTTTTTCAATATTTTTTTTTCTTTTAATTAGCATATCTCATAGAGCTCTTTATGTCTAGATTTATCACTTGGGTTCATAGAGAGAAGATATATACAAGAAGTTCTCTAAATTTCACAACAAATGATGCATTCAATCAATTCCTCTTCCAAGGGTTATTACCTTTTGAAGGTTGATTTCATTAAGGCATACTACTCCATAGATTGGGAATTATTGACCCTTATGCTACTGATGAACATGGGGATTGTCTTGTGGGTTATGGGATGCATCAATATCACAAATTTTGTGGTTATAGTTAATGGGTATCCTACTCATTTTTTCTAGGCTCATACACTGTTAAGGGAAGGGTGTGCCATGTCTCCTTTACTGTTTCTTTTGTGGTGGATACTTTCAGCAATAAGATCAAGGAGTCCTCAGCTGATGACATCATCACAAGTGTGAAAGTATTGATAAATATTGAGGTTACAAAAAGGTTACACAAACATTTAATGTTTTTGGAGAATTCAGAAATATGAGCATCTCCGTAGAATATCATAAAATCCTTAGTATTTTTGGGGAAGCTTTGGCTCTCTATACGAATGAGACTAAATCGAAACTCATTTACACATGAGCGAGGATATGGTGGTGAAGTAAATAAGTATTATTTTCCTGGTGGATTATGGTATCGTTGAAGAAGGAATCACATATTTGAGATTAATATTAAAGCATAAAGGTTACAGAAACATTGATTGGGAGTTGTTGGTTACAAAATTGAAGTGGAAATTGGATGCCTAGAATAAAAAATATTTTTCAATGGGCTAAATTTTGGCAATGCTAAAATATTTTATACAAAATATTTCTATTTACTGGATACACATTTGTTTTGGTTGCCAAAATAAATCATAAAAAAACATTATGTCCATTAAGGAATGGTTTATTTTTTGGGGGGCACATATTTGGGACACTAAGATAATATACACCTAGGGAGATCGTCTCTCATAGCCAAGCCTCATCAAGAAGGTGGCTGGGGAATTTTGGATCCAGTCCTGGTAAACATGGCCCTCATCATAAAAAAAAACTTTCGGAGTGGTGGATGGCGCACTATTATGGTCCACGGTTATGAAGGAAAAATACTTAAGTGGACTTCCATTTTATGCATGGATGACATTAGGGGCTAATAACAAACTTCAGATTTCTTTCAAGTGCAAAAGTATGTTTAAGGTGTTGGATTTCCTTTTGAGCCATGTATGGTGGGCTTTGGGTGACTGAAAGTAGATCAAGTTCAGTCTAGATTCCATATGCAGTATAAAAGGTAATCAAATTTCATTGGTGCAAATTCTAAATCATTTACATAAAAAGGAATTTTCTATCTTAAGAAAACCATTTTCCTTTCTCCCAAGCATTCATATCTAGAGGCTTGGCTTAAGGCAGAGGAATTGGATTTTTACTAGAGGAATTTTCCAAGAATTGGAATTCATACATTTCACTTCTCCATAGGTCACTATTTGTGAATGAGATCACCATATGGCATGGGAAGGATCATTAAAAAAGGAAATATCCTTGTACAGGATATTTATAAGAATTTTCAAAGATGGAGGGGGAGAATGTATATACAATACAACCAATAAAACCACAAGAGACCAAATAAAATTAAAGTATTCAGTTGGATAACCAGCCATGATTGAATATTGACATGGCAGAATCTCCAAAAAAAAAACTGATTCTTACGGCATAGTATTTGTGGGTTATGTATGAAGGGAAATGATGAAAGTATACATCTCTTTCTCAAGGGTCTATACAATCTTGCACTTTGGGAAAGGATTCTAGAAAACTATAATCTACATACAAAAATCTTTCCTCACACTATTTACATCTGCTTTGAAGTCTAGAGTAAATTATAGGGTTATGATGCACTAGAATTATACATATTCTAGAGTATATGGAGAATAAGAAAATCATTTTCTACAAGAAATCCATGGGGATCTTAGATAATATTACCAAGGTTTCTATATTTTATAATGAGATAGGCCCGTAGAAGATTAGAAAACCTTATAAACTTCCGAAAAAGAGAGACATGTGGCAGTCATATCCTGTGGCTTTCTTTTATAGTGCAATTGCTATGAGAAAATGTGGTTGTGGTGTGGGAATTTATTCAGAAGTAGATAAGTATTATCGTTTCTGGTTAGAGGGAGGAGTGGGCACAACCACAGAAGAAGAATAATTTTCATTATGAGGGGTGTTGATCGTTGCCAAATGGCTCGGAATGGATGAAATTAAAATATTTGGGGACCCAAAAGGCATTATAGAACCAGAAAAGGGGCATAATGAGTTCAAAACTACCATAGTTATAAATTGGATGAAGCTTATCCAAAGGGTGATAAAAAAAATTTCAGCATGTCTCCTTTTACCATATATACAAAGAACAAAATTGGACTGTGGATTTATTATCAAAAAGAGGAATAAATCATGAAACAGGTAAGTTCTCTTTTTTTCTTTGAACAAGGAGGTATAATCAAACAACCACCATCAACTACTCTTAAGGACCACAAGCCACAAATTTAAATGTTATTATATAGAGAGGTAACATAATATTTTTCTAATCAAAACTTAGAAAACACATAGGATATTATAGAATTTTGTAATAATGTGTATTCAAAAGTTCATAATTATTCATGTCACAATTAGAAACATTTCTCTTATGATAAATATATATGTTTGTGAAAATAAGAACAATTAAAAGATCCAAGACATGTGTACTAATATTATATGTATAAAGTAGTGGTTTTTTTCTTTCTGAAAAAATATGCCCTATCAAAAATATTTATTTATTTAAAAAATAAAATTAAAAATATTTACATAATCACTCTGATTATGTTATTTAACTGCATAATTTCATTAATATGCCCTATCAATTTTTTTTTTTTTTTTTTTAATTTTTAAAAATATTTACATAATCACTTAATTTTGATTGTGTTATTTAACTGCATAATTTCATTATGAGCACTATTCACACTTAATTGTGAGGTTAAATATAAATGTTAGAGATAGAATGATGTATAAATAAATATTTTTCATGGTTATGCTGCTTGGTTTTCCATGTTCTCGTGGCAACTGGCTAGCAAAATATCTCTTGAATAAGTGAGTATTTTTTGTTTGTTTTACTAAATATTTACGGTTCTTTTGTAGCTATATGTTCACATTCGATTCTGATCAATATTACCATGAATGTATTTATTATTTCTTTTGGCACAACATAAGAATCTTGTTATGTTTGTGTATTTTAGATGTTAATTTTATTGTGCAAAGTAAGGAGGTGAATAAAAAGCTTTCAATATTGTAATGTGAGGTATTAAGAAAATATCACTTGAGCTCTCTCTACAGAAAGCACAACCAAATTGAGTTCCTCCCTATACACTTGTTTTATATAATATATTGTTAAATGTTTTCGTAAATTTCATTTAATTCATCAGCTTAATTTGTAACCATTAATCAATTATTTCTAATATAATATATAATTTGGATATTCTTAATAATGTAAATTAAAATTTAACAACCCAAATGGAATAAATAACTAGTTGGATTTTGATTGATGGTGTTACTTGAAATCTAATAAATCATATATGTTATTTTTTTACATGACATTTATGTAATTCTACTTTTATTAAATATTTTTTAAAGACATTTATATAATCAGTTAATTCTTATTATGTTATTTAATTCCATAATTTCATTATGAACACTATTAATTGTGAGATCATACAGAAATATTAGAAATAAGGTGATGTATAAATAAATACTTTTCATGGATATGATGCTCCTTGGTGTTCCTTGTTCTTGTTCTTCCCCCATTCAGGATTAACTTAATATTTGTTGTTTGTTTTACTAAATATTCACAGTTATATATTCACCTTGATGTAGATAAATATTACCATGAATGGTTATTTTTCACTTATTTTGGTAAACAAAGATCTTATTGTGTTTATTTTTCTTGAGCTAATTTCATAGTGCCAAGTCTAGAGAAAGTTTGCATTGTCTAAGTGTGAGGTGTTGAGGAAGGTTTAGTTAATTTGAGTGAGGAAATTGATATATTTGTTTTGTGATATTTAGATTTATGGCTATGTACTTGCTTCATATATAATATTGTTGAGCGCTTATCTAGCCTCCCTTTAATCCAATTGAGTAATTTTTTATATCTTTATCTAGGCAACTACCGTGATGATTGTAAAGTGTTCATATCATATAATTTAGCTTTCATCAGTAAGAGTGTGTAATTTCATCACTAGGAGTGTGTAAATGCCCAAAATATTTTCGTTCTAAACCATGTAAAAATAAGACTTGTGAAATGAAAATAAAGCATACTCAATTAACAACAAAATGTGAACTTGCACAAGAGACAATAACTAAAATATGTAAATATTGCTCCTCTTAGTAATACTAAACCTTAAAACCCATATCTAAACTCTTCTTAATAATACTAAACCTTAGAACCTGTAAAATGAAATACTGAAAACTTAAAAACCACATGTAAAATCTTCTTAATAATACTAAACCTTAAAATATGTAAAATGAAATTCTGCATAGGTGCATTTTAAATTTTTCATTGTAAATTCTTCATATGTCGATCCTGCTTTGAGACAGGCCATCTAGCCAAAAAATTCCAAAAAGTCTCCCAGAAAAATTCAGCTAGAAAGAATCACGATAGATGTACATGGTGAGAAGGATCACAAAAGGAACATTACACTGTAATCAAGGAAGAATACTCTCCAGAAAACTCTAAATCACAAGAAATCAGGCAAGAAAGAAACAACCCTCAAGACAGGAAAGGGGATATCCCCACCCAACAACAAAAAATGAACTCGATAGCCCTTCAAGCTGTTGAGAATAATGCTTAAATATTTCCATGTAAATGTTGACATTATCTAGCAGATTTTATGGTTTTCTATTATTAAAAATTAGTGTAGCAAGTTATTAGGATGCCGAGTGGTCAGAAGGTCAGAATGAATAATTAGTAGCTGATAAATAATAGAATTAGTAATAGGTTTATTATATAAGAATGTATAAACATACATGATTCAATGTGAGATTTACAAGTTGACGAGTGTTGATATGTGTTTCTTTTCATTGTTTTTTTTTATATGCCATAATTATTCGGGTTTATTATTCGTCTTAAATAGCAGTGGCCATTTTATATTCTACTATTGGTATCAAAGCAAGTAAAATTATTTTGGGTTAATTTTTTTATTGTTGGAATTTCACCAAAGTTAAAAATGTTGAACTCTAACATGCCTGCTCTAGAATTTGATGGGAACGATTATGATTATTTGTGCATTAAGATGATGGCCTTTTTTATTGTAAAGTATGTGTGAGAGATTATTGAATAGGGTTATGATGAGCCATATGATTGGAATGTACTTACAACTAGAAGAAGAATTCTCAAGCTTTGTTTTACATTTAGAGAGCTCTTGATAGGAGCTTATTTCCATGAATATCAGGAGAAAAAACTACCAAAGCTACCTATAAGACTCTAAAAGAAGCTTACCAAGGTAGTGATAAAGCTAAGGTGGTCAAGCTTCAAACATTGAAGCGATACTTCGAGAATCTCAAGATGCAAGAAGTGGAAAGTATAAGTGACTATTGTGTGAGAGTCAAAGATGTCATCAACAAAATGGCTACACTTGGGGAAACGATAAGTAATGAACTTTTAATCAAAAAGGTATTGAGATCTTTAACACCAAGATGGAATAATGTTGCCATAATATTAGAAGAAAACAAGGATTTGAGATAATTAAAGTTTGATCAATTGGTTGGATCTCTCATGTCTCGTGAATATAGATTGAAAGTCACTTTTTAAGTTGTAAAAAATTATTTTTCCTCTAAATTAAAAATTACATAGAATGAAGATGCAAGCAGTAGTAGTGCCAAAACCAATAAAGATCGAGGTAAATGGAAAATAATTTTTTTTTCTATAAGTAGAGGCAGAGGTGGCTCAAGAGGAAGAGGTACTTCTAGAGGAAGAGGTAGTGGTAGATTTGATTAGAGAAATGTTCAATGTTACTATTGTAACAGGTATGGCCACATTGAAAGAGAATGCAGATTGAAAGAAGGTAAAAATGCTAACTATGCTTAAGAAAGTAATGAGTATCCTCTAGATCACTTATTTTTATCTTATGCCAAAGGTGAAAATACTAGTAAATATGTTTGGTACATATATTTTGGATGCTCTAACCATATGACAGCGAATGAGAAATTGTTTTTAGCCAAGGATGGAAGTTTTAAATTGAAGGTAAACCTTGGTGATGATAAATATTTAGAGGTTTTTTTCAAAGGAGCTATGGAGATCCAAAAAAAAGAAGGTATAAAGAGTATTCATGATATTTATTATACTCCACAATTGAAGCACAATTTGTCAAGTGTTGGGCAGCTATGTGAGAAACATTATAAAGTACTCTTTGAGAATAAGACATGTACTATCTATGATAAGAATAAGGGAAATAGGGTAATCACTGTTGTGCCTATCACAAGAAATAGAATTTTTCCCTTGAAGTTTGATGAACATAGCAAAAACCTTGTAATTATGGCCTATGAGGATTCAAGTTGGCTATGGCATCTTAGGTATGGGCATTTAAATTTTCGGATTTTGAAGTTTCTAACCTCAAATGCATTAGTTTCTAGTTTTCCCAAGGTGGAGGAGCATAAGGAGGTTTGTGAAGGATTTGGTAAATAAAGCATGGAAGGAAAAGGTTCCCAAAAGGAAATGCATGGAGGGCTCATCACCCACTTCAGCTTGTTCATTCAGACATATGTGGTCCTATGTAGACTAATAGTTTGGGTAAGTCACCATATTTCATCACTTTTATTGATGATTACTCAAGAAACTGTTGGGTATATTTATTGAAGGCCAAAAGTGAAGCCCTAGATACATTCAAGAAGTTCGAAGCACTTGTAGAAAATGAGAAAGGCTACAAGATCAAATGTTTTCAGACTAACCATGGAGGAGAATTTTTCTCAAAATATTTCCGGAGTTATTTTGATATGAATGGCATCAAGAGGTAACATAATACAACATAAACACCCAAAAAAAATGGCGTAGATAAAAGGAAGAATCCAATTGTGGTTGAAATGGCAAGGTACATGTTACAAACTAAGGGATTGAGCAATTTTTATTGGGGAGATGCAGTTGCTACAACAGTGTGCATCCTCAATCGTAGCCCCACTAGTGACCTAGAGAATATGGCTCCTTATGAAGCTTGGTATGGAAAAAATCCTAATGTTAATCATTTTAAAGTTTTTTTGTTGTTTGGCTTATGTGCATGTACCTGATCAAAATAGAAAAAAGTTAGATGTAAAGAGCGAGTTATGCATTTTCATTTGGCACAGTGAGACAAGAAAGGCTTATAAATTGTACAATCCCCTGAATAACAGTATTATTGTGTCAAGAGATGTAATTTTTTATGAAGGGAAAGTTTATGGTCATAAAAAATCCATTTTGAGAAGACAAAATCTATTTTGAATGATGATATTGAGCAGCCAACTAATGATTCTGCATCTAGTGGTTTAACTCCACCAAGAAGCCATTCATCAATTTCTTCAACATGAGTTTCAAGTCCAACTTCTTCTCCAAGTTATAGAAGTAATGTAAGGAGATTGAGTGATATATATCAGAGGAGTGCAAATAAAGCACATGAAGAAAATCGAATAGGTGAGACAGTGAATTTTTCTTTATTAGACAAGGCTGATTTTGAGGCATCATGTTTTGAAGATGAATGTACTAATGAGGTTTGGGTGCAAGCTATGCAAGAAGATATGGATTCCATTCACATGAATGACACTTGGGAATTGAAAAAGCTTCTGCATGACAAGAAAAATATTGGCACCAAATGGGTCCACAAGACCAAATTTAACAGTGACGGGAGTGTTGAATGACACAAGGCAAGATTAGTTGCCAAAGGATTCATACAAAAGTATGGAATTGATTATGAAGAAACATTTTCAACACTAGCAAGACATGAGACCATTAGAATGTTGATTTCATTAGCATCTTAGAAAAGGTGGATCATACATCATATGGACGTGAAAGGTGCCTTCTTGAATTGGTAGTTGGAAGAGGAAGTATCTGTGCAGCAGCCACAAGGTTTTGAAGTGGAAGGAAAAGAGAATAATGTCTATAAGTTGAAGAAGGCTTTATATGGTCTCAAGCAAGCACCAAGAGTGTGGTATGATAGGATTGATGGATACTTTCAGGAAAAAGGCTTACAGAGGAGTAAGAATGATCTTACCCTTTAGTAAAAAGAAGAAGGTATTGATATTTTGATCATAATTTTGTATGTTGATGATCTACTGTATATGGGTAGTAGTTCCAAAATGAATCATGAGTTAAAATTTTCTATGATTAATGAATTTGAGATGAAAAATCTAGAACTCAAGAAATATTTTCTAGGAATGGAGGTTTATCAAAGTAAGGATGAAATTTTCATTTCCAGACAATATATGCACATGATATGTTGAATAAATTCGATCTGCTTGATTGTAATGAATCCCCTATTCCAAGTGCTCATGGATTTGTATTATGTAGAGATGATGGTGTTGATTTACTTGATGAGACAACTTACGGAAGTATTGTGGGGAGCTTGAAGTTTCTAACCCACACAAAAACTGATATTGCATTTTCAGTTTCACTTATTTCAAGGTACATGAGAAATCCATCTGAAATACATATGAAGGTAGCCAAGATAATTTTAAGGTATGTGAAAGACCCTCTAAATTTTGGTATTCATTACTACTCTGCTAAAAAGTTCAATATTGTTGGATTTAGTGATTTAGATTAGGGATATAGTGTGGATGACCGTAATTCCACATCCGGAAATTTTTTCTCTTCTAGTTCTAGTTTGATTACTTGGAGCTCACTAAAACAAAGAATTGTTGCCCTCTCATCCACAGAAGCGGAGTATGTTGCAATTATTTCAGCAGGTACATAAGCTCTCTGGCTCAGAAATTTTTTGGAAGAAATTGGGGAGAAGTATATTCAGCCTAAAGTGATTTATTGTAATAATGTAAGTTCCATCAAGCTAGCAAAGAATCCAGTTCATCACAGCAAGACAAAGCATTTTGACATGAAATATCACTTCATTTGATATTTGGGGCAGAAGGATGATGTTGAATTGAAGCACATAAATACTAAGCGTACATCGGATGAGAATGAATGTAATCATAAGTGATGAAAGTGAAAATGAGACTGATGAAGACTATCTCCTAAAATTTACGTTCCCCGAGAATGTAATCGTCATCAGATTTATAGATGATTTTCGCCAACATAGCGTCGATGTACCCTTTTTTCCACTGCCCATTCTCTCTCTTATTCTGTTAGAACTCGAATTTCATATATATTTATATATATTTTTTCTTAACCATATTTATATTCTTCATTTTATTTCTATGTATTTCCATGTTACCAAGCACCCAACCGAGCAATACATAGGCAAGGGTAAGTTCTTCCTTAGGGCCCATGTTCATTTAACAGGAAATTTGAAAGCCATTGCAAAAATATATTCAATATAAGCTCAACATGTTATTTGAGAGAATTGAAACTCGATGGTGAGGATAACAATCATTCCTCCCAACCACCTGAGATAAACTTAATGAAATACAAACATACATACTTGTATATATGCATGTATGTATTGTTACAGATAACTTTGCAATTTGATGTCATTCATTAAGGTTAGAACCAAATCTAATCCAATAAATGTGTGATGTTTTGTTTCATCCTCCAAGAGGTTAATTTATTTTTCATACTTTTATTTGTTCATATTTACTAATGTTTAAAATGACACAAAAATCTTGTAGGTTTGTATGTATAACCTTTATATGACATGTTATAACCCAATTTACGAAAAAATATAGAAAAAATATATATAAATTTTCCCAAACATTAAGCCTACATATTACAGAAGAGTCATCCAAATTGTTGCTAAAGTATCTAGACACAATTGTAACATCCATTGGAAATTCGCAATGCTTAGTAACTAAAATTTCTAATTATATAGATGTAATTTTTGAATATTATATGACAAGTCTAAATAATTATTTTATAAACCTAAACATTTCCAAACAACAAGTGGTGACATTGTATATTGGCCCAAGAATTTAGTCACAACCACCAATCACGAAGATACATAGTTATATGGATTGGGGCACTTTCCAACCATTTATAGACCATTGGAAGGATACGTGGTTTATGGTATTTGATAAACCTTCATGCAATAATAGGGAGGTGTCTTTGTATTTCAGTAGGAAATTATAGGTAAACATTTAGTTAGGTCATCATGCCAACTAGCTTGACATGGGTGAATTCCAAAGTGTGGGTTATCAGTCTAAATAGTATAGATATTATGCTAGGTGAGACTCATCACTAGGTGCTCATCCTCTTAGGTGAAGGCCTAACCCCCCTACATAACATCCTCCATTAGGGGGGAGTATTAGTCAAACCCAAACAATTATAACTACCTTGAGTCATAGCCTAGTGTGGCATAATGCTTTGATACCAATATTCCAATAGGAACAACCTAGAGGTAATGTTGAGGGAGGGAATGAACCTTTATCCTTTTTATTAGATTATAACTTAGAGAGACCACATGGAATCTAATGTGAGCCTCACCAATGTTCAAGCTACTTGGAGACATGTTATGGGTTGATGTAGGTAAAAAATATGAGAGTTTTATGGAGGAGGTTAGTATCTTAACCATCTTTATATTATTCATTTTATTTCTATGTATTTCCATGTTACCAAGCACCCAACCAAGCAATACATAGGCAAGGGTAAGTTCTTCCTTAGGGCCCATGTTCATTTAACTAGAAAGTTGAAAGCCATTGCAAAAATATATGCAATATAAGCTCAACATGTTATTTGAGAGAATTGAAGCTCGATGGTGAGGATAACAATCATTCCTCCCAACCACCTGAGATAAACTCAATGACATACAAACATACATACATGTATATATGCATGTATGTATTGTTACAAATAACTCTACAATTTGATGTCATTCATTAAGGTTAGAACCAAATCTAATACAATAAATGTGTGACATTTTGTTTCATCCTCCAAGAGGTTCATTTATTTTGCATAGTCTTATTTGTTCATATTTACTAATGTTTAAAATGACACAAAAATCTTGTAGGTTTGTATGTCTAACCTTTATATGACACGTACGATACACAATTAGAAAGAAATATCTCATGACTAAAAATTTAGAATGCAAACCCCTACTGCAAGCTATGGGTTTTCCTGTTTTCGAATAAAATCTCATTTAGGATTCAAAACACATCGAGAAGTTCACGACCTGGAAAATTGCCAATAAAAGTAAATTGTGCTGCAATTAAGGTAACTAAAAGAAATGATGGTGGGGTTTGAAGTGGAATAGGATGAAATGGTTTGCATTATGTTGATATCCTTCATGAGATGGGGAAAATTCTGCTAAGCATGGTCCATGCTAAGCCACTATCCTTTTTGCAAGAATTGGCCAGCGTTGAAACCTCGATGTAGCTGGATATTTTATTGGAAAATTGTTGTGCCCATGATTTGATCAGTTGTGGAATTTTCCATGTACTATGGATTTATATATCTTGGTGTGAGTTTTTCTAGAATTTGTGATGTGTCCAGTAATGGTGGAAAGTATGGTCGAAGGAGGTCCACATTGAACCCTCGGTGCAGGCCAAAGAATAGGGGTATATTGAGATGAAAATAATTATCTCCCACAACCTTCATGGCAGTGTAAGGACCATATCATAGTGGTCTAAAATTCAAATGGGCTCTCGCAAGGCATTTTTTTCTGTAAATGTAAACAAACTTTGTCGCTCACGTGAAACTTGTGGTGCCCGATTTTGTTCATGTTGCTCCTTGTACTTGGAATTGGACTTATCCAAGATTTCGTGCACCTGTTGAAGTTAGAGAATTTTAGGGGTGAATCTTAGCCCATGGGAAGAATTTAAGGGGTTTTATATTTTGGAGGGGAAATTTTTTTGTGTTACGCCCTTTTTCTATAGTTATCCCAAAAATTATTTTAAAAAATAAATAGTTATTATATTTCAGCCATGAAAAATAAGCCTCATAAGCATTCCAAGCCCTTATTTTCCTGGTTTACAGGTTCCATTTTTTTCCAATCACCCTTACTTCAAGGAATGGCATTGGTTATGGGTTATCTCCCCCTCTACCATTCTTGGAAATTGAGGCTAGGGTTGAATTTCACAAGGATTTTAGGGGTTTGCAGTTTTATTTATTTGTATAAATTTGTATCAATAGACCTAGTCATTATTGAGTTTCTCATGTATAGGGGTCCCTGTCTCAGTAATTTTCCAATCCCGAAGAATTTTTTTTTTTCATTTTCTTAGACCCAGAAAAAAGAGAAAGAAAGAATATCCCATGAGAGAAGTGACGCTTCAGTCCTACTTACATGAGAGAAGGAGGAAAGGATATGTGATCTTATCCTTTCTTTGTTGATATTGATTTTCTTCTACACAAGTGATATTATTATACTATGCTGATTCTTTGTGCTTTGAACCCAAATCAACAACGTGGAGGCATAATACTAGTGAGCCACAAAAATAATAAAATCCTTTACTCGTCATTTGTGAATTTCGTTATACCTTTCAATTTATCTATACCCATGATGGTTGTTGACACATTAATGGTGATAGTCATTTGTTGGGTGCATACGAAGGCATGCATGTCTCTGACTCGATGACCACTTCAATTTGGTTCTATGCTAATGGTATGCATTGCAAATTTTTTTATTTGACTTATATGGGTCTGTGTGATTGTGAATTTACCTTTGCTTCCTATGATAGATCCACAATAAGATATGGAATCACACCTTGTCTTATTAGGACCTGATGATTGGATGGATTTATCACCTTATCCTTCCCTTACCACCGGACATATATCACCACTTTACACTTTAATTTATTACTTTCACCTTAGGATGATCTATAGACTAATGGATTTTGGGAACAGAAGATTCATTTTGTCTTCAAAAAGAACCTACATAAAAATGGATACTTGGATGGATTAATGAGCGTGAAGGTCATATCCTTGGTGACTATGACTTCTATTAATAATTTGTATTTAGGTTCAAATTTCAAACCAATGGATGCATAAACCCTATATGGGTATTAATATTTATCTTGAATTAGAATATCGTGTTATAGTGATCTCATTTTTCCATGGAACTAAGGGTGTCTTCAATCCTGACAAATTTTATGTTCTACTTGATGTAGAACCCTTCTACCTTTGATGCAAATTCTAGGTATGGTGGCTCTCTAAATATGTAGCATTCTCAAATGTGGTATTCTTATGTTTATTCTCATCCTTTAAGGCCCTTTGTGACAAAACTTTGTCATAGAATCTATTCTCCTAGAACAAAAACCTAAATTTAATCAAAATATAATGAGAGTTTTGAATCTTCATTTGTATGCTTTTTCTAGTTCTTATGTTTTAAAGGGTAATTGTAACCTAAATTGGTCAATATAACCTATTATCCTAGAAACCAAGGCATAATTTAATCAAAATATAGTCAATGATATTCGATTTTTTAGAATTCCCCTCTCATTGAGGAAATTGTATGAAAATTATTGATATAGTTAATGTGGGTTAATATAGAAAAGGAAATTGGTGTACCTGATAGCAAAGATAAGGAAAAGTTTTAGTTTGTGATTTGAAGAATTTCTGGGTCACTAGTATCAGCAAGCGCTCAATAGATTAATTTTAGTAGCTGAAATAGAATCTAATCACCAGGAAGGTTCCCTTGTACCTAAAATAACACCAACTCAAAATCAAAATCAAATCAATCCAGAATGTGGGGAGCTAATAAATTAGGGTGTATTTTTGAAACCGAACATGGTGCATGCATCCATAAAATATAATTTAAAAGTTATATTTTCAATTTAAAGACTGTAACTTTGTCGATTACGTATCAGAGCTAAGTAGAATACCTTTCAACACTTGGTATACATCCTCCATTTTTAGAATTTCATCATCGGGATGGCGCCCTTGTTATATAGAATGGCCTATAAAGAGCCCCCAAAGGGACACCTATTACATTTGATCCCTATGTCTTACGAAACCAAAATAGCATTGAATCCAATCTAGAATGTGGGAGCCTAATCAGTTGATGGTGTGCATTGGGATCACAACTTTACTAGCCACACATCCTTCATATACCTATTCAAATTTTTAAAGAACATTCAGATCGTTAGGATCTGTTATCACTCTAGTAATTCTTCAAGTTGTGAGATTTTGATATATAGTTGTAAGGACTCTACAGGTAACCACAAACCTACTTTTAAACTCTAGGATCTAGCCTTCTTAGGGTTCAGAGAGGGCTCTCTATATAAAATTTAACTTTGTTTGATTTACAAAATATTAGGCTAGTTATGATTGTGCAATTTGGTTTTAGTTCGATTGATTTGGTGGGAAAAATCACTTAATGAGATGTATATTGGGAAATCTGTTTGTCCATTGGGCTGAGTCATCAAAAATCAAGCAGATAGAGGTAGGATCAAGGTCCAAAAGTGAAATGTTTTAGGGAAATATAGATAACCCTTTGAAGATATTGGAAGGTTGTTTGGTAAGGTGGTATGATCAGGATAAAGAGAAATGAAGGGTTCTTTGATGTAGAAAACAAAAGTAGTAGGTAGAGGTCGAACGGAACGGGGAGAAATTAAACGTTCCCTACTCTAGAAATCATCAAAAAACATAGAAATGATAAACAGTAAAGACAAGGTGATTTTAACAAATAATGAAGTAATACTCCTCTTTATTCATTCAAATTTGCAACACATATATGGATGCATGAAACAAATAAGATAAACAATGACAAGTAAAAATTACTTCACTTCAATAGATCATCACATGAATCCTGAAATATGATGCTAATTGATTTGATTATGTCTGCTACTCGAAATTTGCAACACAGAAGACTTCAAGTCCAATAAAAAATGACTATAGAAATCTTCAGCAATTTATTCCAGAATAATATTTTAAAGTGTGAAGTATTTATACATAATTTTTTACAAAATATCCTAGAACAATTCTAGTAATTATCTAAGGAAAATAGAATATCCTTACAACAAAATAGAGACAGCTGCTTTACAAAGCAGCAAGCTATCTTATCTATACAAATAAAATAGAAATGAATTGTGGATTAGGTGCATCTAGCTGCCTTGGTGTCCTCTTTTCTGGCTCATATACTTTAATTTTTTTTGAAATCCGATCTACTTTATCTTATACTCTTTAACTCTGATTTCTTTTAATCTGATACTCTTTAACCACTGATGCTCTTTGACCTTTGTAAAGTTTTTTTTACTACTGTAATATATCTGTTTTGACTGAAAATTAGCAAATTGTTTTCTTCATCTTTTTTGCCTTTTAACTATCACAGTAAATCAGTAAGTGACTACCAAGTTTCTTCATCTGTAATTTGTATCTTCTTTAGTTTTCTGAAGTTTTCATCTGCCTCTGTATATGTGGAAAAAGTAGGTTTTATAACAAACAAATTTCTTATCTCATGCTGCAAATAAAATAAATCCTCAAAACTTCTTAGTAACACTTTTCCTGCAAGGATACCTTTCCATCTATCTTTTTCACCCATTATTTTGCATATTCTCTGATTTTTTTATTGTAATCCTCCTAAGGCATAATTTTATCATTGATGACCAAAATGTTAGGCAGACTTCTTTGCCTAATATTTTCAAATTTTACCATGAATTTGGTTATGATTATGTTCATATTGTAACACTTTTGTTCAAGTTGTTTCATCAGGTTCTTCTTGGAAATGACTTCGATTATTTCAAGGATTGTATGAGTCCCATCAGTAATCTAAATTTCTTCTAGCTCTTGCTTGTTTTTTCTATTAAGAAACTTGATCAATTCTACTGCTTGTTAAATTTTGTTATCAAGCTCATCTTTAGTATTTTGTATTTATGCTAGTGCTGCCTTTAGTAAATCTCTTTGTTCAAAGACCACCTCAATTGAAGGCCACATATCGTTGATGGCTTCAATGACCTTGTTCCATAAATGGTTTTTCACATATGAAATTGGCTCCTTTAAGGTTAAATATTTTTGTAGCTTCTTGAGTTCTTCATTTAATCTAGTAGCCTTTTACTCATGGGTTTTGGCATTAATTTGAGCCAACTTATTTTGATCTTCAATATTTTCAATCGCCTATTTCAATCTGTTAATTTTAGTTGTCTAAAGTGACATTTCTTCCATGGCTTTTATTAGCTTGTTGGACTCATATGAAGGGTGAGATGTTGTAGTTCATGACTCTGTAGCTGATGTTGTAGACGATGTCACTGGAACTACAATAGTCAGTGGTACTTTCAGTGAAAAATCCTCTACTAGAGTTGACGGAACAACTGTAGTAACCATAGGGATAACTAAAGGAACTTCTAGTGTTTTCTTTGTTTCCCTTTCATGGACAAGCTTATCCATTTGAATCTCCATTTCTTTGATTTGTCTTATTAACTGAAAGATTATTTTCATCATATGTCCTTATATTATTTCTTTAGCTTGAGGACATTCAGTTAATGGAAATTTAAGCTATTTCCTCAATTTTGCAATGTCTTCATGATATTTCTTTACTAACTATTCTACTTCTTTGACATTTGCAGGGTCATATCCAACTTGCGAGACAAACTCTTCTAGAGATTTAATTCTAAGATCTTCAACATATAATGATGCTTTGTCAAGTTTCATTTGATCTTTCTTATTTATGATTGTGTTCTAAAGTTTCTGAACTCTCATAGCTTTGGTGGTAATATTTGAATACAACATCTCTGAACTCTGTCTACGAAATTATATCCGATCAAGAGCATGAAATTTTTTTGTTTGTACTTCTAGATCAATATTTTGGTATTTTGCACCTGCCTTTGGAACCTTCATTGCACGATGTGATACTAACATGATCACCTTTTTATTTGAGTAATCAAAGACAGATAAAATTCTTTTTTGAATTCTTGGTGTTTGCTTTAAGTATTAAGAGTAAATCTCATTTTTAATCTCTTCATTCTTTAACTTAATCTGTTTGTACTTTTCCTTGATATCAAGGTCCTTTTCTTCTTCTCTCTATGAATATGATGCTTCCATGTTCTGTTGTTTCTCTATCAACTGTTCATTTGCATTAGCAACCTGTTTTTCATTTACCTTCTCTGTAAATGGCTCATTTATGATAACAATGGTAGTATCTGTGTTTGTTATTGGGACATTTGTGTCTTCAACTTCAATAGTAACTCTCTCCTTTTCTACTGAATTTAACTTAGGGTTCTTATTATATCTTAACTTGAACCTAGTTTCAGTAGTGGTTTCAACAACATAAGAACCTTTTTCTCTAATTATTTTGGTGGTTTTCTATGTTTGATCTACATTTTGTAAAGTGTGACTAGTATCACTTTTCTTTACTACATCTATTAAAGTGTTTTCTATCAACTCAGTTTGATTAGCATACTTCTCAATCTCTAGTTTTTCTTCATGAATGTAGGGTGTTAGTTTACACTTAACCATCATTTTACTTAAGACTCCTTGTGGATCATAGTTCCAGGAGAAACTCTCTTCAAATTTGTATTCTAATAACTATTTGGTTGCTTCTATCTCTTCATCTATATGATTACGAATGAATGGTCCCACTTGATTCTTTAACTTAAACTATGTTTTCTTCTTTGGTGCTAGAAAGCTAATTGAATCAAAATTTAATATTTTTCTGATAGTTCCAAGGAAAAAAACCTCATTCGTACTTATTTTGTAAATTTGTATGGAAATAAATTGGATCCAAAAACTCTAATATCTATGTGTTTTTCATACAAATATAAGTATCTTGTCTTGGTATGCTCTGATAACCATAAAATATTCTTCATCTGATCATTTATCCTTCATTGTTCAGTATTGTTAACATTTTTATCAATGGATGAATGAGGAACTCTGAAAAATATGCATAGGTAAACTTTGTGAATGCTTTTTTGATTAAAGAGGTCTAAAAAATGGTTGAAAGATAATTTCCTTCTATGTCAGGCTTCTGTAAGGATAATGGAAAATTATCTGCTTGAAAATGAAAGAACAGGTGGAAAAGGAAATATGTGTATCTAAACACTCCTTCATTTGGCAACTTAACCAATTGGTCATGAATATTGTCAACAATATACCAAACATAATTGAGGATAATAGATGGAGGTTTTTCGTGGTCTGAAATTTGACAAGAAACCTAAAATGGATTCATATGTATGGTCATCAATGAAGTATCTTAGGATGAAATATAACGTAGAAAATACATCCCTTGAACATTCTAGAAATTTTGAAGTGGAGTATGGAGGATTTACTTGAGGAATTTCCACATGTAAGGGCATGAATATTTGGAAGACCTGGAATCTTTTGTGAAAATCCAGGCCAATATACAACTTGGTAAGAGCTTCTATGGACAAAGGAACTTCTTGAGGACCAGGTTTGAGATGTAACATCTAGTTAATGGACTCAATAGTAATGGTAAAATGTACTTCTTTATTTTCATTCACTATGGCTCTTTGTTCAGGCACATAATAATTTTGGAATAACCTAATGACCTTTGGGCATGAATGAGTAATTCGAACAACATATTTGGGCAAGTTTGATTTCCAAATCTAAACTTATTTCACCTGATCTAAGGACTTTTCAAAACTCTAATTGTGGAGTTCCAACAAATTAAATTCTACAATTGGATCTACTATCTTGTAATCAACATCTACTAATGGGATGTGCTCAATGTCTACAACAGGGGGTTGTAGAGGATTCACAATGATGACAGTCTTGGAAGATGCAACTGGAGTAGATTTAGGAATTTTTAGGCTTTTTGGACCACATAAACTTAGTTTTTCGGTTTTCTGGCTACTTATGTAGGATTAAATAGTTTATAGAAGTATTCTTTCACTTTAGCAAGGGTTATTGAATTAAAATAGGCAGAAGATGTTCTTTTCCTGGATTTTTTCTTCAATTTTTTACTTTCAACATGTATTTTAGACTCTCACTGGTTAGAAAACAAGAAACATAGGTTTCTTGGACTTTTTCAATGGAAAATTGGGCTAATTTTTTTTTGAATTTCAGGCACAGAGGATTACGCTACCTTCAAAGAATTTATGGGCTAATATTAGACTTTTATATAGTATGAGAAACTAGAAAAACTCAATACTTTTCATTTAAAATAGTGCGTAGTATAGAACATGGTTTCTCAAAAATTTTGCGAGGGTTTCGCCTGTTTTTTTAGATCTTTTAATAGGTTTCCTTAGATAATTTTAACTCTAAATGTATTTATTCTTTATCAATGTTGTTTTTAAACTGATAATAGGCTCAATTTCTTGAAAAATACTTGTTATAAAGAGGTACGAGTCTTTTGAAAATGGATCTGAGGCTTTATAACAGGTTTCATGGTATCTTTTCTAGTTTCTGGAGTAATTCACGGCTTCTCTGCAACCTTTAACAGTGAATGTATGATTTTTAAATGATTCTAGGCACAAAAAAAGTATGAAAGCTTCTTTCTTCTGAGTCCAAAAGGCAGATACAGTCAATAAGCATAGAAGAAACTATTAACAATGCATTTCAAGGTTTATTTAGGAAAATTAAGGTTAAATTAGGCCTGCAATAAATGGCGGTCAAATCAGGAAAATATGTAGTTTTTGGCTTCAGAAGGAAGAAACCACAGGTGGTTATCATGTGGTTTTTTAATCCACCTTAATTATCAAGCTCTTAAACATTAATTATAAATAATTTAATGTCAATGCAACCAAATTTCATTAATATCTAGTAAAATTAGAACTATTAATAATACTATCCTAATTAATCTCAAAAAAAATTCTTACATTGGTTAGTATTTAAGTAATAACGCTTTATGAAAATATTATTATTAAAATATAATTAAATTTCAATTGAAATATTAATAAACTATTATTAAAATTAACTTTTTGATTCTCTTTAAACATTGTGTGGGTCAATTCCTCTCATTCTCTAATTCCCCCCTCCCCTATTTATTACCCTTTATTTCTTCTCTTATTTTGAGTTTCATCCTGAAGACGAGTCTCATTTTATACTCAAAATGTAGACAAGAAAAATAAAGGCTCTGTATAATCCGAATTCTTAACCTCCAAACTTCTACCACAAAAATATACAAACTATCATTTGTACCTTGTATGGAAGAGAAACATAGACTAAAATACATAATCTCGAAAAGGTTAGAATTAAAATACAAATAAGAGAAGAAGATATATTATTCCTTAAGTAATGTATTGACTTTCATCTCATTTTATCCTTCGTATATGTTAAGCACATGTTACATAGCTAGCACACCCTCAGAGCATTCAAATGACTCAACAAATATTTAATCTTCTTTGAATTTTGGATAATTAGATTCATCCTATATAGCCTCTCATCCATATCTTTTAGGTGTCATTTAAAACTTGCAACAAGGATTATCTATTCCCTTACTTTCCTCATTAGTAATAATTATTATAACTAATTCTTACATAATAATCTGCGCTTAACATATGTGAAGGATATAATTAGATCAAAGTCGCTACAATTCTTCAAGAATAACATATCTCCTTCTCTTCCTTTTATTTTAACCCTAACTTTTTTGATATTACATATCTTAGTCCATGTGTCACTTCATTAAGGGTACAAAGGATAGTTTGTAGACTTATGTGGTCAAAGTTTGGAGGTTGAGAATTCACATTATCCACAATCTTCATTTTTCTTGTCTATGTTTTGAGTCCAAAATAAGAGTCATATTAGCAAAGAACCTACAAAGAAGATAAGAAATAAAAGATAATAAATAGGGAAGGGGATGAGAGAAACAAACACAATGTTTAAAGAAAATCAATAAGTTAATTTTTATAATAGTTTATTAAGATTTTAATTGAAATTTAATTATATTTTAATAATAATGTTTATAATGTGCTATTACCAAAATAAACTTATTAAGTACTAACCAATGTAAGAAAAATTGATACCATTAATTTGGATAGCATTATTAATAATTTTAATTTTACTAGATATTAATGAAATTTTAATGTACTTGCATTAGGTTATTTATAATGAATGTTTAAGAGTTTGATAATTAAGGTGGATTAAAAAGGTTAAAATATTTTAAAAATATTGAGGTAAAAGTGAGGTGGGAATGTAATGAACTCAGAGTGAAAGGATTGAAATGAGGGGATGGAGTCTACATTTGTAGGAAAATGTGAAATCCAAAATGATGCGAAGGGGGATGAGTAGAAAGGAGAGATATATAAGATTATATATTATATTATGTTAGAATTAGTTATAATAATTATTATTAATGAGGAAAGTAAGGGAATAAAAAATACTTGTGGCAAGTTTTAATTGACACCTAAAAGCTATTGATGAGAGGAGATCCAAGTTGAATCTAATTTTTCTGAACTTCAAAGCAGATTAAAGATTTCTTTAGTCTCTTGAACATTGTGAGGGTGTGTTGGTTATGTAACATGTGCTTCATTTATGTGAATGATGGAATTATATCAAAGTCAAGAAGAATAGATGTGATTCTCTTATTTGTATTAGAGTTTGTAGATTTTTGTGGTAGAAGTTTGGAGGTTGAGAACGCAGATTGTCTAGAGCCTTCATTTTTTTTCTTTTTCAATTTTTTTCTAAAACAAGACTCATATTCAGCACTAACATACAAATAAAATAAGAAATAAAAAGTAATAAATAAAAGAGATAAAAAATATTATTAATAAAGATCCCAATATACAGAGTATACAAAAAGAACACAAACCAAAAGCAAGAAACATTGATCATAACGACTTTTAACTTGGAAACAACCAAAACATAAACACTAACCTAAAATTTATTCTAATAGTATTTTTTTTGTTTTAATTAGCATATATCATCTAGCCCTTGATGTCTATATTTATCACTTCGGTTCATAGAGAGCATATATATACAAGAAGTGATATAAATTGCACAACAAATGATGCATTGAATCAGTTCCTCTTCCAAGGTTTATTACCTTTTGAAGGTTGACTTGATTAAGGCATACTACTAGATAGATTGGGAATTCTTTACCCTTATCTTAGTCATGAACATAGGGATTGTCTTGTGGGTTATGTGATGCATCAAGATCAAAATTTTTGTGCTGATAGTTAATGGGTGTCCTACTCATTTTTTCTAGGCTCACACACTATTGAGGGAGGGGTGTGCCATGTCTCCTTTACTCTTTCTTTTGTGGTGGATACTTCTAGAAATCAGATCAAGGAATCCTTAGCCCATTACATCATCACAAGTGTGAAAGTATTTATAAATTTTGAGGTTACACAAACATTTAATGTTTGTGGAGAATACAAAAATATGAGTGTCTCCATAGAATATCATAAAATCCTTAGGATGTTTGGGGAAGCTTTGGGTCTCTATATGAATGAGAATAAATTGAAACTCATTTACAACATGATCTAGGATATGGTGGTGAAGTAAATATGTGGTATTTTCCTTGTGGCTTATCGTATGGTTGAAGAAGGAATCACATATTTAGGGTTAATATTTTGATTTGCAAGTATTACTCTTATTTCACAATATTATATTAGAATTTTAAAGTTTCTTTCACGTAGGTTATATGGCCCATTAATGTCATAAAATTTTCACATATAGTGTTAGCATCTTACACTTTTATGTCCCAAAATTGATGATTTAATTTTTAGGATTTAAGTTAACTAACTATATGATGTTATTTTCATAGTTGTAGTCAAGAAGATGAGTTTATAAGGTGGTATGAAATCCTTCCCATATGGTGCTAAAATGACCATTGAAACAAAACAGAAGGTGATAAGGTATAGTAATTTGATCTGCATTATATAAAATGGAAGGTATTTTAATATATGCAGGCATATCCAAGAGTGCTCTCATGATAAAATTTCAGTGAGGAAGGGACAAATGCAACTCAAAAGGACGAGTATGCTAACAATATTAGCGGAACAGACATTTAAAATGGAATCACTTACTCAACTGGTTCAAGAAATCATGTGAAGTTAGAATGACATCCTTGGAGTGACAATGCCACAAAAACATGAGAGAGTCATTGCCTTAATGTATCAAGTAATTAGCTTGTCTTTTATGGGCTAATTTATTTGGTTTTTATTTGTTTTCTAGGTTGGAGTGATGAACATTGGTATTTTTCTAGTCGAAAATGTATAGGTGGGTCTTATTTATTCTGCTAGTTTGTGAGTTTGACCATTATTTTCTTTTGACAAATAAGGGAATACATGATTATAAAATGAAAATATTGCAAGATTTTTCTGTGTCATTTTCCTAGCTAATAACAGTATATATTTCAGATTGGTTAAGGTTGGGATTGGCGTTTGGGGTAAATTTGGGTGTATTTTTAGCTACTAGAACTACCATGAAATTCTCATGATTATGGCTATCTCCCACTATTCCCACAAAAAAAATTAAAACAACACGAATTTGGAAAACATCAGTACTTTGTTCATCAGTCTCACTTTGAGTGGATCAGACAAGTCAACACCTAATTAGACAATGAAATAAAACAATTTTAAACTTAAATCCTATTCATCATAGAATGAAATTATTAGATAAAAGAAGCCACCTAATTAGAAAATTAAATAGAACAATTTTAAACTTAAGTCCTATTCATCACAAAATGAAATTATTACAAGATAGCATTGGGGTTGCTCCAATGCAATCCTTGGAACGAGATGGTGAAGCAATTGAAGTAGCATATACTTCCACACAGTGGGATTTGATTATTAAATTGAAATTTGAAGATATTAATTCATATTGTAACCACTCCAAACAAATATATTTTCATTTTTAAGCTAGAATTATGATTACAATGCACTAGTGAGATGGTGTGGAGGGTTGTTTGTAATCATCAACTAATCATTGGTAATGTAATTTATAATTTGTACATTTCCTAGTAAGTTAATGTCAAATTTAACAATCCAAATGGAATGCATAGCTAGTTGGGCATCGGGTGTTGATGGATGGTGTCACTTGAATCCTAATGAATCATACATACTTATTTTTTAAGATAATTATTTTTAATTATTTTAAGTGGTTAACAATTATATTATTTTTTATAGTACATTATGAGTTTTCACTTGTTTAAAATTAGAGAATTAGGTTTTATTTTTTTTTAAGAGGATCCCAATACACAAGATGTATAGAAAGAACACAAACCAAAATCAGAAAACATTGACAATAACAACTTGAGAATAGCCAAAAAATAAACACTAACATAACATCTTTTTTAACATTTTTTTTCCTTTTAATTCGCATATCAAATCAAGATCTTTTTGTCGAGATTTATCACAACTGAACTATTTGGGTTCATGGAGGGTAGACATATACACACCCTTTTTGTCAAGATTTATCACACTTGAACTATTTGGTTTCATGGAAGGGAGACAGAAACCTGACGTAATTGACATTGCACAGGAAATGATGCATTTGATCAAGTCCTCTTCCAAGGGTTATTGGCTTTTGAAGATTGATTTTATTAAGGCATACGACTGCATTGATTAGGAATTACTGACCCTTTTCCTCCTAAAAATTGGGATGAACATATTTATTTTCCGGTGGATTATGGGATCCATCAAGACCACAAATATTATGGTGATCGTTAATGGGTATCCTACTTGTTTTTTCTTGTCTAACATGGGGTTGAGGCACTCATGTGCCATGCCTCCTTTACTCTTTCCTTTGGTGGTGGATACTTTTAGTAGGAAGACCAAGGAGCCCTTGGCCCAGGGCATCATCAGAGGTGTGAAAGTAGCTAGAAATCTCGAGGTTACACATATAATGTTTTTGGACGAGATATTGTTCGGAAGATACAAAAAATGAGCGTCTTGATAGAATATCATGAAATTCTTAGGCTTTTTTGGGAGGCTTCGGGTTTCTATATGAATGAGAGTAAATCGAAACTCATTTCAAACAATAGCGAGGATATGTGAGTGAAGGAAATATGTGATATTTTTGGGGTGGCTTATGGTATGATTGAAGAAGGCATCACATATTCAGGCTTAATATTAAAGTCGAAAGGTTAGATGATTATGGAATGGGAGTGGTTCGTTACAAAATTTGAGTGCAAATTGGATGGTTGGAATCACAAATATTTTTCAATGGAATAAAGGTTGGTGATGCTAAAATATGTTATACAAAATCTTTCCATTTACTCGATGCAGCGTTTTTCCCTTGAAAACTAAATCATAAAAAACATTAAGTCCATTATGGGGTGTTTTATTTGGTGTGGAGCACATATTGGGGAGACCATAGATAAGATACACTTGGCAACATGGTCTCTCATCTCGAGGAACTTGTTGTAGAATTTTGTTGGGGAATTTTTGACTGACGCCTTGTGAGCAGGGCCCTCATCATAAAAATATTTTGGAAAGCAGTGAATGGGACACTATTATGGTCCACAATTATGAAGGAGAGATGCTTAAGTGGATTTTAATTTTTGAGATGGATAAAATTAGAGGATAAGGAAAAAATTCTTATTTCCTTCGTTTGGAAAAGTAGGTTTAAGGTGTTGCAGTTCCTTTTGAGCCATGTTCGGTGGACTATGTGTGACTGAAACTAGATCAAGTTTGGTGTTGATGCCGTCTTTGGTATAAAAGGTAATCACACCTCATCGTGAAAATTCTAAATCAATTACATAAAAATGGAATTTTATATCTTAAGAAAATCATTGTCCTTTCTCCTGAGGATTCATATCTCAAGGGTTGGCTTAAGACCTAGGAGTTTTATTTATGAGAGAAATTTCTCAAGGATTGGAATTCTTCCATTCCATTTCTCCAAAAAAAAATGGATCACTATTTGCGAAGAGAGGACTATATGGATGGGAAGAATCATTAAAAAAATGAAATTCCTTAGTACAATGCTGGAAATAAATCTGAACCACTACCATGAATAAATGAATGGTAGCAGCCCACGCGTCATAAAATTTTGATTGACAGGAAGGACAAGGCTCAAGCACAGATCCAAAAGCTAGAGGCATTTTCATACAATGTTCAAAAAAACCAGAGCAGAGTCCACACTCTACGTTTAATTCTTACCCACCACATTACTTACATTCTTGCCCGTAGGAGTAGCCCACTACTTTTATATTTTAACTCTCAAGCCTTTTTCCAATGTTAAGCTTCAACCGATGCGATACCATCAAGACCCATCAACATTTACCGCATTTGCAAACCACCACAATTATTCTTTATTCTTCTTATTCATTTGTATTTTGAATTTCACACTTACCATAGTTTTTCTGGATCGCCCACACTTCACAAATTATAAGTTTTACCTCTTAAGCCACCCACACTTCACAAATTATAAGTTTTATCTCTTAAGCCATTCAGAATGCGCACTTCACATTTTTTTCACTTTACCTTTCCACCACCCGCAACCTCTGTTATTTTTGTTGTGATATGATAGTTCTACCGCACATTGCAGTCACAACATTTTAAGTTTAACTTCCACCACCCACAAGTTAATTTATGTTTTTTGCGATGCAAGGGGGATGTGTCAAAATCAAGAGGGCAACACACATTGCACATCGCAAAGCTTAAGAGATAATGGATAAGAACCAACAAGTTATATTTTTCCAGATGCAATGCAATGTCACAAGTCACATCACACATCAAAATTTTTAATTCTTTCCTGTATCACACTTATGTTAAATCATAAAATCATCAGTACGCGATTTACGATAAAGGGCTAGATGTGATGCGGTCTCTGAGCTGAAACATATAAGCTTTCATTTCCGCCAGTTTACGTGTTGAATTTTATTTCATGTGTAAAATTAGAAACATAGTGTGGGACTATTTTGGTTGTTGAACGTCTGGTTTGCATTGAATTGATTTCAATAGTCAGGCTTCGGCCATTTATATTAAAACTATGTAATTTCCATATGTTTTAGAGTTGAATAGAAAACTTAATTTTCTTCTTTTGTTGTGTAATACCCTAGCTTTGTTTGACTATTAATTTCAGCATTATTTGCATTCTCTGTGTTGTGGGGGAAACACATATCCCTCTGTATTTTTTCTTCAATATTTCCAACATGGTATTGGACTAGGTCTAGGCTCTCAGTAAAATAACAACCTCTCTTTACTGAAGAAGCTGAAATGTTTATTGTTTGAGAACAGATTTCTCCAACAGTTTATAAGGTTTCTGTTTGATACATCCAATAAGGTTGATTGTTTACACAGTAAAAATGGCGGCAATAGGCACGAGCGTGACAAATCCAGAGCTACCATAGTTCAATGGTACAAATTATGATTATTTGGCCACTATAATGAGGGCCTTGTTTTCTTCAGAAGATATTTTGGAGCTAGTGGAAAATGGTTTTCCAGAACCAACATATTCAATGGTGCTTAATGCTTTTACACAAGAAGAAAGATACTTGTTTAAAGATAATAAGAAGAAGGAATCCAATTCCCTCTTCTATATCTTCCAAGAAATACATGAGAGTAATATCCCAAGAGTTTTAGTAGCAGCGAAGTCCAATTAGGCATGGTATATCCTCAAGACAACCTATCAAGGCATCAAGAAGGTGAAGACAACAAAAATTCAAACGTTGAGGAGAGATTTTGAAACTCTCTGCATGAAAGAGTCTCATAGCATAGACTCATTCTTTACACATGTGATTGGTTTGGTTACCCAAATCAGGTCTCATGGAGAGACACTTGAGGAAAGGATAATAGGGAAATGGAATGGAATGAATCAACTTTGTAGGTGAGATGAATTGTTTTATTGCTGGGTTACACGTTAATGAATGCGAGGCGAGAAAGTATAATGACTATTAAGGAGAATGAGATGAATATTTTATTGATTGAATCGGTAGAAATGCAATGGTAAAACTGGTATCTGAGAGGATTTTAATTGGTGTGATGGATCTAGTTTGAATTTATTTATCCAAAATCATGTGCTCATGCATGGATATCTAATCTTTGATGTTACTCTGATCACGTTCTTTTTTAAATAAATGTGGTCCTTAAGAGACATTTTTTTTCTTATTGTCACCTTTTTATATTATTGGAAGCTGCAAAACATTAGTACTTTTTCTGCAACGAAATGTAATATTATAAAAAGAGGAAGATGATAAATCCCTCTATTTATGATATTTACAAAAAAACTCAGAGTTTTTACTATTAAAAAATATTCATAAAATAATTTCAAATGAATTTTTACGTATTTCGAAACTAATTCCTTTGTTCAATTTCATGTCTTTTTTCAAATTTATTCATTATTTTTTTGTTTCAAAATCTAATGAGAACACTCTCATATCATATATTTAATTGAGATCATGCCAATGGTGTTTGGATCATGTCAAACGAACATTGTATGAGAAAGTTATTGTCGTTTAAATTTTCAGCAAAATAGTGTAAATTAGGGTATATGGGTGCCATGTCGAAGCATTATGGAATGCCACATGGAATCATTGGAAGGTGCCATGTGGAATACATGTCATTTTGGATGTTGACTTGGTATCATCAGGTGGACTGATAACTAGACAAGGTGATGTGGAAGACAACTGGGCGATGAATATGCAATATTAACTAATGGTAGATTTCCACATGGACCAATCGAATGTTTCCATGTGGTGGAGAAAGCCCATGGAGAAACTTCCAAGTGTCTAATTACTCTATGGAACTTGTCAATCAATTTCATAACACCAAAATATTTTCTATTTATTTGAATTCATCCCCTTTCCAAAAAAATTGAAAAATTGCATGAATTTAAAGGTAAAAATGAAATTGAAAAACGAAATAGAATTATAATTTAAAAACTTGAAATGAGACAAAATTAAAAAAAAACAAATATTTTGAAATAAAAAATTGATCCCTATGTATGCCTCCCAAGCCACAACGCCAAAAATGTAGAGGTAACTTAACTACTTAAATTCATTTTCATAAATTATAAATGCAGAGGTCCATGGACTTGAGAGACACATGTGCACCATATTTGCTCGAGATATATTTCAATTTTCAAAAGAAAAATCATAATATATTAAATTAAAAAAGCTAAAAATTAATATAAAAATAAATATATTCTAGAAATCAGTAAATCACACCACACTTTCGGAATTAAAAATAAAAAATAATCTAATGACAAGAAAGTAAATCTATGCTAATGACATGAAATGAAATCTAATTTAGGAAAGTAGGAGATCTAATCTATCATGCTTTCAAGAATTGAACAACACACCACTCATGAAATGAAATCTATTATAATGGTAGTCAATGAATTAATTCAAAACTATGAAATTCAAAACAATGCAACCTTAATTGTACAAATGAAATGAAAGCAAAGTGAAACAATCAATCTTAACATACAAAAACACATAAATGAAATAAGCATATCAAAGAAATAAAACTTAATCTATGAAATTACATGAATCAAATTTAAACTAAACATAAATAAATTAAAATAATATGATACGTCTCGCATTCATTATATGGCCAATCCAAAGGACATGAGGATGGAAAGTTGATATGCTCCATGTAATATCCCAAAATCAGGGATTCAGCAAGACATCAACTGTATAACGGTATTTATGTGATCAATAAGCTTATAATAAGTGTGAGGAACATAAATAAATCATATTGAACTATAGCAGCCACTTTAATTAAGATTTAAAGTCCAAAGGATGGGGAAAATATGTAATTTATGCACTAAAAGACTTAATATCATAGATTTGCGTAAACACAGGGGATTGTGATGTTTTATCTCATATATTAGGTCATGAGGGATGTTAGGTCCCTATATTACTAGTATAGTACCTTATTTTTGTTAGTGTAACCCCTTTATTGTTATTATTGTACCCTTGTAATGCCCATTTTGTTATTATTGTGCCCTTAAATTATTATTGTTAGGTCAGCTAGGATTACATTGTGGCCCACTAGGATTGCATTATGGCCCCATGGACTCCTATATATGGAAAGGAGGTTTTGTAAATTGAATCATCCAAGAATTGTTCATTTATGTAATGTATTGGAGGTTGCCCCCTCGAAGTGGCTCATTTCTAAGGCGTTGATATCTCTTTTCTTCTCTTTTTGGAGCTGGCTACACAACATTTGGTATCAGAGGATATACACTAGGAACCAGCTCTAGAAGAGGAAGAAATGAATCCGACCATATCGTGTAATGCACTGGCAGGAATTACCACTCTTCAAACTCTGAAGATAGAAGGACATATCAAGAAGAAAAAGGCAATAGTGTTGATTGATTCAAGTAGCACCCATAATTTTATTCATTGTAAGGTAGCCAAGGAATTGAATTGTTTCCTATACCCAACGCCAGAATGTCAAGTGATGGTTGCAAATGGAGGAACTATAAATTGCAGCCTGGGAAAATGCCATAATATCAAGCTAACCATGGGGGAATATGTATTGACTAGTCCAATGCTTGCCATTCCTATGGGAGGCGCCGATGTTGTACTAGGAGTACAATGGTTACAATCTCTGGGGACGGTAGCTTTTAATTTTCAAGAACTTTCTTGAAATTTTTTTCAGAAGGAAAGGAAGTCGAATTATGGGGTATCACAGGGAAGCCGAGAAAGATAGTAAGCTCTAATGTCATGACAAAGCTTCTGAAGAAAGAACAACGAGGCGTAATTGCACAATTATGCTCACTAGAAGTTCCAACATCAAAATCATCTATTTCTGCAGATCTCCAAAAAGTCTTGGACAATCATTCCAAGGTGTTTGAAACTCCCAAAGGGATCCCACCTATTCATGATCATGATCATGCTATTCATTTGATTCCAGGAAGTGTTCCTCCAAACATCAGACCTTATAGATATCCTTATGTCCAAAAGAGCGAAATTGAACGTATCATAAATGTTAGAGTGCGGGGTCACATGAAACCTAGTCAAAGTTCTTTCTCTGTACCTGTAGTATTGGTACACAAGAAGGATGGATCATGGTGCATGTGTCCAGATTATAGGAGCTCAATAAGCTCACCATTAAAGATAAATTTCCCATTCCTATGATTGATGAATTATTGGATGAATTACATGGAGAAATTTATTTTACCAAATTGGATCTTCGTTCAGGGTATCATCAAATTAGAATGAAGACCAAAGATATTCCGAAAACAACATTACGAACTCAGAGGATCATTGTGAATTTTTGGTCATGCCTTTTGGCCTTACCAATGCACCTTCTACATTTCAAGGGTTGATGAATTCCATTTTCAAACCCTTCCTTAGAAAATTTGTGCTAGTATTTTTTGATGATATACTAATCTACAGCAGGTCTTCAAAGGATCATGTTGAAATATGTTGAGAGGGTGCCCAAAATATTCCAGAGAAACAATTATATGCAATAATATCCAACATTTCTTTGGAGTACAAGAGGTGGAATATCTGGTCATGTTATATCTCACGAGGGTGTTAAAGTAGACCCTAACAAAATTAAAGCCATTAAGGAATGGAAAGTCCCCACGAGCATAAAGCAGTTGCGAGGATTTCTCGGGTTAACAGGGTATTATCACAAGTTTGTTAAGAATTATGGGAGAATAGTAGCACCTCTAACAACATTATTGAAGAAAGATGCATTTTCGTGGACTCCTGAAGCAACTAAGGCCTTTGAACATCTTAAGGAGGCAATGTGCCTAGCATCGGTCTTAGCTACGCCGTACTTCACAAAAAACCTTATTGTGGAATGTGATGCCTCAGGAAATGGAATTGGTTCTATTTTAATGCAAGAAGGAAGACCGATTACTTTTTATAGTCGTCCAATCAAAGGAAAGTATTTACAAAAATGAGAAGGAAATGTTAGCAATAATGCATGCACTAAAGAAATGGCCAACTTACTGAATGGGAGGACACTTCAAGGTAAAAATTGATCATGATAGTCTTAAACACATTTTGGAACAAATATTATCTTCATAAGAATAGAAAAAATGGGTCACAAAGATGTTGAGTTATGACTTTGAAATAATCTACACAAAAGGGAAGCTAAATGTTGTTGCAGATGCACTCTCAAGAAAGAATGAAGAGGTGGAAGCATTTCTTTGAGCCATTTCTATTATCCAACCAGATTGGATAACTGAAGCAAGATATGAATGGAATAAGGACAAAGATGTATGGACACTCATTCAAAAGTTGCAGCAAGATCCTAGTACATCTGATACATTTAGTTGGGAAAATGATTCCTTATGGTACAAAGATCGCTTATATCTTTGTAAGGATTCCCAAACAAAACAAAAGATTCTTCTGGAATTGCACACTTCTCCTTTAGGAGGACACTCAGGATTTTTAAAAACTTACCACAGGGTGAAGAAAGAATTTTTTTGGGATGGCCTTAAATTTTATATTCAAAAGTTTGTATGAATTTTTTGGTTTTCCAAAGAAATAAAGTGGAGACAATTAATACCCCATTCTACAAACCTTTATCCATTCCAAGTCAACGTTGGGAGAAGATTTCAATGGATTTTATCACAGGTTTACCTAAGTCCGAAGGAAAGAATGTCATCATGGTGGTACTTGATAGACTTACCAAGTATGCACACTTTTGTGCATTGTGTCATCAATTTAAATCAAGTACAATTGCTACTAGATTTATGGACATAATTCAAAAGCTACATGGAAGCCCAAGGGTTATTGTGAGTGACAGAGATCCCATTTTTACTGGAAATTTTTGGACGAAGTTATTTTCTTGTTTGGGTACTCAATTAGCTCATAGCTCATCTTATTATCCTCAATCTGATGGTCAAACTGAGATAGTAAATAAATTTTTGGAAGGATATCTTCGTTGTTTTGTATTTGATAAACAAACACAATGGGTCATGTGGTTACCTCTTGCAGAATGGTGGTATAACACTTCCTTCCATACTGCAGCAAAAATGACCCCATTTATGGCACTTTATGGATATCATCCACCATCCATCACATCATATTTAAGATAAAATTCAAAGGTTCAAGCAATGGAAGATCACATCGATATCAAGAAGTTATCCAACTCTTAAAGGATAACTTGAATTTGGTACAAAAATCGCAATGAAACAATGTGCGTACCTAACATCGTAGCGAGAGAAGTTTTGGTGTAGGAGATTGGGTATTTTTACGGCTACAACCATATAAACAAATTTCCTCAAGCAAGCTAAGAAGGATAATAAATTATCGCCAAAATACTATGGTCCTTACAAGGTGTTGCAAAATATTGGTACTATGGCATACAAATTGGAGCTTCCTGCTTCTTCGTGAGTACATCTAGTTTTCCACGTTTCATGCTTAAAAAAGGTTATAGGTGAAAATATTCCAGTTCAAACAATATTACCAGAACTTGATGAGGAAGGAAAAATGATATTGGAACCTGAAGCGGTCACGGAAACAAGAACTCGAAAATTACGAAATCGATCAATTTCAGAGTACCTCATCAAGTGGAAGAACTTACCCAATGAAGATTCTACATGGGAGAATGAGAATTTTATACAGACGCACCCAGAGCTACTCAAGCGTTGAGGACAACACTTTTTTGAAGGAGAGGGGCATGTTAGGTCCCTATATTACTAGTATAGTACCTTATTGTTGTTAGTGTAACCCCTTTATTGTTATTATTGTACCCTTGTAACCCCCATTTTGTTATTGTGCTCTTAAAATATTATTTTTAGGTTAGGATAGGATTACATTATGGCCCCATGGACTCCTATATATATGAGGTTTTGTAAATTGAATCATCCAAGAATTTTTCATTTATGTAATGTATTGGAGGCTTCTAAGTGGCTCATTTATAAGGCGTTGGTATCTCTTTTTCTTCTTTTGGAGCTGGTTACATCATGAGGGACCCATGATCCAAATTTCAGCTCAACCTAAGCATTCTAGCTATGTTAAATGCTTCCTCCTTTCCCGACTAGTCTAGAAAACCCTGATTTCCCATGACTTTGCTAAACAGAAATTTCTGAATACTATGAGAGTGTAGTTCCCATTAGGGTTGCTACATAAAATTATGGCATATGAATGATATATATCTTATATTGATCAAATAGTAGAGAAATAGAGGTTTAACCTCTTTTACACAAAGAAAAGGGCACCCCGCAAGGGTTTTCGGCAATTTATATGTACCAAAAGTAGGACTGCAGAAAATAACTCAATATACTACAACTCTGAATTAAACATGACTGAATATGATAATATCAAATCAGATAAATTAGGGTATCAAATATCTAACTCTTATAAGCAAAAATACGTCAATCCTCCAAGGGATTGGCTGAAATACACAAAATACCCAAAATGTCGGAGTTGTTGGGCAGCAGGTGCAACTCGAATATGGAACTAAGTAAAGAAGGATGAAGATGATGAAAAATATTAATTATACCTCCCCCAATGGATCTACAAAGTGTAAGGTTGATCCTTACACTTGAGATCCCATCCTCCAATCAATCTGCAAAACCCCGCAGCAAATGCACTATGAAAATAACGTAGCTATTGGAGAAAATTGTGCAGTAGGGGAAAGAATGTGTGTTGGCCTGATGCCAAGTTCTGAAAATAAGCTCTCAAGCTTCCATACTGATCCTCCAAAGGTAGGAAAGACTCCCCCTTTGAAAAACAAGCAATGGAAGAGGTGTTGTGGAGTCTCCACGACAACACCCTACAACATAGTATTATGCTACTGTAGCAATAATGCTATCTTGGAGGATGATGCTCTGGTATCGAGTCAAAATAATGATGGGAAAACCTCACCTGAGCAGGCACTTGAATTCCCCTGGGACTGAGGGTGAGATCTCCAAACAGAGATACTCGAAGCACTAAATAGTGCTGCAGACTAGTTAAACAACCAGTGTGCTCAAGAAATCGAAATGACCAACTCAATATCATAAAAATATGCATGAATGCCAATATCTATACTCCCCTCCATTTATATAGCAATTGGAGACTCTTCATGGTCCCTACTTCGAATTAGGGTTTCCCTTCCTCTAGAAGCTTCCCTCCTATGTAGTGCTTTCCAACTCATACCCTGCGTTGGTTGGCTTGGTCAAACCTCTTTGCAAATATGTCCTTCCACACATGAGGGTGTGAAATATGGTTCCATGGCTGATCCCTTTTCATAATAGAGGGATTTTATTTATGCTTTTATTATCTTTGGGCCTCCTTACCCAATTATTCATCTCCTAAATGAGGTTAGACAAAATTTAATGTTCCAATTTATTGAAGAAAATTTTGGAACATTACAATCTTCCCCTCCCAAATGTTTCTTGTCCCCAAGAAACTGCAAGGATAGAACTGAAGAATCTCCAGTCAAGGAATGGATTCTAGAATATAATGAGGAACATATCCCTCATGTGGATCCTCCATCCCCAAGCAATCATCCAAACAAAATGAGCCACCTCCCAAAAAGGCAACTCCTGAAAATCTCCTTCCATCTCAAGCTCCGGTAATGAAGGTGGGCTGAAAATATGAACTTGGAAAGAATTAAAGCTTACCACATGTTCTCCTTCTCTCCACTCATGACAAGTGTAGAGTGTATGCTGATCTTGGGCTACAAAATTATTTCTTTGCAATGGCAAAGTGAAGAACAATCCTCCAAAGAAGGCTCCTCCAACAATGAAGAACAAGCAGGCACAAAACAATCCATCCATGAGGAATAGGACATGGTAATCATCGAACATTATAATGAGATATTTTCTAAAGGTTTTACATGATGATACATGAGGCAAACAATTTCTCACAAGGATACAATGCAGTCTCATCCACTGCAACTTCAGAAAATCACATGGCAAGAAATGTCCATGATTCATCACATCTACTAAAGGATAGTAAATGGTTGAATGTAACAACAATAATACATGATCAATAACTTTCCCATGGCTGTAGAATGGACGAATATCAATCTTATGGCCCACCTTAAAAGAGAATAAATATTTGGCTTTCGTGGCCATATCTCCTCTCATGCTCCCATTAGAACATGTAGTGCAGAAATTGTAAGAATTATTCCCACTCAAAGACACATCCAGCTCATGTGTCTCCCTTAGAATCAAGCCTCCCATACAAATCTGATCTATATCAGAAAATGAAGACATGATCGGTAGCAAAATGAAGAAAATTATAAAGGCTACAAGTGATGCAAGAAGGTACCAACAGCTTTCCCAGTAGCGACAGTGAAATTTTACAAGTTGCTGCTTGATAAGAGTACATGGCAAAATGTTTCTTTTTACATGTTTAATCATGCATGTCTTTATATGATACATGCTATAGTTCAGAAAATTAACATACATGTAGTGATAAAATATTTTCCCAAGGCCACAAAGGATATGGCTGCCTCCGTCATGTAGATTGGCCCAATACAATTCATGGAGCAATTTGATGAGCTTGCCCTCTTGTGAAGCAATGCACTGTATAAGAATGGTAAGAGTGTGCAAATAAATGAATGTATAAACAAGATTCTCACCATATGCTGGAATTTATATGTTACAAGGGTCCATACATGAGTCCTTCATAGTGTTTTGGCATGCTATGAAGAAGAATGAACCATGTGCTGCAAAAATATAATCCTCCTTATGCATGGAAACCCAAGTCAAGAATAATATGCCATAGATGTCTCTATCATCATTACCTCCTCTTTGTTAATCAAGCGCAACAAATATGAAGTGATCCTTGGACCTATGGGTTATGGATCCACCATATCTCTGCTGGGCACATTTCATCCATAAGTCTTTACTCCAAGGTGACAACGTTTTTAGCTTATGCAAATAAGCTCTTGTCAATACACAACTATGTTCTTTGACATGCTCCTTGTCAAAGATTCTTCCAATAATGCTGCAACAAATGTGGAATACTTCCCAAGATGGAAGTTCTTCCCAATCATCATCAAAGACCAAGGAGATAGTGCCATCCCCTTCTCCTACAACATCATACAAAGTGTGAGAGCAAATTTTCCCTTGCTCTCCCAAGCAAAGAAACAAAGTATTTTGTTTCCTCCTCATACTTCCATCATACAACTCATGTGATGAAGACACATCAACATCATGCATCCATTCTCTATGCTGCTCAATAATGCAAGTATCTTGCCATCTTTTCCCCATCCTCCCACTCTTAGGAAGAGTATTTTCCAAGTGATGGCCAAACTCTTTCAAGAGTAACCAGTGCAGCCAAGCCTCTTGCTACCCGTTATCATAGATTTGTAGGTACCCTCCTAGTTCCTTGCTCATCAACCACATCTACTCAATCACTTGTGGATGCCTCCTTCTTCTCCTCATCCTGTTACTCCTCCCATGAGGGCTAACATCCTCCCAAATCAAATTCCTCCACTGGATCTTCAAAGTGGAAGGTTGATCCTTTCACCTGAGATCCCACCCTCCAATCAATCTGCAAAACCCCGCAGCAAATGCACTATGAAAATAACGTAGCTATTGGAGAAAAATGTGCAGTAGGGGAAAGAATATGTGTTTTCCTGATGCCAAGATCTGAAAATAAGCTCTCAAACTTCCAAACTGATCCTCCAAAGGCAAGAAATACTCTCCCTCTGAAAAACAAGCAATGGAAGTGGTGTTGTGAAGTCTCCACGACAACACCCTACAACACAGTATTATGTTGCTGCAACAATAACAATGTCCTGGAGGATGATGCTTTGGTATTGAACCAAAATAATGATGGGAAAACCGGGGCTGAGGGTGAGATCTCCGAATGGAGACAATTGGTGCACTAAACAATGCTATAGACTAGTTAAACAACCAGCGTACTCAAGAAGTCGAAATGACCAACTAAATATCATAAACATATGCATGGATGGCAATAGCTCTCCTCCCCTCCATTTATATAGAAATTGGAGACTCCTCATGGTCCCTTCCTCTAGAAGCTTCCCTCCTACGTTGTCATGTAGTGCTTTCCAACTCATACCCTGCGCTGGTTGACTTGGTCAAACCTCTTTGAAAATATCTCCTTTCACACATGTGGGTGTGAAATCTGGTTCCATGGCTGATCCCTTTTCATACTAGAGGGATTTTATTTATGTTTTCATTATCTTTGGGCCTCCTTACCCAATTATTCATCTCCTAAATGAGTTTAGACAAAATTTAATGCTCCAATTTATTGAAGAAAAATTTGGAACATTACACTCCAAAGGCAAGTATAACCAAATCAAAGTGAATATCACTCATGAGCATTGTGCCAAATCCAAATTCTTTATTCAAAACATGAGAATTTCTCTAACTTTACACATGCCTTTGAGAGGAGAAGGCTCTCCTATATATACAAGAACATAAGAAGGTACCATGTTAACAGAGATCCACTATTTTCTCTGTCAATCCATAAAAATCAAAACCAATTAGACACATATCCCTTTATCCATGATTTTTCTCCACGAGATATGGTTGATTCCTATCCCAAATCTTTTTCCAATCTTGAAGAGAATTAGAATTTGATTTTTGGAGGCCATATAAGAGTGTATTTGAAGCTTCAAAATGGCCTACACATGTAATCAAACTCAAGCCACTTTTAGGGATAACAAAATACATGTTATTTTTCTAAATTTTAATCATAAATTCTCTATAAATACATGAAATTAATAACTTTCGAAAATACAAATATGAACCCATATGGTAATGAAAGTGTAGAGTTATGTAATGACAAGGTGATGAAATGAGGGGATAAAAATCAAAATGAAGATGAAAGTGTATGAAATTTTGAAGAAATTTTCGAGGCCCAACAGTGACATCTTCATTTCATTTTCTCTAGAACATATTTCCCTTTTAGACCCACAACAGGTTTTGGCAAAGATAGGAGGAACTCATGATCTGAATATGTTATGGTGGGTCTTGTTGATGGCTCGCCATGGAGGTGATGGCCTGGTGTTCAAATATACTCATGAGTTATTTGTATGATTGGAGTGATACATCATTATGATCAAATCATGTCTGTATGCATGGATTTATTATTAAGGTGACCTGGATATCGCACTCCTAGTAGGCATGCAGTGGGGTGACCTAGGGAAAAAATTATCATTTAAATGGTTTTTATATTTTGTAATTTTTTCTTTATTTTCATTCAAAGATAATTATCTAATTTTCTCATGTAGATATTGGCCCGAATAGACCAACCAGACTATGAAATATTGACAAGAGGGGAGATTAGCTAGTAGTTATTGAAGTCCCTAACCCTATTACAGTAGATGCCTTGACTGAGTTAGAGCATAACCTTGAGAGGTTGGCTTTAGATATTTCATAGACTGAACTTGACGATTTTACTTTATGGTACCAGAGGCATGTAGTTTGATTTCTAGGTCTGATTAGTTGCTTGCTATGATGCAGAACATGTGTTATAGTCTGCTATCATGATCATCATCATGGATAATTTCTAGTATTTTAGGGCTAGATTTTATTTTTTTGGTATCAACATGTTCGTAAAATAGAGGCCACAAGGCCTCATGTCTTTGAATTCTGATTTTTGTAACACTTTTAAAAGACTACATTAACTAATGGAGGCTATTAATTATCATTTCAGTTTATCTTGTTCGATATGTTGATAAAGATTGTTTTATTTCAAAATTTTGCAAATGTCTATTTAACACATGGTTTTCCAATGCATCATTTAATGTGTTTAAATTTGTTAGAATATGTTGATATTCAATGTAATCAAATTTTCTTTCCAGGATACAAACCTGTAAAAAAATCCTTAACATTTTTTGCGCTTCTTATTACATAGAAACCATTTAAATGTAATACTATGAGCTATGACTCTAACCTAATGATCAAATGATGAATGCCAAATAATTCACATCAGATAATAGTTCAATTATGGCACTATATTATCCTATGTTTTTCATCATTTTACCAAGGTATATCCCATGAATAGAAATTAAGTCGTCAGTCAATGAGTAAATATCCCAAGCTGCGGAAGCAAGTTTCTGAGTACTATGAATAGTTCCATCAACAAAGCCAATGTAATTATGAAGTAACATTCACATTTTTCAATCAAGTGTAATAAAACATAAGAAAGAGTAGTAGGGAATCATAAAAAATGCAATACCTAATGCACACAATCATAAAAATATGATACAATTAAATGTACAAAAAATATTCCCGAGATAAATCATGCATAATATATTTAGGTAGAGACCATTCTTGGGCTCTCCTAAAGAAACACTGTTGTAGTCAACGAATTCATAGGCCCCTTTGGATATTACATGTTTTACAAAGTAAGGACCATGCCACATAACTAACACACCCTCAGATCATTCAACAAACTCATAAAATCATTAATCCACTTTGAAATTTAGAAAAAATAGATTCATCTTGGATCGCCTCTCATCAATAGCTTTTAAGTGTCATTTAAAATTGCAACAAGGAATCTATATTCCCTTAATTTCCTAATTAATAATAATTTTTATAACTAATTATAACATAATATAATATATACTCTTATATATCTCTTCTTTCTGCTCCTCATACCCCCTTCGCATCATTCGTGGTTTCACATTTTCTCTACAAATGTAGACCTCATCCCCTCATTGCATTCCTTTCACTCTCGAGATCATTACATTCCCAAGACACTTTTACCTTAATATTTTCTAAAATATTTTCACCTTTTTAATCCACCTTAATTATAAAGCTCTTAAAAATTCATTATAAATAACTTTATGCCAATGCATTCAAATTTCATTAATATCTAGTAAAATTAGAATTATTAATAATGCTATCCTAATTAATCTCAAAAAAAATTCTTACATTTTTTATTATTTCATAAATTTCTTTTAGTAATAGCACATTATGAAAACATTATTACTAAAAAATAATTAAATATTAATTTAAATCTTAATAAAATATTATTAAAATTATCTTTTTTATTTTCTTTAAACATTGTTTGGGTCGGTTCTTTTGATTCAGTCACTACCCCCTCCCCTATTTATTAGCCTTTGTTTCTTCTCTTATTTGTAGGTTTGTCTTGAATATGAGTCTCATTTTAGACTCGAAATGTAGACAATAAAAATGAAGACTCTGGATAATAAGAATTCTTAACCTCCAATCATCTACCACATAGATCTACAAACTATCGTTTGTACCTTGTACGAAAGGGAAAAATGGACTAAGATACATAATCTTGAAAAAAATAGGATTAAAACACAAAGAAGAGAAGAAGATCTATTCTTCTTAAAGCATTGTAGTGACTTTCATCTCATTCCATCCTTCGCATACTTTAAGCACATGTTACATAGCTAGCACACCCTTAGAGAATTCAAGAGACTCAACAAATCTTTAATATTCTTTTAAATTTGGAAAATTAGATACATCTTGGATAGCCTCTCATCCATATCTTTCAGATGTCTTTTAAAAATTTCAACAAGGATTCTGTATTCCCTTACTTTCCTCATTAATAATAATTATTATAAATAATCCTTACATAATAACCCGTGCTTAACGTTTGTGATTGATGGAATTAGATCAAAGTCATTACAATGCTTCAAGAATAATATATCTCCTTATTTTCTTTGTATTTCAACCCTAACTTTTTCGAGATTACATATCTCAGTCCATGTGTCCCTTCCTTAAGGGTACAAATTATAGTTTGTAGATTTATGTGGTAGAAGTTTGGAGGTTGATAATTCATATTATCCACAATCTTCATTTTTCTTGTCTATTATTTGAGTCTAAAAAAAGACTCATCTTCACAAAGAACCTATGAAGAAGATAAGAAATAAAGGATAATAAATAGGGGAGGGGGGATATGAGAAACCAATGCAATTTTTAAAGAAAATCAATAAGTTAATTTTAATAATATTTTATTAAGATTTTAATTGAAACTTAATTATATTTTAATAATAATGTTTTTATAATGTGCTATGATCCAGGTGGATATTGGTGGTCACCCACCTATTACACTTGGCGCCCCACCATTGTCTCTTTCAATTTTTTAGTTTCAGCACAACTTACTATTTTTAGCAGTTTTTCGGGTCCTGAACTTCGAGAGCCATTTTGAGGCCCTAAACGATGTTTTTTGGGAATCGTTTTTGTAGCGTATATGATTTCATTTTGGAATTGATATTCATGATGACATTTGTAGTGTTTGGATAGATCTTTCTAATTATGTATCATGTGTGTCAAACGGAGATAGTATGCCGAAGTTACGTCCCCGAGAAGTTGAAACACTAATTTACCCAAACGGGGCCCATAGTTTTGGTGCTTCATCTCCTAGGGTTAGGTTTTTGGATGTTTACAGTTCTCCATTTTTTATACATAATAAATAGGCCCTCAAGCCTCATTGTAACATAGTTCAGAGGTATTTAGCTGCCACATCCCTTCTCATAGATGCGCTACTAGCACCCTAGCTATTTTATTTCCATTATGTTTGTAAGCATATTTTGTTATTTGATATTAAAAAAATGAAGCCTTATTTCCGCTGCATCTCTGTGTTTATGGTTATTTCTATATTCTGTTGTGTTCTTGCATAAATCCAAATCATGCTATTACGAAAAGAAACTTATTAAGTACTAACCAACGTAAGAAAATCTAATCCCATTAATTGGGATAACATTATTAATAATTTTAATTTTACTAGATATTAATGAAATTTTAATGCATTGGAATTAGGTTATATATAATTAATGTTTAAGAGTTTGATAATTAAGGTGGATTAAAAAGGTTAAATTATTTTAAAAATATCAAGGTAAAAGTGAGGTGGGAATGTAATGAACTCAGAGTGAAATGAATGAGATGAGGGAATGGGTCTACATTTGTAGGAAAATGTGAAATCGAGAACGATGCGAAGGGGGATGAGGAGTAGAAATGAGAGATATATAAGATTATATATTATATTATGTCAGAATCAGTTACAATACTTATTATTAATGAGGAAAGTAAGGAAATACTGAATCCTTCTAGCAAGTTTTAAATGACACCTAAAAGCTATTGATCAAAAGAGATCCAAGATGAATCTAATTTTTGTGAAATTCAAAGTGGATTAAATATTTTTTAAGTCTCTTGAACGCTGTGACGGTGTGTTGGTTATGTAACATGTGCTTCACTTCTACGAAGGATGGAATTAGATCAAAGTCAAGAAGAACAAATGTGCTCCTATTCTTTTATTTTAATCTTAAGGTTAATGTGTGCCTTAGGTACAAGGTACAAATAATAGTTTGTAGATTTTTGTGGGAGAATTTTGGAGGTTTTGAATTCAGATTGTCTATGGCCTTAATTTTTTTTTTTTAAGTTTCTTCTAAAATAAGACTCCATCTTAACCACTAACTTACAAAGAAGAGAAGAAATAAAAGTAATAACAAAATGAGATAAAAATTATTATTAATAAATCTCCCAAATATATAACGTATACAAAAATATCACAATAAACCAAAAGGAATAAACATTGACCATAATAACTTTTAACTTGAAAAAACAACCAAAACATAAACACTAACCTAACATTTATTCTAACAATATTTTTTTTTTTTTTCTTTTAATTAGCATATCTCATAGAACCCTTTATGTCTAAATTTATCACTTGGGTTCATAGAGAGAATATATATACAAGAAGTTATCTAAATTGCACAACAAATGGTGCATTCAATCAATTCCTCCTCCAAGGGTTATTACCATTTGAAGGTTGATTTTATGGGATGCATCAAGATCAGAAATTTTGTGGTGATAGTTAATGTTTATCCTACTCATTTTTTCTAGGCTCACACACTGTTGAGGGAAGGGTGTGCCATGTCTCATTTACTCTTTCTTTTGTGGTGGAAACTTTCAGCAATAAGATCAAGGAGTCCTATCCCATGACATCATCACAAGTGTGCAAGTATTTATAAACCTTGAGGTTACAAAAATATTACACAAACATTTAATGTTCGTGGAGAATACAAAAATATGAGTGTCTCCATATAATATCATAAAATCCTTAGGATGTTTGGGGAAGCTTTGGGTCTCTATATGAATGAGACTAAATCAGAACTAATTTACACATGAGTGAGGATATGGTGGTGAAGTAAATATGTGGTATTTTCCTGGTGGCTTATGGTATTGTTGAAGAAGGAATCACATATTTAGGCTTAATATTAAAGCCTAAAGGTTACAGGAACACTGATTGGGAGTGGTTGGTTACAAAAGTCAAGTGGAAATTGGATGGCTAGAATAAAAAATATTTTTCAATGGGCTAAAGGTTGGTGATGCTAAAATTTTTTATACAGAATATTTCTATTTACTGGATACACCTTTGTTTTGGCTTCCAAAATAAATCATAAAAAAACATTATGTCCATTATGGAATAGTTTATTTGTTTTGGGGCACATATTGGGATACTAAGATGATATACACCTAAGCGGATCGTCTCTCATAGCCAAGCCTCTTGGAGAAGGTGGTTGGGGAATTTTGGATCCAGTCCTGGTAAACATGGCCCTCATCATAAAAAAAACTTTTGTAGTGGTGGATGGCACACTATTATGGTCCAAGGTTATCAAGGAAAAATACTTAAGTGGACTTCCATTTTTTGCATGGATAACATTAGGGGCTAATAAAAAAATTCAGATTTATTTTATGTGGAAAGTATGTTTAAGGTGTTGGATTTCCTTTTGAGCCATGTTTGGTGGGTTGTGGGTGATTAAAACTAGATAAAGTTTAGTCTAGATGCCATATGCAGTATAAAATGTAATCACACTCCATTGGTGAAAATTCTAAATCATTTACATAAAAATGAATTTTCTATCTTAAGAAAATCATTGTCCTTTCTCCCAAGCATTCACATCTAGAGGCTTGGCTTAAGGTAGAGGAGTTGGATTTTTACTAGAAGAATTTTCCAAGAATTGGAATTCATACATTTCATTTCTCCATAGGTCACTATTTGTGAAGGAGATCACCATATGGCATGGTAAGGATGATTAAAAAAGGAAATATCCTTGTACAAGGGATTAATAAGAATTTTCGAATATGGAGGGAGAGAATGTATATAAAATACAACCAATACAACCACAAGAGACCAAATAAAACTAAATTATTCAGTTGGATAACCATCAATGATGGAATTTTGATATGGCAGAATCTCTAAAAAAAAAAAAATGATTCCTATGGCATGGTATTTGTGTGTCATGTATGAAGGGAAATGATGAAAGTATACATGTCTTTCTCAAGGTTCCATACAGTCTTGGACTTTGGGAAAGGATTCTAGAAAACTATAATCTACATACAAGAATCTTTCCTCACACTATGTACATATGCTTTAAAGTCTAGAGTAAATTATAGGGTTATGATGCACTAGAATTATACGTATTCTAGAGTATATGGAGAAGAAGGAAATCATTTTATACAAGAAATCCATGGGGATCTTAGATGATATTACCAAGGTTACTATATGTTATAATAAGATAGGCCCGTGGAAGATTAGCAAACCTTATAGGCTTCCATAAAAGAGAGACATCTCGCAGTCATATCATGTGGGTTTCTTTGATGGTGTCATTGCTATGAGAAAATGTGGTTGTGGTGTGGTAATTTATTCAGAAGTAGATAAGTATTATCATTTCTGGTTAGAGGGAGGAGTGGTCACAACCACAAAAGAAGAATTATTTTCGGTATGAGGGGTGTTGATTGCTGCCAAATGGCCGAGAATGGATGAAATTGAAATATTTTGGGACCCCAAAGGCATTATAGAACCAAAAAAGGGGCATAATGATTTCAGAACTCCCATAGTTATAAATTGGATGAAGCTTATCTAAAAGGTGATAAAAAAAATTTAGCATGTCTCCTTTTACCATATATACAAAGAACAAAATTGGACTGTGGATTTATTATCAAAAAGAGGAATAAATCATGAAACATGTAAGTTCTTTTTTTTTTCTTTGAAGAAGGAGTTATAATCAAACAACCAACATCAAATACTCTTAAGGACTGACAAGAGACAACTTTAAATTTTTTTATATATAGAGCTAACATAATATTTTTGTAATGAAAACTTAAAAAATATATAATATATTATAGAGTTTCTTAATAATGTGTAATCAAAAGTTGATAGTTAGTCATGTCACCATTAGAAACATTTATCTTATGAGAAATCTAAATCCCTTGCATAATGTGGGTTAACCACTTTATTTATTAACTATGGCCCAATTATTTATCATTCTTATATTATTACATCATATTATTCCCTTGGATACCTCCCTTTGTACCCTATATTATCCCCCCTAGGTATACTACATTACACCCCCCTTAAACATGTTTCGTCCCCGAAACATAAGAAGAACAGAAATAATAAGATCTACTCAAAAGAGTATTCCACTGGTACCATTCGCGTGCATCCAACCATCCCAGAGAAAGGTGAACACTCGATCTAGTTGATGTCTCACTCGCTTGAGATTGAAGTGGGTTGTGGTGGTTCTTTTGTGTTGATGTGTTGTGGGTGGATCGTCACACCTCTCTATGTGTCATCCAGGGGTTTTTGTCCTTGTTGCTAATTCGTTGCCACCTTGGTGGTTGTTGTCTTGCTGGGTGATGCGGGTGGTGATATGTTGAAGCTTTAACTGATGGAACACCTTTCATTAATTCCTCCATTATTGATGATGGAGTGGTGTCAGGTTCTTTTGTTGGTACTTGCTTTGATGTCTGTGTTTGGCTGTCTACCATCAAAGGCTCATCATCTGATGTGTCTGTCTCATTATATATTTGTGCTTCTGCCTCCCTGGTCTCTGCATGGTTCTTAATGCAAATATCGTGCAATGTAATTTTCTTCTTTTTATACCAGAGTTTCATGAATTTCTTTTGCACATTAAAATTTACAGTACCAACGGATTCCATCCAAGGGTGTCCCAAAACAACGTCCACAACATCCATATCTGAAGCATAAAAATCAGAATGCAACACATACTTATCCATAGAAATCTTCAAATCTTTATAAATTTGAACATCTTCATTATCAACCTGTGTGTTTTCAATATGCTTTGCTGGAACTTGCAATTTTTTTGCCAAATTCACATTGATACAATTATTCTTGCAACTAGGAATGATAGACATAATGATGTTCTCTTTCTGAATACTTCCATGAACCTGTAATATGGAAATATTAGTATAAAATAAGTCTTTATGACTCTTACTATCCTTCTTTCCGGCTTGAGACCACCTTTCCAAAAGGACTTTTTCAAGTTGTTTCTCAGGAAGTTCCCTCACTGAGCTGTCAAGTGAGGTCCACCATTTATTTGCCTCATCTTTCATATCAAGCCCTACGGTGCCTATCCAAAATTTTCGGTAGTGATCCTTGTGATATTGTAAAAAATCTTCAATAGTAGGACCATCATATTTTCCTGTAAACTTCATCTTGCGAGAATCCATAAAATAAAGTAAGGGTTTTGAAGAAAATCACTTACTTTGGCAAAAATTTAAAATGGATATTACTCGGTCAATATAACTCAGAATCTTTAATATAACCCGTTTTCGAAAATTTAATAGCCATTTTTCATCTAACCGTATGGCTAAAATCCTGATCTAGGCACTCTTGAAACACAGATTTGCGCTGCAACTGCCCCGACGTCACAAAATTTCTGAAAAAATGGTTGATTTTAAATTAGTGATAACTCCCTCATCCAGACTCCGATTCGGCTTATTTTTTTTTTTGAAATTGAGTATTTTTCCATAAGGAATCCAGATCGGATATTTATTTCTGTATAGAAATGGAAAATATGCCCAAGAAATAACACCATAGAAGATAAAACTTCAGATCTTCATTAATATCAAAACCCTTAAGGTAGGGCAACACCATACATTCACTCCTTAAGGAAGGAGATCACTACACAGGCCATATGCTTGTCCATACAATAATCCTTGACATCTTTCAATGGAAAGACTCTAGCCTCTATATAGGTTTCATACATGCAATACCATGGGTAGTTACCATGGGTATCTCAATACCATACATCCAATACAATGGGCTTATCACTTTATTCCCTAACAACATGTGGTCCCTTACATAATGTGGGTTAACCACTTTATTTATTAACTATGGCCCAATTATTTATCATTCTTATATTATTACATCATATTATTCCCTTGGATACCTCCCTTTGTACCCTATATTATCCCCCCTACGTATACTACAGACATTTGTACTAATGTTTTATGTATAAAGTAGGGGTTTTTTTCTTTCTGAAAAAATATTCCCTATAAAAAATGTTAATGCATGATTATAAAATAAAAATATTGCATTATTTTTTTGTGTCATTTTCCTAGATAATAATAGTATATATGTCAGATTGTTTAAGGTTGGCATTGGATTTTTGGGTAAATTTGGATGTATTTTTAGCTACTAGAACTACCATGAAATTCTCATGATTATGGCTATCTCCCACTATTCCCACCATAAAAAATAAAACAATAATTTGGATAACATTGCTACTTTTTTCATCGGTCTCACTCTGAGTGGATTAGACAAGTCACCACCTGATTAGAGAATGAAATAAAAAATTTTAAACATAAATCCTATTAATCACAAAAAGAAATTATTACAAGATACCATTGGGGTTGGTCCAATGCAGTCCTTGGAACGAGATGATGAAGCAATTGAACAATGATATACTTCCACACAGTGGGATTTGATTATTAAATTGAAATTTGAGGATATTATTTCATATTGAAACCACTCCAAAAAAAAATATTTTTATTATTAAGCTCGAATTATGATTATGATGCACTAGTGAGATGGTGTGGAGGGTTGTTTGTAATCATCAACCAATCATTGGTAATGTAATTTATAATTTTTACATTTCCTAGTAAGTTAAAGTCAAATTTTACAATCCAAATGGAATGCATAGCTACCTGGGCATTGGGTGTTGATGCACGGTGTCACTTGACCCCTAATGAATCATAGATATTTGTTTTTTAAGATAATTATTTTTTAATTATTTTAAGTGGTTAAAAATTATATTATTTTTTATAGTACATTATAGGTTTTCACTTGTTTAAAATTAGAGAAATAGGTTTTTTTTTTTTTTAAGAGGATAATTTGAGCAAGAAGATCAAGGAGCTGTTGGCCCAGGGAACCATCATAGGTGTGCAAGTAGCTAGAAATCTCGAGGTTACACATGTAATGTTTTTGGATGACATATTGTTCGGAGGATAAGAAAAAATCATCATCTTGATAGAATATCATGAAATTCTTAGGCATTTTTGGGAGGGTTTGGGTCTCTATATGAATGATAGTAAATCAAAACTCATTCCAAACAATAGCAACGATATGTGGGTGAAGGAAATATGTGATATTTTTGGGGTGGCTTATGGTATGGTTGAAGAAAGCATCACATATTTAGGCTTAATATTAAATTCCAAAGGTTAGATGATTAGGGAATTGGAGTGGTTCGTTACAAAATTAGAGCGCAAATTGGATATCTGGAATCACAAATATTTTTCAATGGAATAAAGGTTGATGATGTTAAAATATGTTATAAAAAATCTTTCCATTTACTCGATGCACCTTTTTTCCCTCGAAAACTAAATCATAAAAAACATTTAGTACATTATGGGGTTTTTTATTCTGTGTTGGGCACATTTTTGGGAGACCAAAGATAAGATACACATGGTGAGATGGTCTCTCATCTAGAGGCACTTGTTGCGAAATTTCAGTGGGAAATTTTCGACTGAGGCCTGATGAGTAGGGCCCTCATCATAAAAATATTTTGGAAAGCAGCGAATGGGACACTATTATGGTCCAAGATTATGAAGGAGAGATACTTAAGTGGACTTTACATTTCGACATGGAAATTAGGGGATAAGGAAAAAATTAATATTTCTTTCATTTGGAAAAGTAGGTTTAAGGTTTTGGATTTCCTTTTGAGCCATGTTCGGTGGACTATGGGTGACTACAACTGGATCAAGTTCGGTGTGGACGTCATCTTTAGTATAAAAGGTAATCACACCTCATCGTGAAAATTCTAAATCAATTACATAAAAAGGGAATTTTATATCTTAAAAAAGTCATTGTCTTTTCTCCTGAGGATTCATATCTCAAGGGTTGGCTTAAAGCCTAGGAGTTGGATTTACAAGAGAAGTTTCCAAAGGGTTGGAATTCTTACATTTCATTTCTCCAAAAAAACACGGATCGCTATTTGTGAAGAGAGGACTATATGGATGGGAAGGATCATTAAAAAAATGAAATTCCTATGTATAATGTTGGAAATAACTCCGAAACACCCTTCATAAATTTTTTATTGACAGTAGCCCACGCTTCAAAAAAAATTTATTGACAGGAAAGAAAAGGATCATGCACATATCCAAGAGCCAGAGACATTTTCACACAATATTCAAAAAAACAAGAGTAGATTCCATACTCTGCATTTAAGTCTTACCCACCATATTACTTACTTTCTTGCCCACAGGTGCATCCCACAACTTTTATTTTTTAACTCTCAAGCCTTTTTCCAATGTTAAGCTTCCACTGATGTGATAGTAGCGGGACCCACCAACCTTTATCACATTTTCAAACCACCACAATCATTCGTTATTCTTCTTATTCATTTTTATTTTGGATTTCCCACTTACCATAGTTTTTTTGGATCACCCACACTTCACAGATTACAACTTTTACCTCTTAAGCCGCTCACAATGCGCACTTCACAATTTTTACACTCTACATTTCCACTACCCGTAAGCTATGTTATTTTCGTTAAGATATTATAATTCTATTGCACATTGCAATCACAAAATTTTATTGTAACTTCCACCACCCACAAGTTCATTTATGTTGTTTGCGATGTAGGGGGCACGTGTCAAACTCAAGAGGGAAATGCACATTTCACATTGCAAATCTCAAGAGATAACAGATAAGCACCGGTAAATTATATTTTTCTTGATGCAATGAGATGTCACATGTCAAATAGCACATAAATTTTTTTAAGTATTTCCCATATCATGCTTATGTTAATTCTTAAAATCATCATTATGCAATTTATGATGGAGCACCAGATGTGATGTGGTCTTAGAGCTAAAACATGTAAGTTTTCAATTATGCCATTTTGTGTGTTGAACGTTATTTCATGTGTAAAATCAAAAACATAGTGCAAGACTATTTTAGTTGTTGATCATCTGATTTGCATTGAAATGATTTCAATGGTCAGGCTTCAACCATTTATATAGAAACTATGTAATTTTCATATGTCCTAGAGTTGAATAGAAAACTGAATTTTCTTCCACTGCTGTGTAATACTCTAACTGTTTTTGGCTAATAATTTTCACATTATTTTCATTCTATGTGTTTTGGGGGAAACACATATCCGTTTGTATTGTTTCTTCAATATTTCCAACATGGTATCGGAGTATGTATAGGCTATCAGTAAAAGAACAAGCTCTGTTTCCTAAAGAAGTTTAAATGTTGTTGTTTGAGAAGCATTTATCTCCAACAGTTAGAAGGTTTATGTTTTATACAACCAAGAAGGTTTTTTGTTTACACAGTCAGAATGGCAGCAACAGGCACAAGCTTGACAAATCCACAACTACCATAGTTCAATGGTACAGATTATGATTATTGTGCCACTACAACGAGGGCCCTATTTTCTTCACAAGATATTTTGGAGCTGGTGGAAAATGGTTTTCCAGAAGCAGTATATGCAATAGTACTTAATTATTTGACATAAGAAGAAAGATACTTGTTTAAAGACAATAGGAAGAAGGACTCCAATTCCCTCTTCTATATCTTCCAAGCAATACATGAGAGTAATATCCCAAGAGTTTTAGCAAAAAATAAGTCCAAGTAGGCATGGTATATCCTCATGAAAACCTATCAAGGCATCAAGAAGGTGAAGAAAAAAAAACTTCAAATGCCGAGGAGAGATTTTGAAACTCTTTGCATGAACGAGTCTGATAGCATAGACTCATGCTTCACACATGTGATTGGGTTGGTTACCCAAATCAAGTCTAATGGAGAGACACTTGAGGAAAGGATAATAGGGAAATGGAATGGAATGAATCAACTTTGTAGGGGATATGAATGGTTTTATTTCTCGGTTACACGTTAATGAAACTGAGGCAGGAAAGTATAATGACTATTAAGGAGAATGAGATGAATACTTTATTGACTGAATAAGTTGCAATGCAATGGTAAGACTGGTATCTGAGAGGCTTTCAATTGGTGTGATGAATCTATTTTGAATTTATTTATCCAAAATCATGTGCGCATGCCAGGATATCTGATATTTGATGTTACTCTGACCATGTTTTTTTTAAAATAAATTTGGTCTTCAAGAGAGATTGTTTTGCTTATGGTCATCTATTTATATTCATGGAACCTACAAAACATTAGTACTTTTTCTGCAATGAAATGTAAGATTATCGAAAGAGGGAGATGATCAATCCCTCTATTTATGACATTTACAAAAAAGTTGAGAGTTTTTACTAATAAAAAATATTTACAAAAGAAATTCAAATGAATTTTTATGTGTTTTGAAAGTAATGCCTTGGTCTAACTTCATGTCTTGTTTCCAAATTATTCATTCTTTTGTTGTTTCAAATTATGATGAAAACACTCTCATATAATATATTTTGTTGAGATCTTACCGATGATGTTTGGATTGTGTCAAACGAACATCGTATGAGAAAGTTATTGTCATTTGAAGTTTCACCAAAACTATGAAAATTAGGGTCTACGGGTGCCATGTTGCAGCATTATGGAATGCCACATGGAAGCACTAGAAGGTGTCATGTGGCGTACATGTCATTTTGGATGTTGACTTAGTAGCATGAGGTGGACTCATGACTAGACAAGGTGATGTGGTAGACAACTCGGCGATGACTATGGAATATTGGCTAATGGTAGATTTCCAGTTGGACCAATCGAATGTTGCCATGTCGTGGTGAAAGCCCATGGAAAAACTTCCAATGGTATAATTACTCTAGGGAACCTGTCAATCAATTTCATAACACCAAAATATTTTATTTTTATTTGAATTTGTCCCCTTGCCAAAAAAATGAATCTCACAACCAATTTTTTTCTATAAAAATTGTGAAAATATTGATGCGAAAACTTAATTTTTTTATTTATTTTATTTACTTTGTTGCACATTGAAAGCATGGAGAAAATTTTCTAAATTCTTTCTCTACAAATTCTCGACTGGTTTACTTTCTTTGAGGAATATTTTTTAAAAAGGCACTTTTTTAATTTGTTTGTCATAAATTTTTTTGACAAAATAGTTTATTTTAAATCAACAATATCTCCCTCATCCGGACTCTCATTTGACCGATCTGTCTTTTGAATTCAGGTTATTTTTTGCGAGGAATTTAAATATGAAATTAGTTTTTGCAAAATTTACATATCTGATTTGCAAACCCGTCACAAAAAAAGTAAACAAAGAAGAAAATTTATTGTAACAAATTATTAAAAAATATATTTGACAATTAGAGATCCTTTTTTTTTAATTTTAGAATCAATGGTAAATTTATATATTTTAGTCATTTTTATTGAAATTTTTTAAAACTAACTTGGTTCAATTTCTTTTTTGATCTTCAAGATCGCAGTGAGCATAAGAAGAGAGCACTGAAAATTTGTTTCAATTTCTTATTAATTTTAAATTCAGAATTAAAATAAGAAGAATTGATCTCAAACCTCAAATTTTAGCTTTTTAAACTTCAGAAATATCCCTTTGTTTGTAGATCTTCCTGCCAATGGTTAGTGAATGAAGTGGATGTTACTACACCACTAAAAGTTGAATAAAAAATCAAAAACTAACTATTTCCAAGCTTTGGTTTATTTATGATTTGCAAAATTTATTAAAATTTAAAATATGAAAGTGTTTTTTTTTTTAATTTCTTTTATAAAAAAAAAATGATTTTTCGTTGGTTTGGATTTTAATTTTTTGAAAACATTGATTTTTATTGTATCCTATCTTATTTTCAAATAAATATTTTTTTTAATAACCTATCATAAAATTTAAAAAATATATATATTTAATCTATCTTAAAAGTTTATGAGGAAAAAAAAATGATTTAGTCTATCTTAAAAGTTTGTTAGGAAAATTTTTTATTATTATTATTATTATTATTGATATCTATCAAAATTATTTCCAGCTTCAATTTCAACCATGCACGAAAAATGAAGATTGAAATTGCCTAAAAATAAAATGAAATTGCACAAAAACTTAAATTGAAAATTTGCATGAATTTAAAGGTAAAAATGAAATTGGAAAACGAAATAGAATTATAATTTAAAAACTTGAAATGAGACAAAAAAAAAAAAAAATGGAAATAAAAAATGGATGCCTATGTATGCTTTCTAAGCCACAACGCCAAAAATGTAGAGGTAACCTAATTACTTAAATTCATTTTCACAAATTATCAACAGAGGGGTCCATGGACTTGAGAGGCACATGTGCACCATATGTGCTTGAGATTTATTTCCATTTTCGAAAGAAAAATCTTAATATATTAAATGAAAAAAAGCTAACAATTAATATAAAAATAAATCTATTCTAGAAATCAGTAAATCACACCACACTTTTGGAATTAAAAATAAAAATTAATCTAATGACAAGAAAGTAAATATATGCTTATGACATGAAATGAAATCTATTATAATGGTAATCAATGAATTAATTCAAAACTATGAAATTCAAAACAATGCAAACTTAACTATACAAATGAAACGAAATCAAAATGAAACAATCAATCTTAACCTACAAAAACACATAAATGAAATGAGCATATGAAGGCAATAGAACTTAATCTATGAAAGTACATAAATGAAATTTAAACTAGACATAAAGAAATGAAAATAATATGATACATCTTTCATTCATTAGATGGCCAATCCGAAGGAAATGATGATGGCAAGTTGAGATGCTCCAAAGGCAAGCATAACCAAATAAAAGTGAATATCACTCATGACTATGGTGCCAAGTCGAAATTCTTTATTCAAAACATTTGAATTTCTCAAAATTTACACATACCTTTGAGAGGAGAAGGCTCTCCTATTTATACAAGAACATAAGAATGTACCCTATTAATGGAGATCCACTATTTTCTCCATCAATCCATAAAAATCTCAACCAATTAGAGACATATCCCTTTAGCCATGATTTTTCTCCATGAGATATGGTTGATTCCTATCCCAAATCTTCTTCCAATCTTGAACAGAATTCGAGGTTGATCAATGGAAGCCATATAAGAGTTTCTTGGAAGCTTCAAAATGGCCTACACATGTAATCAAACTCAATCCACTTTTAGGGATAAGAAAATACATGTTATTTTTCTAACTTTTAATCATAAATTCACTCTAAATAAATGAAATTAATAACTTTCGAAAATAAAAATATAAACCCATATGGTAATGAAAGTGTATGAAATTTTTAAGAAATTTTGGAGGCCCAAAAGTGACATCTTCATTTCATTTTCTCCTAAACATACTCCCCTTTTGGACCCACAGCAGGTTTTTGCAGAGATAGGAGGAATTCATGATCCAAATATGTTATGGTGGGTCTTGTTGATGGGTCGCCATGGAGGCGATGCCCTGGTGGTCAAATATACTCATGAGTTATTCGTATGGTTGGAGTGTTAGATCATTATGATCAAATAATTTCTGTATGCATGGATTTATTATTGAGGTGACCTAGATATCCCACTCCCAGTAGGGATGCAGTGGGGTGACGTAGGGAAAAAAATATCATTTTTATGGTTTTTACGTTTTCTAATTTTTTCTTTATTTTCATTCAAAGATAATTATATGATTTTTTCATGTAGATATTGGCCTGAATTGACCAACGAGATTATGAAATATTGACAAGAGGGGAGATGAGCCAATAGTTATTGAAGTCCCTAGGCCTATTACCATAGATTCCTTGACTGAGTTAGAGCATAACATTGAGACGTTGGCTTTAGATATTCCAGAGACTACAATTGATGATTTTACTTTATGGTACCAGAGGCATGTAGTTTGAGTTCTAGGGCTGATCAGTTGCTTTCTATGACACATAAAACATGTTATAGTCTGCTATCATGATCATCATTATGGATAGTTTCTAGTATTTTAAGGCTAGATTTTATTTTTTTGGTATCAAAATTTTTGGAAAATAAAGACCACACGGCCTCATGTCTTTGAATTCCAATTTTTGTAACACTTTTAATAGACTATATTAACCAATGGAGGCTATTGCTTATCATATCAATTTATCTTGTTCAATATGTTGATAAATATTGTTTTATTTATAAATTTTGCGAATGTCTATTTAACACATGGTTTTCCAATGCATCATTTTATGTGTTTAAATTTCTTAGAATATTTTGATATTAAATGTAGTTAAATTTTCTTTCCAAGAGACAAACCAGTTAAAAAATCCTTAACATTTTTGCTCTTCTTACTGCATATAAACCATTTAAATGTAATACTATATGTGAATCTAACCTAATGATCAAATGATTAATTCCAAATAAGTCGCATCAGATAATAGTTGAATTATGGTGCTATATTCTCCTATGTTTTTCATCGTTTGACCAAGCTATATCCCATGAATAGATATTAACTCATTAGTCGACTAGCAAATATCCCAATCCACAGAAGCAAGTTTCTAAGTACTATGAATAGCACCATCAACAAAGCCAATGTAATTATGAAGTAACATTGACATCTGTGAATCAAGTGTAATAAAATATATGGATAAGTAGTAGGGAATCATAAAAAATGCAAAACGTAATGCACACACTCATAAAAATATGATACAATTAAATGTACAAAAAAAATTCCTGACATAAATCATGCATAATATATTTAGGTAGAGACCATTCTTGGGCTCTCCTAAAGAAACACTTTCGTAGTCAATGAATTCATCGGCCCCTTTAGATATTACATGTTTTACAAAGTAAGGACCATGCCACATAACTAGCACACCCTTAGAGCATTCAACGGAGTCATAAAATCTTTAATCCACTTTGAAATTCAAAAAAATTAGATTCATCTTCGATTACCTTTCATCATTAGCTTTTATGTGTTATTTAGAATTTGCAGCAGGGAATCTATATTCCCTTAATTTTCATATTAATAATTATTATTATAACTAATTCTAACATAATATAACATATACTCTTATATATCTCTTCTTTCTGCTCCTCATCCCCCCTATGCATCATTCTCTGTTTCACATTTTTTCTACAAATGTAGACCTCATCCCCTCATTGCATTCCTTTCACTCCAGATTTCATTACATTCCCATGCTACATTTACCTTAATATTTTCTAAAATATTTTAACCTTTTTAATCCACCTTAATTATCAAGCTCTTAAACTTTCATTATAAATAACTTAATGCCAATGCATTTAAGTTTCATTAATATCTACTAAAATTAGAATTATTAATAACGCTATCCTAATTAATTTGGACAATTTTTCTTACATTTTTTAGACTTTAATAAATTTCTTTTAGTAATAGCACATTATGAAAACATTATTATTAAAGTATAATTAAATTTTAATTTAAATCTTAATAAAATATTATTAAAATTAACTTTTTTATTCTCTTTAAACATTTTTTGGGTCGGTTACTCTCATTCTATCATTCCCCCCTCCCCTCTTTATTACCCTTTATTTCTTCTCTTATTTCTAGGTTTGTTCTGAAGATGAGTCTCTTTTTAGAGTCGAAAAGTAGACAAGAAAAATGAGGAATCTAGATAATCAGAATTCTTAACCTCCAAGCTTCTACCACATAAATCTACAAACTATCATTTGTACCTTGTACAGAAGGGAAACATGGACTAAGGTACATGATATCTAAAAAAAATTAGGATTAGAATACAAAAAAGAGAAGAATATCTATTCTTCTTGAATCATTGTAGTGATATTCATCTCATTCCATCCTTTGCATACGTTAAGCACATGTTACATAGCAAGCACACCCTCTGAGCATTCACGAAACTTGAAATCTTTAATCCACTTTTAAATTTGGAAAATTACGTTAATCTTGGATAGCCTCTCATCTATATCTTTTAGGTGTAATTTAAAACTTGCAGCAAGGATTCTGTATTACCTTAATTTCCTCATTAATGATAATTATTATAACTAATCCTTACATAATAACCTGCGCTTAATTTATGTGAAGGATGGAATTAGATCAAGTCACTACAATGCTTCAAGAAGAATATATCTCCTTCTTTTCTTTGTATTTTAACCCTAATGTTTTCGAGACTACAAGTCTCAGTCCATGTGTCCCTTCCTTAAGGGTACAAATGATAGTTTGTAGATTTATGTGGTAGAATTTTGGAGGCCGAGAATTCGTATTATCCACAGTATTTAGTTTTCTTGTCTACGTTTGGAGTCTAAAACAAAACTTATCGTCACAAATAACCTACAAAGAATATAAGAAATAAGGGATAATAAATAGGGGAGGGGGGTTGTGAGAAACCAATGCAATGTTTAAAGAAAATCAATAAGTTAATTTTAATACTAGTTTATTAATATTTTAATAAAAACTTAATTATACTTTAATAATAATGTTTTTATAATGTGCTATTACTAAAAAAACTTATTAAGTAGTACCCAATGTAAGAAAATTTGATCCCATTAATTGGGATAACATTATTAATAATTTTAATTTTACTAGATATTAATGGAATTTTAATGTATTGGAATTAGCTTATATATAATTAATTCTTAAGAGTTTGATAATTAAGGTGGATTAAAAAGGTTAAAATATTTTAAAAATCTCAAGGTAAAAGTGAGGTGGGAATTTAATGAACTAGAGTGAAATGAATGAAATGAGGGGATGAGGTCTAAATTTGTAGGAAAATGTGAAATCGAGAATGATGCGAAGGGAGATGAGGAGTAGAATGGAGAGATATACAAGATTATATATTATATTATGTTAGAATCAGTTATAATAATTATTATTAATGAGGAAAGTAAGGGAATACTGAATCCTTTTGGAAAGTTTTAAATGATACCTAAAAGCTATTAATGAGAGGAGATCCAAGATGAATCTAAATTTTATGAAATTAAAAGCGGATTAAATATTTTTTTAGTCTCTTGAACGTTGCGAGGTTGTGTTGGTTATGTAACATGTGCTTCACTTATGTGAAGGATGGAATTAGATCAAAGTCATGAAGAGTAGATGTGCTTCTATCCTTTTTATTTTAATATTAAGGTTAATGTGTACCTTAGGTACAAGGTACAAATTATAGTTTTTAGATTTTTGTGGTAGAATTTTGGAGGTAGATAGTTCAGATTGCCTACAGCCTTCATTTTTTTTTTTAAGTTTCTTCTAAAACAAGACTCATCTTCACCACTAACTTAAAAAGAATAGAAGAAATAAAAAGTAATAAATAAAGAAGATAAAAATTATTATTAATAAAGATCCCAATATACAAAGTATACAAAAAGAACACAAACCGAAAGCAAGAAACATTGACCATAACAACTTTTAACTTGAAAACAACCAAAACATAAACACTAACCTAACATTTATTCTAACTATATTTTTTTTCAATATTTTTTTTCTTTTAATTAGCATATCTCATAGAGCCCTTCATGTCTAGATTTATCACTTGGGTTCATAGAGAGAATATATATACAACAAGTGATCTAAATTGCACAACAAATGATGCATTCAATCAATTCCTCTTCCAAGGGTTTTTACCTTTTGAAGGTTGATTCGATTAAGGCATACTACTCCATAGATTGGGAATTATTGACCCTTATCCTAGTGAGGAGCATGGGGATTGTCTTGTGGGTTATGGAATGGATCAAGTAAAAAAATTTATGGTGATAGTTAATGGGTATCCTACTATTTTTTTCTAGGCTCACACACTGTTGAGGGAAGGGTGTGCCATGTCTCCTTTACTCTTTCTTTTGTGGTGGATACTTTCAGCAATTAGATTAAGGATTCCTCATCCCATGACATCATCACAAGTGTGCAAGTATTTATAAATCTCGAGGTTACAAAGAGGTTACACAAACATTTAATGTTTGTGGAGAATACAAAAATATGACTGTCTCCATAGAATATCATAAAATCCTTAGGATGTTTGGGGAAGCTTTGGGTCTCTATATGAATGAGACTAAATTGAAGCTCATTTACACATGAGCGAGGATATGATGGTGAAGTAAATATGTGGTATTTTCCTGGTGGCTTACGGTATCGTTGAAGAAGGAATCACATATTTAGGCTTAATATTAAAGCCTAAAGGTTACAAGAACACTAATTTGGAGGGATTGGTCACAAAAGTCAATTGGAAATTGGATGGCCAGAATAACAAATATTTGTCAATGGGCTAAATGTTGGTGATGCTAAAATCTATTATACAGAATATTTCTATTTACTTGATACACCTTTGTTTTGGATGTCTAAATAAATCATAAAAAAACAATACATCCATTATGGAATGGTTTATTTGTTTTGGGGCACATATTGGGGATACTAAGATAATATACACCTAGGGAGATCGTCTCTCATAGCCAAGCCTCTTTGAGAAGGTGGTTGGGGAATTTTGGATCCGGTCCTGGTAAACATGGCCCTCATCATAAAAAAAAATTGGAGTGGTGGATGGCACACTATTATGGTCCAAGGTTATCAAGGAAAAATACTTAAGTGGACTTCCATTTTTTTCATGGATAACATCAGAGGCTACTAACAAACTTCATATTTATATCATGTGGAAAAGTATGTTTAAGGTGTTGGATTTCCTTTTGAGCCACTTTTGGTGAGCTGTGGGTGACTGAAACTAGATCAAGTTCAATCTAGATGCCATATGCAGTATAAAAGGTAATCACACTTCATTGGTGCAAATTCTAAATAATTTACATAAAAAGGAATTTTCTATCTTAAGAAAACCTTTCTCCTATGCATTCATATCTAGAGCCTTGGCTTAAGGAAAAGGAGTTGGATTTTTACTAGAGGAATTTTCCAAGAATTGGAATTCATACATTTCATTTCTCCATAGGTCACTATTTGTGAAGGAGATCACCATATGGCATGGGAAGGATCATTAAAAACGGAAATCTCGTTGTATAGGAGATTTATAAGAATTTTCGAAGATGGAGGTGGAGAATGTATATACAATAAAATGAATACAACCACAACAAACCAATAAAATTAAAGTATTCAGTTGGATAACCATCCCTGATTGAATTTTGACATGGCAGAATCTCCCAAAAAAAAAAAAAAAACTCATTCCTATGGCATGGTATTTGTGTGTTATGTATGAAGGGAAATGATGAGAGTATACATCTCTTTCTCAAGGGTCAATATAAGCACTTTGGGAAAGGATTCTTGAAAACTATAATCTACATACAAGAATCTTTCCTCACACTGTGTACATATTCTTTAAAGTCTAGAGTAAATTATAGGGTTATGATGCACTAGCATTATAAATATTCTAGAGTATATGGAGAAGAAGGAAATCATTTTCTACAAGAAATCCATGTGGATCTTAGATGATATTACCAAGGTTACTGTATGTTACAATGAGATAAGCTCGTAGAATATTAACAAACCTTATAGGCTTCAAAAAAAAGAGAGACATGTGGTAGTCATATCATGTGGGTTTCTTTGATGGTGCCATTGCTATGAGAAAACATGGTTGTGGTGTGGTAATTTATTCAGAAGTAGATAAGTATTATCATTTCTAGTTAGAGAGAGGAGTGCGCACAACCACAAAAGAAGAATTATTTTTATTATGAGGGGTGTTGATTGTTGCCAAATGGCCCGGAATGGATGAAATTCAAATATTTTGGGACCCCAAAGGCATTATAGAACCAGGCAGAGGGCATAATGAGTTCATAACTCCCATAGTTATAAATTGGATGAAGCTTATCCAAATTGTGGTAAAAAATTTTTAGCATGTCTCCTTTTACCATATATACAAAGAAAAAAATTGGACTATGGATTTATTATAAAAAAGAAGAATAAATCATGAAACATGTAAGTTCTTTTTTTTTTTCTTTCAACAAGGAGGTATAATAAAACGGCCACCATCACCTACTCTTAAGGACTGACAAGACACAACTTTAAATGTTGTTATATATAGACGTAACATAATATTTTTGTAATAAATACTTAAAAAGACATATAAGATATTATAGAATTTTGTAATAATGTGTAATCAAAAGTTGATAATTAGTCATGTCACGATTAGAAACATTTCTCTTATGTGAAATCTATATGTTCGTGAAAATAAGAACAATTAAAAGATCCAAGGTATGTGTACTAATGTTTTATGTATAAAGTGGGGGTTTTTCTTTCTGAAAAGATATGCCCTATCAGAAATATTTATTTATTTAAAAAATAAAATTAAAAATATTTACATAATCACTTAATTCTGGTTCTTTTATTTAACTACATAATTTCATTAATATGCCCTATCAATTTTTTTATTTTTATTTTTTATTTTTTAAATATTTAAAAAATCACTTAATTTTTATTGTGTTATTTAACTACATAATTTCATTATGAGCACTATTCACACTTAATTGTGATGTCAAATAGAAATGTAATAGAAATGTTAGAGATAGAATGATGTATAAATAAATATTTTTCATGGTTATGCTGCTTGGTTTTCCATGTTCTCGTGGCAACTCGCTAGCAAAATATTTCTTGAATAAGTGAGTATTTGTTGTTTGTTTTACTAAATATGAAAACTATCTCTTGAATAAGTGAGTATTTGTTGTTTGTTTTACTAAATATTTATAGTTCTTTTGTAGCTAAATATTCACTTTCAATTCTGATCGATATTATCATGAATGTATTTATAATTTCTTTTGGCTCAACATAACCATCTTGTTATGTTTGTGTGTTTTAGATGTTAATTTTACTGTGCAAAGTAAGGAAGTGAATAAAAATATTTCAATATTGTACTGTGAGGTATGGAGAAAGCACGACCAATTTGAGTTCCTCCCTATACACGTGTTTTATATAATATATTGTTAAATGTTTTCTTAAATTTCATTTAATTCATGAACTTAATTTGTAACCATTAATCAATTATTTCTAATATAATATATAATTTGGATATTCTTAAAAAGGTAAAGTCAAATTTAACAACCCAAATGCAATACATAACTATTTGGATGTTGATTGATGGTGTTACCTGAAATCTAATAAATCATATATGTTATTTTTTTACATGACATTTATGTAATGCTATTTTTTTTCAATATTTTTTAAATATAATTATATAATCAGTTAATTATTATTATGCTATTTAATTGCATAATTTCATTATGAACACTATTAATTGTGATACCATAGAGAAATGTCAGAAATAGAGTGATGTATAAATAAATACTTTTGATGGATATGATGATCCTTATTATTCATTGTTCTTTTTCTTCCCCCATTCAAGATTAACTGAATATTTTTTTTTTGTTTTACTAAATATTCACAGTTATATATTCACCATGATGTAGCTCAATATTACCATGAACAATTATTTGTCACTTATTTTGCTAAACAAATATCTTATTGTGTTTATTTGTCTTGAGTTAATTCCATAGTGCCAAGTCTAGAGAAAGTTTGCATTGTTTAAGTGTGAGGTGCTGAGGAAGGTTTAGTTTCTTTGAGTGAGGAAAATGATATATTAGTTTTGTAAAATTTAGATTTATGGCTATGTACTTGCTTCATATATAATATTGTTGAGTGTTTCTCTAGCCTCCCTTTAATCCAGTTGAGTAATTTTTTATATTTTTATCTAGGCAACTACCATAATGATTGTAAAGTTTGCATACTGTATAATTTAGCTTTCATCACTAGGTGTGTGTAAGTGTCCAAAACATTTTCATTCTAAACCGTGTAAAAATAAGACTTGTGAAATGAAAATAAAGCATTATCAAATAACCACAAAATGTGAACTTGCACAAGAGACAATAACTGAACTATGTAAATATTACACCTCTTAATAATACTAAACCTTAAAAACCATATCTAAACTCTTCTTAATAATACTAAACCTTAGAACGTGTAAAATGAAATACTGAAAATTTAAAAACCATATGTAAAATCTTCTTAATAATACTAAACCTTAAAACCTGTAAAATGAAATACTGCATGGGTTCATTTTAAATTCTTCAGATGTTGATCCTGCTTTGAGACACGCCATCTAGCCAAAAATTGCCCAAAATTCTCCGAGAAAAATTCAGCTAGAATCACCATATATGTACATTGTGAGAAGGAGGGAACATTACAGTTTAACCAAGGAAGAATACTCTCCATAAAACTATGAATCACAAGAAATCAGGCAAGAAAGAAATAACCCTAAAGACAAGAAAGGGGAAAGCCCCGCCCAACAACAAAAAAAGAACTCAATAGCCCTTCAAGTTGTTGAGAATAATGCTTAAATATTTCCATGTAATTGCTGACATTATCGAGTAGATTCTTATGGTTGTCTATAATTAAAAATTAGTGGAGAAAATTACTAGGATGGCTAGTGGTTAGAACGCTAGAATGAATAATTAGTAGTTGATAAATAATAGAATTAGTAATAAGTTTATTATATAAGAATGTATAAACATATATGATTCAATGTGAGATTTACAAGTTGAGCAGTGATCTGATCCTTGCTTTTTTTTTCATTGCCTTTCATTGTTTTTTTATATGTCATAATTATTTTGTTTTATTAGTCAGATTAAAGAGCAGTGGCCATTTTAGATTCTACAATTAGTATTCGCGCAGGTAAAATTATTTCAAGTTGAATTTTTTATTGTTGCAATTTCACCAAAGTTAAAAATGTTGAGTTCTAATATGTCTGTTCCAAAATTTGATGGGAACGATTATGATTATTGGTGCATTAAGATCTTAACTTTTTTGATTGGAAAATATGTGTGGGAGATTATTGAATTAAGTTATGATGAGCCAGATGATTGGAATGTCCTTATTGCTAGAATAAGAATGCTCAATCTTTGTTTCACATTCAGATAGCTCTTGATAAGAGCTTATTTCCGTGAATATCAAGAGAAAAAACTACCAAAGATGCCTGGAAGACTTTACAAGAAACTTACCAAGGTAGTGATCAAGTTAAGGTGGTCAAGCTTTAGACGTTAAAGTGATACTTCAATAATCTCAAGATATAAGAAGCAGAAAGTATAAGTGACTACTGGTGAGAGTCAAAGATGTGGTCAACAAAATGGCTACACTTGGGGAAACGGTAAGTAATGAAGTTTCAATAAAAAAGGTATTGATATATTTAACACCTAGATGGAATATTGTTGCCATAATATTAGAAGAGAGCAAGCATTTGAGATAATCAAAATTTGATAAATTGGTTGGATCTCTCATGTCTCATGAATAAATATTGAAAGTAACTTTTGAAGTTATAAAAAAAGCTTTTTCCTCTAAATTACAAATTACACAGAATGAGGATGCAAGTAGTGGTAGTGCCAAAACAATTCAATATCGAGGTAAATTGTAAAGCCAAAAATTTTCTAGAGGTAGAGGTAGAGCTGGCTCAAGAGGAAGAGGTACTTCTAGAGGAAGAGGTAAGGATAGATTTGATAAGAGAAATGTTCAATGTTACTATTGTAACATGTATGGCCACTTTGAAAGAGAATGCAGATTGAAAGAAGTTAAAAATTCTAACTATGCTCAAGAAATTAATGAGTATCCTCCAAATCACTTATTTTTATCTTATGCCAAAGGTGGAAATACTACTAAAGATGTTTGGTACATAAATTTTGGATGCTCTAACCATATGAAAATCAATGAGAAATTGTTTTCAACCAAGGATGGATGCTTTAAATTGAAGGTCAATCCTCGTAATGATAAATGTTTAGAGGTTGTTGCCAAAGGAGCTATGGAGATCCAAACAAAAGAATGTATAAAGAATATTCATGATATTTATTATACTCCACAATTGAAGCACAATTTGTTAAGTGTTGGGTAGCTATGTGAGAAACATTATAAAATACTCTTTGAGAATAAGACATGTACTATCTATGATAAAAATAAGGGAAATAGGGTGATCACTATTGTGCCTACGACAAGAACAAATAGGATGTTTCCCTTGAATTTTGATGAACATAGCAAAAACCTTGCAATTATGGCTTATGAGGATTCAATTTGGCTATGGCATCTGAGTTATGGGAACTAAAATTTTCACAATTCAAAGTTTCTAACCTCAAATGCATTAGTTTCTAGTTTGCCCAAGGTAAGGGAGCATAAGGAGGTTTGTGAAGGATATTCTAAAGGAAAGAATGCAAGGGAAAGGTTCCCAAAGGGAAATGCATGGAGGGCTCATCACCCAGTTCAGCTTGTTCATTCAGACATCTGTGGTCCTATGCAAAGTAATAGTTTGGGCAAGTCACCATATTTCGTCACTTTTATTGATGATTACTCAAGAAATTGTTGGGTATATTTTTTGAAGGCCAAAAGTGAAGCCTTAGATACATTCAAGAAGTTCAAAGCACTTGTAGAAAATGAGAAAGGATGCAAGATCAAATGTTTTCGGACTAACCGTGGAGGCGAATTTTTCTCAAAAGCTTTCCATAGTTATTAATGGCATCAAGAGGCAACATACTACAACATACACACCCCAAAAAAATGGCATAGCTTAAAGGAACAATCACACTATGGTTGGAATGGAAAGGCGCATGTTACAAACTAAGGGATTGAGCAATTCTTATTGGGGAGATGCAGTTGCTACAATAGTGTACATCCTTTATTGTAGCCCCACTAGTGCACTAGAGAATATGACTCCTTATGAAGCTTGGTATGGAAAAAATCCTAATGTTAATCATTTTAAATTTTTTTGTTGTTTCGCTTATGTGCATGTACCTGATCAAAATAGAAAAAATTTAGATGCAAAGAGTGAGTTATGAATTTTCATTTGGTATAGTGAGACAAGCAAGGCTCATAAATTGTACAATCCCCTCACTAACAAGATTATTGTATCAAGAGATGCAACTTTTGATTAAGGGGGAATTTATGGTCATAAAAAATCCATGTTGATAAGATAAAATCTATTTTTATATTGAGTAGCCAACTAATGATTCTGTATCTAGTGGTTTAACTCCACCAAGCAACCCTTCATCAATTTCTTCAGCATCAAGTTCAAGTCCAACTTCTTCTCCAAGTTCTACAAGGATGGTAAGGAGATTGAGTGATATATATCAGAGGAGTGAAAATCAATCACATGTAGAAAATCCAGTAGCTGAGACAGTGAATTTTGCGTTATTAGCCAAAGCTGATTTTGAACCATCTTGTTTTGAAGATGCATGTACTAATGAGGTTTAGGTGCAATATATGCAAGAAGATATGGATTCCATTCACTTGAATGACACTTGGGAATTGACAGAGCTTTCGCATGACAAGAACAATATTGACACCAAATGGGTCTACAAGACCAAATTTAACAGTGATGTGAGTGTTGAAAGACACAAGGCAAGATTAGTTGCCAAAGGATTCACAAAAAAGTATGGAATTGATTATCAAGACACATTTGCACTAGTACCAAGACAGTAGACCATTAGAATGTTGATTTCATTAGTAGCTCAAAAAAAATGGAGCCTACATGATCTAGACATGAAAAGTGCCTTCTTGAATGGGTAGTTAGAAGAGGAAGTAAGCCACAAGGTTTTGAAGTGGAAGGAAAAGAGAATAATGTCTAAAAGTTGAAGAAGGCTTTATATGGTCTCAAGCAAGCACCAAGAGCGTGGTATGCTAGGATTGATGAATACTTTTAGGAAAAAGGCTTACATAGGAGTAAGAATGATCCTACCCTTTACTACAAACAATAAGGTATTGATATTTTGATCATAAGTTTGTATGTTGATGATCTATTGTATATGGGTTGTAGTTCCAAAATGAATCATGAGTTCAAAGTTGCTATGATGAATGAATTTGAGATGAAAGATCTAGATCTCAAGAAATATTTTCTAGGAATGGAGGAAGTAAGGATGAAATTTTAATTTTCTAGACAAAGTATGCACATGATATTTTGAAGAAATTTGATATGCTTGACTATAATGAATCCCCTACTCCAAGTGCTCATGGAGTTGTATTATGTACAGATGATGGTGTTGATTTAGTTGATGAGGCAACTTACAAAAGTATTGTGGGGAGCTTGAAGTTTCTAACCCACACAAGACCTGATATTGCATTTTCAGTTTCACTTATTTCAACGCATATGAAAAATCCATGTGAAATACATATGAAGGCACCCAAGAGAATTTTAAGTTTATGTGAAAGGCACTCTAGATTTTGGTATTCATTACTACTCTGCTGAAAAGCTCAATCTTGTTGGATTTAGTGCTTCAGATAGGGAAGGTAGTGTGGATGACCATAATTCCACATCTAGAAATTGTTTCTCTTCTAGTTCTATTTTGATTAATTGGAGCTCAAGAAAACAAAGCATTGTTGCCCTCTCATCCACAAAAGCAGAGTATGTTGCAATTACTTCAGCAGGTACACAAGCTCTTTGGGTCAGAGTTTTTTTGGAAGAAATTGGGGATAAGTAAATTTAGCCTACAATGATTTATTGTGATAATATAAGTGCCATCAAGCTAGCAAAGGATCCATTTCATCACAGTAGGAAAAAGCATTCTGACATGAAATATCACTTCATTCGTGATTTGGTGCAGAAGAATGATGAGGAATTGAAGCACATAAATACTAAGCATTAACTAGTAGATATCTTCACCAAAACAGTTGCAAAAGATCAATTTTTGACACTAAGAGATAATCTACTAAACCCTCATTAAGTATTAAGGGGGAGTGTTGAGAATAATGCTTAAATCTTTCCATGTAATTGCTAACATTAGCCAACAGATGTTATGATTCTCTGTTATTAAAAATTAGTGCAGAAAATTATTAGGATGGTCAGTGCTCAAAAGTTCATAATGAATAATTAGTAGTTGATAAATAATATAATTAGTAATATGTTTATTATATAAGAATGTATAAACATAGATATGATCTGTGTTTAGTTTTTCATTGTCTTTCATTGTTTTTTTTATATGTCATAATTATTCTAGTTTATTTGTTGGTTTAAAGAGTAGCGGCCATTTCAGATTCTACACAAGTATCAACAATACTAGAGAAAGGAAATCTTCATTTAGTACCAAAGCAGAACTCCCAAATCCCGAAGATAAGACACAAGGATAAAAGAGTTCCAAGATAAAGGAAGCTGGAAGACCATAGAGAAGAGAAAGAAAGCTACAACATCAATCTCACCAATAAAGACGAGAAGGAAGACAATTAAAAACTAAGAAAATTGTAAATCCCATATACCAAGTTTGGTCTTAGTACGTTAACCACCATCATGATCATCAATAAAATTGTACACAAAAAGAAATATTACATTAAATGAATTTTTTTTTTTTTTAATAAATGATAAAATTTTATTTAACCGAAATATGTAATAAGCTCAAATATGTAATTCTCATAGAATGAGCTCATAATAACATAATACTAATTATTTTGAATAATTAATACATTATTTTTTAATATTACTTAAGAGAACTAAAGTTAACACAATAGGACTTGCTAAGGAAACTATTTCCAGAAATAAAACATATTAAGAATTATTATTAGTATGCAACCACTATTTTCAGAAATAAAGCATATTCAGAATTATTATTATTGTCTGTAACCAGATTGAAATTTGATAAGATGATAAATCATGGATGTGAACTGAAAAAATAATCTATCATATAAGTTTTCCATTTCTTTTACAAATTTATAAAATATTAAAAGCACATTAATTTACACGTGAAATGATCAAATTCCCAGTGCCATTGTCGGCTTTTATACAATCAAAATATGTGAATGTTTATGTCTATATAAGTCAAACATCTACTCTCAGCGAGAATACTGGATCTTGTTATATGGTTGACTTGCGCGAAAATTCATATATCTAATCACATCTATTATTGAAAATTCTATGATATTTGAGCTGGCGTCATTGGGAAAGAATGGAAGGAGGTAACAGAAGCAATGATCATAGAAACAGTAACAATAACAGTAATGAGGATCAACGGACATTTGATTTTAATAGACAAAATGAATTTGACCGAAATCTAGTTCTAGTTATTATGAGCAAGGTGGAAGCCATACTAAACGCAGGTATTACTCCCACTGAAACGCTTCGCATCGAAGTAAAAACCACTGAAACACGCAGAATCGAAGTTGAAGATACAAAGAATTTGGTGTCTAGCGTGACTGTAAGTACAACGGAATTGAAGAATTTATCGGAAAATATCGGCATACGTGAGTTGGATCAACAGTGGCGGGGCGAGAGAGTACATCACATGAGACTGAATGTTATCAGAAGTGATGAAAGTGAAAATGAGGAGACTGATGAAGAATATCTCCTAACATTTACATTCACGGAGAATGTAATCGGCATCAGATTTATAGATGATTTTCACCCACAGAGCGTCGATGTACCCTTTTTTTCCACTGCACATTCTCTCTCTTATTCCGTTAGAACTCAAATTATTTGGAATTCCAAATTCACATGGCGTGACATGAAACAAAATCTGGATAACAATACATATAAATTCAATTTCAAATATGAAATTATTCATATTGGCATCACTCTCTTTGAAAACGAATCCGTAAGTAGTAATTCCAGTGAAGAAGAGGACACAGATAGTAGAAGTTTTACTGAAGAAGAAGATATAATTACGAGTGATACAGAGGAAGATGAAGCAAACAGTATTGCTGTAGAAGATGATGAAGTGTGGGTGAATAGCGGTGTTCGTGCAGCAATTGATGCCTTGCCCATAGTTATATTAATTCGTCAAGAAAAGGAAACCGGGGATGTGGAAACGTGCACTATCTGTCTCCATGCGTTAATTTCCACTACAGACTCTGCAAAACAATTACCATGCACACATAGCTATCATTCAAAGTGCATTATCAAATGGGTTGGTCACAACCTCATGGTTTGGCACATGTGAGGTGGTGTTGCTCCAAGAAAATATTGTAGTTCTCAACTTACACGAACCAAGTTGAATATTAGCATAGCTAGACTCAGCCAACAAGTTGAATATTAGCTTGTAATGTTGTTTTTGTTTATGATCATTATTTGAAATTTAATTATTTTTTATTTTTAATAATTTATGGATGGCATAATGCTGAATTTAAAATGAATTAAATTATTATAATTAAGTATATAAAAATAATTATTTTATTTTGGAAAAAATCATAGTTTTTATTATATAAAATATTGAAAATTATATGTTGTAGATGTTGTAAAGGAGGAAGAATCATAATTTTCATTATATAAAATATTGAAAATTGCATTTTGTAGATATTGCAAAAGGAGTATATTTCAAAATAATGCATAGAGTTCTAAAATATCAGTGATTGTATACATATAAAGTAGCTGTAAACAAAATTAGATATAACATATAAATATGTACAATCCATAAAAATAAGCAAAAAGTAGTCCTACTATGAGCTAAGTAGGAGCATAATAGATTTGCATCCTCAAGGGCCTTGTTTTTTTTTAATAAGAGTGATGAGTCAAATTGCATTCACAAATATAAATTAGTAATGATTGTACAACTAAATTATAATCAACGTTACCAAAAAATATATATAAATTTTCCCAAACATTAACCCTACATGTTACCGAAGAAAAACTAGTAATGATTGTACAACTAAATTATAATCAACTTTATAAAAATATATATATAAATTTTCCCAAACATTAAGCCTACATATTACGGATGTGTTAGAAAATTAAATATTACAGAGCAATGAAACACATAAAATATGCGGAAAATACAAGCACACAAAACACATAAAACCAGAGAGACACATCTATACGTGGTTCACCCAGTTTGGGCTACGTCCACCCCGAACAACCAGTCCTTCCTTTATATTATCCAACAAAAATTAAGAGACAAAACCTACAGCAGATCCGCTGTAATATCCTCTGTTCTCTCTCACAGTCTCCCTCTCTGTTTCTCGCTCCAAGAATACACTCATAATACACAGCCGCAATACAATGCCCTCATATCTACAAGGGGGTTGCCTTCTAGGGAAAAAAACCCTAATCTAAACATAACTTCTACCGTCAGATCATATTCCTAATGAGCGGCCTAGATTGACTAGAAATTACTATACTTTTACAAGGCAATTTTACATATGTTTTTAGCTTCGGGGGCACTGCCCCCAAACCCCCACCAGGGGGGGCTCCGAAAAGTGCTGCTGCCCCCCCGTGGACCCCCCACGGCAGCGATTAAATTTCGGGTGGCGTTGCCGCCCCTTTTTAAGGTACAAGGGTCCAATGCTATGATACAAAGTAAACAAGATAATCAGGCTCCACACCCAACAATCTCCCACTTGGAGACTGATTGTAGCAACTCCATCGCTGCTTCATTTGCTGGACAATGACTCCTCTTTGGACATGGTTGTTCCTCATCTTCATCTTCATCCTTGAAGACCAATTGAAACTGAGCATGTTATCAGTTTCTCCCTGGTTACAACTTTTGTTAGCATATCTGCAGGATTCTGCCTAGTGTGTATCTTTTCCAGCTTTAGCTCTCCATCTTCCAAAACTGACCATATGAAATGGTACTTGAGATGTATATGTTTAGTCCTGGAATTAAATTTCGAGTTCTTTGCAAGATGAATAGCACTTTGGCCATCACTGTATAGTGTGCCCATATCATGCTTCTTACCCAATTCATCCATAAACCTTTGTAACCAAATCATTTATTTACTAGCCTCTGTAGCAGCAACATACTCGGCTTCTGTTGTTGAAAGTGCAACAACACTTTGGATTTTTGAAACCCAACTGACAGTTGTTCCACCTACAGTAAATACATATCCTATAGTGCTTCTCTTATTATCTTTGTCACCTGCCATATCTGCATCAACATATCCCTGTAGAGCAATGTTTGAACCACCAAAGCATAATGCTTGATTTGTGGTACCTCTCAAATATCTGAGAATCCATTTTACTGCCATCCAATGTTCTTTTCCTGGATTGTTCATATACCTTCTTACAACTCCCACTGCATGTGCAATATCAGGCCTTGTGCAGACCATTGCATACATTAAACTTCCAACTGCTGATGCATATGGAACTTTAGACATATAATCCATGTCTTCTTAGGTCTTTGGGCACATCTCCTTACTAAGTTTGAAATGGCTAGCAAAAGGTGTACTAACTGGTTTTGCATTCTGCATATTAAATCTTTTCAACACCTTTTCTATGTACTCATTCTGAGACAGTGTTAATTTGTGATTTTTCGTGTCTCTAGTTATCCTCATACCAAGGATTTGTTTTGCGGCTCCCAAATCCTTCATTGCAAATGAATTTGCCAATTTTCTTTTGAGCACATTTATTTCCTGCATGTTAGACCCTGCAACAAGCATGTCATCTACATACAATAACAGTATAATATAGCTGCCATCATTTTGCCTTTTCAGATAAACACAATGATCAGAGTGACATCTAGTATAACCTTGTTCGGACATAAACCTGTCAAATTTTAGATACCACTGCCTTGGGGCCTGTTTTAAGCCATACAAGCTCTTCTTTAACCTGCACACCAATTTTTCTTTCCCTTTTACCTCATATCCTTCTGGTTGCTGCATGTATATCTCTTCCTCCAAATCTCCATGGAGAAATTATATCTTTACATCTAACTGTTCAAGATGTAAATCTTCCACTACTACAAGACATAAAATAGTTCTGATTGAATTCATTTTAACAACAGGAGAAAATATTTCATCAAAATCAATACCTTTCTTCTGTGCAAATCCCTTCACCACAAGTCTAGCTTTGTACCTTTGTTTTCCTCCATCTTCTTCCTTCAGCCTGTAAACCCATTTATTCTGCAATGTAGTTTTACCTGCAGGCAACCTGACTAAGTCCCAAGTCTGGTTATGCATTAAGGAGTCCATCTCTTCTTCCATGGCTAGCTCCCACTTCTTCCTGCTTTCAACTTGCATTGCTTCTTCATAACATTCAGGTTCACCAGAATCAGTCAGCAATAAATAATATAATGAAGGAGAGTATCGTTCGGGGGGTCTACTTATCCTGGTAGATCTTCTAACACCACTTTCAGGTGTTTGAGGTGTCTGTTGCTGTTGTGGTGGTTGTTGTTGCTGTGGTTGTTGATTATTATTATTTTCAGGCACCTTTACTTTTTCAGTTATCTCATCAAGAACCGTGTATTCCTTGCTTTATTTTTCCTGTTTCTTTTCCTGCAGCTGATTCTTATACAAGACCTTTTCATTGAATATTACATCTCTGCTCCTAATGATTTTGTGATTTTCATAATCATATAAGCGATAACCAAAATCATTAGTACCATATCCAATAAAGGTACATTTCTTTGATTTTTCCTCAAGCTTTGTTCTGTTTTCTTTATTAATATGGACAAAGGCCTCACAACCAAAAGGCTTTAAAAAAGAGTAGTTTACCTTTTTACCTTTCCATGCTTCCTCTGGAATACCACCATCCAAGGAACTTGAAGGCCCTCTGCTTATTAGATAAATAGCAATATCTACAGCATCTGCCCAAAATTGTAAAGGCAATCCTGCATGTAATCTCATGCACCTTGCATGCTCCATGATTGTTCTGTTCATCCTTTCTGACACACCATTTTCTTGTGGTGTTCTTGGAACTGTCTTCTCTCTATGAATTCCATGCTCTGAACAGTACCTATCAAACTCTTTGCTGCAACATTCACCTCCATTGTCTGATCTGAGACACTTCAACTTCTTTCTTGTCTCAATCTCAACCTAAGCTTTCCATTTCTTGAAAGTATCAAATACATCATATTTATTCTGAATACAATAAATCCATGTTTTTCTAGTTGCATCATCAATAAAAGTAACATAATAACAAGAGCCACCGAGAGATGATACCTGAGCAGATCCCCATACATCTGTATGCACAAGCTCCAATTTTTCGCTCTTCTTTTCTTTCCCAACTCTGAGAAATCTGACTCTCTTCTGTTTTCCATAAATGCAATTCTCACAGAAATCCAAATCAACATTCTTCAAACCTGGCAACAAATTTCTTGAGTGGAGAATCTTCATTCCCTTCTCACTCATGTGCCCGAGCCTATGATGCCATAATGCTGCATCTGCTCCTTTGGAAGTTAAAGCATTAACAGAGTTAGAAATACCATTGCATAAATACAATGTACCAACCTTTTCGCCTTTTGCTATTACCAGGGCTCCTTTGGTGACCTTCCAAGTTTTATCTATGAAAGTTGTCACACAACCTTCACCGCCTAACTGCCCTGTTGAAATCAGATTTTTCTTCAGATCTGGAACATGCCTTACCTCCTTTAGTAGCCATTGGTTTCCATTCTGTTGTTTTATAAGAACTTTACCCATTCCAACAATTTTACATTTATCATCACCCAAACGAACTTGTCCAAAATCTCCTTGAACATAGTCATGAAAATATTTCTTATCAGGTGTGGCATGGAATGAAGCCCCTGAATCTACAACCCAAGAATCAGTAACATTTTCAAAAGAAAGAATCAAAGCATATTGTAACACATCACCTATCACATTTGCTTCATGATTGTTTTCTTGTTGTGTGTCTTCTTCTTTTCCCTTCTGAGATCTACAGTCTTTCTTTAGGTGTCCTTTCTTTCCGCAATTCCAGCACACTATCCCCGATTCGGACTTGGATCTGCCTTTCCTTCATTTACTGCGATATCCCAAGCTCTTTCCTCTTTCCATTCTTCTTACCCTAGACTCTGCACTCAAAGCATTACCTGGTGTCTCACCTGAGCTTTTCTGTCGCATTTCCTCGCTAAGGATAGCACCAACAACATCATCAAACTTTAAAGTACTAGATCTAGAGACAGAGTTACTAATGGCCATAACTAAACCATTCGAACTCTCTAGCAATGAGCACACAAATAACAGAGCTCTAACTTCGTCATCAAAGTTTACCCCTACAGAAATTAGCTGACTGGTAACTGTATTAAATTCATTTAAATGGTCTACAACAGTCCCACCTTCCGACATATTCATATTAAATAGTCGTTTCATAAGAAATACCTTGTTTGAGGCTGAGGGCTTTTCATACAGTTTCACCAACTTTTGCATCAAACCCTCTGTTGTTGTTTCCTTCGAAATATTGAAGGTGAGTAATGCCGCAAGACACAACCGTACTGTTCCGAGTGCCTTTCTATCGATAATGTTCCATTCTGCGTCTGTCATGGTCACCGGCTTCTTTTTTTTTCCACTCAATGGCAGGTATAGATCTTTTTGATACAGATAATATTCCATCTGCATCTTCCACAGTGCAAAGTTTTGGCCATTAAATTTCTCGACCCTAAACTTACCATCGTCTGCCATTGCTCCCACTCGAACCAGGAACCCTTTTTTCCTGTGAGTTTATCAGCGAAATATACCTTCGGCTCTGATACCAGTTGTTAGAAAATTAAATATTACAGAGCAATGAAACACATAAAATATGCGGAAAATACAAGCACACAAAACACATAAAACCAGAGAGACACAGATATACGTGGTTCACCCAGTTTGGGCTACGTCCACCCCGAACAACCAGTCCTACCTTTATATTATCCAACAAAAATTAAGAGACAAAACCTACAGCAGATCCGCTGTAATATCCTTTGTTCTCTCTCACAGTCTCCCTCTCTGTTTCTCGCTCTGAGAATACACTCATAATACACAGCCACAATACAATTCCCTCATATATACAAGGGGGTTGCCTTCTAGGGAAAAAAACCCTAATCTAAACATAACTTCTACCGTCAGATCATTTGCCTAATGAACGGCCCAGATTGACTAGAAATTACTATAATTTTACAAGGCCATTTTACATCTGTTTTTAGCTTTGGGGGCGCTGCCCCTGAACCCCCCCCAGGGGGGGCTCCGAAAAGTGATGCCGCCCCCCCGTGGACCCCCCACGATAGCGATTAAATTTTGGGCGGCGTTGCCACCCCTTTTTAAGGTACAGGGGTCCAATGCTATGATACAAAGTAAACAAGATAATCAGGCTCCACACCCAACAGGAAGAGCCGTACAAATTGTTACTAAACTCTCTAGACACAATTGTAACATCCACTGCATATTCGCAATGCTTAGTAACTAAAATTTCTAATTATATAGTTGTAATGTTTGAATATTATATGACAAGTCTAAAAAATTATTTTATAAACCTAAACATTTCCAAACAACAAGTGGTGACATTGTATATTGGCCCAAGAATTTAGTCACAACCACCAATCACGAAGATACATAGTTATATGAATTGGGGCACTTTCCAAACATTTGTAGACCATTCGAAGGATACGTGGTTTATGGTATTTGATAAACCTCCATGCAATAATAGGGAGGTTTCTCTATATTTCAGTAGGAAATTATAGGTAAACATTGAGTTAGGTCAACATGTCAACTAGTTTGACATGGGTGAATTCCAAGGCATGGGTAATCAGTCTAAATAGGATAGATATTATGCTAGGTGAGACTCGTCACTAGGTGCTCATCCTCTTAGGTGAAGGCCTAACCCCGCTACATAATATCCTCCATTAGGGGGGATTAGTATTCAAACCCAAACAACTATAACCACCTTGAGTCATAGCCTAATGTGGCATAACGCTTTGATACCATTATTCCAATAGGAACAACCTAGAGGTAATGTTGAGGGAGGGAATGAACCTTCATCCTTTTTAGTAGATTATAGCTTAGATAGGCCACATGGAGTCTCATGTGAGCCTCACCGATGTTCAACCTATTCAACCTACAAGGAGACATGTTATGGGTTGATGTAGCTTAATAATATGAGACCTTTATGGAGAAGGTTAGTATCTTAACCATATTTATATTCTTCATTTTATTTCTATGTATTTCCATGTTACCAAGCACGCAACCGAGCAATTCATAGGCAAGGGTAAGTTCTTCCTTAGGGCCCATGTTCATTTAACAAGAAATTTGAAATCCATTGCAAAAATATATTCAATATAAGTTCAACATGTTATTTGAGAGAATTGAAACTCGATGGTGAGGATAACAATCATTCCTCCCAACCACCTAAGATAAACTCAAATGACATACAGACATATGTACATCTATATATGCATGTATGTATTGCTACAGATAAATCTGCAATTTGATGTCATTCATTAAGGTTAGAACCAAATCTAATACAATAAATGTGTGACATTTTGTTTCATCCTCCAAGAGGTTCATTTATTTTTCATACTCTTATTTTTTCATATTTACTTCTAATGTTTAAAATGACACAAAAATAGTGTAGGTTTGTAAGTCTAACCTATATATGACATGTACGATAAAATTTAGACTGCAAACCCCAACTACAAGCTATGGGTTTTCCTATTTTCCAATAAAACGTCATTTAGGCTTCAAAAAATCTCGAGAAGTTCATGACCTGGAAAATTTCCAAGAAAAGTAAACTGTGCCACAATTAAGGTAACTAAAAGAAACAATGGTGGGGTTCCAAGTCGAATAGGAAGAAATGGTCTGCATTGTGTTGAGATCCTTCATGAGATGGGGAAAATTATGCTAAGCACGGTCTGTGCTGAGCCACTATCCTTGTTGCAGGAATTAGCCAACTTCGAAACCTCGATATAGTTGGATATTTTATTAGAAAATTTTTGTGTCCATGATTTGATCAGTTGTGGAATTTTCCATGTAGTATAGATTTATCTATGTTGTTCTGAGTTTTTCTACAATGTGTGATGTGTCCAGTAATGGTGGAAAGTATGGTCGAAGGAGGTCCACATTGAACCCTCGATGCAGGCCAAAGAATAGGGGTATGTTGAGCTCAAAATAATTATCTCCCACAACCTTCGTGGCAATGCAAGGACCATATCCTAGTGGTCTAAAATTAAAATGGGCTCTGGTAAAGAATTTCTTCTGTAAATGCAAACAAACTTTGTCACTCACGTGAAACATGTGGTGCCCGATGTTGATCATGTTGTTGCTTGTACTTGCCATTGGACTTATCTAAGATTTCATGCACCTGTTGAAGTCATAGAGAATTTTAGGGGTGAATCTTAGCCCATGGGCAGAATTTAAGTGGTTTTATATTTTGTAGGGGGGAATTTTTTGTCTTACACACTTTTTCTATAGTTATCCCAAAAATTATTTAAAAAATAAATAATTATTATATTTTATCCATGAAAAATAAGCCTCATAAACATTCCAAGCCCTTATTTTCCTGGTTTACAGGTTCAATTTTCTTCCAGTCACCCTTATTTCAAGGAATGGCATTGGTTATGGGTTATATCTCCTTTGCCATTCTTGGAAATCAAGGCTAGGGTTGAATTTGGCATGGATTTTAAGGGTTTGCAATTTTATTTGTTTGTATAAATTTGTATCAGCAGACCTCGTCGTTATTGAGTTTCCCATGTGTATGGGTCCCATGTCTCACTAGTTTTCTATCCTAGAGCTGGTTTTTTTTCATTTTCCTAGACCCATAAAAAAGAGAAAGAAAAAATATCCCAGGAGAGAAGTGACCCTTGAGTCCTACATATGTGAGAGAGGGAGGAAAGGATATGTGATCTTATCCTTTCTTTTTTGATGTTGATTTTCATCTGCACAAGAGATATTATTATACTATGTTGATTCTTTGTGATTTGAACCCAAATCAGTAACGTGGAGGCATAAGACTAGTGGGCCACAAAAATAATAAAAAAATTTACTCGTCATTTCTGAATTTCATTATACCTTTCAATTTATCTATACCCATAATGGTTGTTGACACATTAATAGTGATAGTCATTTGTTGGGTGCATACCAAGGCATGCATGTCTCTGATTCGATGACCACTTCACTTTGGTTCTATGCTAATGGTATGTATTGCAAATTTTTTTATTTGACTTATATGGGTCTGTGTGATTGTGACTTTACCTTTGCTTCCTTTGATAGATCCACAATGAGATATGGAATCAGACCTTTTCTTATTAGGACCTGATGATTGGATGGATTGATCACCTTATCCTTCCCTTACCACCCCACACATATTACCACCTTACTCTTGACTTTATTACTTTCACCTTAGGATCATGGAGAGACTAATGGGTTTTGTGAACAGAATATTCATTTTGTCTCTGAAATGAAACTATAGAAAAATGGATGCTTGGATGGATTAATGAACGTGAAGGTCATATCCTTAGTGACTATGACTTCTATGAAGAATTTTTATTTAGGTTCAAATTTCAAACCAATGGATACATAAAACCTATATGGGTAGTAATATTTATCTTGAATTAGAAAATCATGTTATAGTGGTCTCATTTTTCCATGGAACTAAGGGTGTCTTCAATCCTGACAAATTTTATGTTCTACTTCATGTAGAAATTCCCTTCTACCTTTGATGCAGATTCCAGGTATGCTGGCTCTCTAAATACATAACATTATAAAATGTGGTATTCTTATGTTTATTCTCATCCTTTAAGGCCATTTCTAACAAAACTTGGTCGTGGAATCTATCCTCCTAGAATAAAAACCTAAATTTAATCAAAATATAATGAGAGTTTTGAATATTCATTGGTATGCTTTTGTCTAGTTCTTATGTTTTAAAGGGTAATTGTGACCTAAATTGGTCAATATAATGTATTCTCCTAGAAACTAAGGTGTAATTTAATCAAAATGTAGTCAATGATATTTGATTTTTGAGAATTCCCCTCTAATTGAGGAAATCGTATGAAAATTATTAATATAGCTGATGTGGGTTAATAAAGGAAAGGAAATTGGTGTACCTGATATCAAAGATAAGTAAAAGTTTTTGTTCATGATTTAAACAATTTTTGGGTCATTAATATCAACAAGGGCTAAATAGATCACTTTTAGTAGCTGAAATATAATTTAATCACTCGAAAGGTGCCCTTGTACCTAAAATAACACCAACTCAAAATCAAAATCAAATCAATCCAGAATGTGGGGAGCTAATAAATTAGGGTGTACTTTTGAAACCGAGCATGGTGCATGCATCCAGAAAATACATTTTAAAAGGTATATTTTCAATTCAAAGACTGTAACTTTGTCGATTACGTAGCAGAGATAACTAGAAGACCTTTCATCACTTGGTATACATCCTCCATTTTTCTAATGTCATCATTGGTGTCATCCCTTGTTATATAGAATGGCCTATAAAGACCCCCCCCAAAGGGCCACTCGTTACATTTGATCCCTATGTCTTGCCAACCCAAAATAGCATTGAATCCAAGCCATAATGTTGGAGCCTAATCAGTTGGTGGTGTGCATTGGGATCACAACTTTACTAGCCACACACCCTGCATATACCTATTGAAATGTTTAAAGAACATTCAGATCATTAAGATCTCTTATCACTCTAGTAATTCTTCAAGTTGTGAGAATTTGATTTATAGTTGTAAGGACTCTAGAGGTAACCACAAAACTACTTTTAGACTCTAATATATAGCCTTCTAAGGGTTCAAAGAGGTCTCTCTCTATAAAATTTAACTTTGTTTGATTTAAAAAATATTAGGCTAGCTATGATTATGCAGTTTGGTGTCGGTTTGATTGATTTGGTGGAAAAAATCACTTAATGAGATGGATAGTGGGAAATCTATTTGTCCATTGGGCTTAGGAGTCAAAAATAAAGAAGACAGAGGTAGGATCAAGGTCAAAAAGTGAAATGTTTTTAGGGCAAGATAGATAACCCTTTGAAGATATTGGAAGGTTGTTTACTGAGGTGTATGATCGAGATAAAGAAAAATGAAGGGTTATTTGATCTAGAAAAGAGAAGTAGTAGGTAGAGGTCAAATGAAAGGGGGAGAAATTAAGGGTTCCCTATTCTGGAAATCAATAGAAAACATAGAAATGATAAACAGTAAAGACAAGCTGATTTTAACAAATACTAAAGTAATACTCTTTATTCATTAAAAATTAGAGCACATATATGGATGCATGAAACAAATAAGATAAAGAATGACAAGTAGAAAATACTTCACTTCAGTAGCTCATCACATGAATCTTGAAATATGATACTAATTGATTCGATCATGTCTGCTACTCGAAATTTCCAAAACAAAAGCCTTCAAGTCCAATAAAAAATGACTATAGAAATCTTCAGCAATTTATTCCACAATAATACTTTAAAGTGTGAAGTATTTATACATAATTTTTTACAAAATATCCTAGAATGATTGTAGGAATTATCTAAGGAAAATAGAAATATCTTTACAAAAAAATAGAGACAACTTCTTTACAAAGCAACAAGCTATCCTATTTATCCAAATAAAAGAGAAACTAATTGTGGATTAGGTGCATCTAGCTTCCTTGGTGTCCTCTTTGCTGGCTCAGATACTTTAAATCTATTTTGAAATCCGATCTACTTTACCTTATACTCTTTAACTTTGATTTATTTTAATCTGATACTCTTTAACCACTGATACTCTTTGACCTCTGTAAAGTTGTTTTTTACTACTGTAATGAATCTATTTTGACTGAAAATTAGCAAATTGTTTTCTTCATCTTATCTTCGTTTTAACTGTCACAGTAAATCAGTAAGTGACCGCCAAGTTCCTTCTTCTAGAATTTGTATCTTCGTTAGTTTTTTATGTTTTCATCTTCCTCTGTATATGTGGAAAAAGTTGGTTTTATAACAAACAAATGTCTTATCTCATGCTGTAAATAAAATAAATCCTCAAAAATTCTGAGTAACACTTTTCTTGTAGGGATGCCTTGTCCATCTGTCTTGTTCACCTATTATTTTTCATATTCTCTGATCTTTTTATTGTAATCCTCCTAAGGCATAATTTTATCATTGATGAACAAAATGTTAGGCAGAGTTCTTTGCCTAAGATTTTTAAATTTAACCATGAATTTGGTTACGATTATGTTCATATTCTCACACTGTTCTTAAAGTTGTTTCATAAAGTTCTTCTTGGTGATGACTTCCATTATTTCAAGGATTGTATCAATCTCGTCAATAATATCAATTTATTATATCTCTTTCTTGTTTTTTATATTAAGAAACTTGATCAATTCTATTGCTTGCTCAAGTTAGTTATCAAGCTCATCTTTAGTCTTTTGAATTTATTCTAGTGCTACCTTTAGTAAATCTCTTTGTTCAAAGATCACCTCAATTGAAGGCCACACGTTGTTGATGGCTTCAATGACCTTTTTCCATAAATGTTTTGTCACATATGAAATTGGATCCTTTAAGGTTAAATATTTTTGTATCTTATTATGTTCTTCATTTAATCTAGTAGCATTTTACTCATGGGTTTTGGCATTAACTTGAGCCAGCTTATTTTGATCTTCAATATTTTCAATCACCTGTTTCAATCTGTTAATTTCACTTGTATAAAGGTACATTTATTCCATGTCTTTTATTATCTTGTTGGACTCATATGAAGGGTGAGTTTCTGTAGTTGATGACTCTGTACTTGATGTTGTAGATGATGTCACTGGCACTGCAGTAGTGAGTTGTACTTTGGGTGCGAAATCTTCTGCTAGAGTTGATGGCACATCTATAGTAGCCATAGGGATAACTGAAGGAACTTCTGGTGTTTTTGCTGCTTCCCTTTCATGGAAAAGCTTATCCATTTGGATCTCCATTTCTTTAATTTTTCCTATTAACTAAAATATTATTTTCATCATATCATCGTTCTCATTATGTCCTTGTATTATTTCTTTAGCTTAACGATGTTCAGTTAATGGAAATTTAAGCTATTTCCTCAATGTTGCAATGTCTTCATTATATTTCTTTACTAACTATTCTACTGCTTCGACATTTGCAGAGTCATATCCAACTTGCACGACCAACTCTTCTAGAGATTTAATTCTAAGATCTTTAGCATATAATGATGTTTTGTTAAGTTTCATTTGATATTTCTTATTTATGAATTATGATTGTATTCTGAAGTTTCTGAAAACTCATAGATTTGGTGGTAATATTTGAATACAACATCTTTGAACTGTGTCTATGAAATTATATCTGATCAAAAGCATGAATTTTTTCTGTTGGTACTTCTAGACCAATCTTTTTGTATTCTGCAACTACCTTCAGAACCTTCACTGTAGGCTATAATACTGACATGATCACCTTTTTATTTGAGTAATCAAATACAAATAAAAGTCTTTTTTGAATGCTTGGTGTTTTCTTTAAGTATTGAGAGTAAATCTCATTTTTCGTTTCTTCATTCTTTAACTTAGTTTGTTTGTACTTTTCCTTCATATCAAGGTCCTTTTCCTCTGCTCTTTGTGAAGATGATGCTTCTATGTTCTATTGTTTCTCTATCAACTGTGAATTTTCATTAGCAACCTATTCTTCATTTACCTTCTCTGTAACTAGCTCATTTATGATAACAGTGGTAGTATCTATGTTTGTTACTGGGGCATTTGTGTCTTCAACTTCAATAGTAAATTTATCTTTTTCTACTGAATTTAACTTAGGCTTCTTATCATATCTTGACTTGAACCTAGTTTCAATAGTGGTTTCAACAACATAAGAACATTCTTCTCTAATTCTTTCGGTGGTTTTCTATGTTTGATCCGCAGTTTGTAAAGTGTGACTAGTATCACTTTGCTTTACTGCATCTATTAAAGTGTTTTCTGTCCACTCAGTCTGATTAGCATACTTCTCAATCTATTTTTTTTTTTCATGAATGTAGGGTGTCAGTTTACACTTAACCCTCATTTTACTTAATATTCCTTCTGGATCATAGTTCCAGGAGAAACTCTCTTCAAATTTGTATTCTAATAACTATTTAGTTGCTTCTATCTCTTCATCTATATGATTACAAATGAATGGTCCCACTTTTTTCTTTCAATTAAACTGTGTTTTCTTCTTTGCTGCTATAAATTTAATTGAATCAAAATTTAAGATTTTCCTGATATATTCCAAGGAAAAAACCCTCATTGGTACTTATTTTGGTAATTTGTATGGAAATAAATTGGATCCAAAAACTCTAAAATCTGTGTGTTTTCATACAAATACCAATCTTCAGTCTTAGTATTCTCTGATAACCGTAAAACATTCTTCATCTCATCATTTATCTTTAGTTGTTCAGTATTGTTAAAATTTTTATCAGCGAATGGATGAAGAAGTTTGAAAAATCAGCATAGGTAAACTCTGTGAATGCTTTTCTGATTAAAGAGGTCCAAAAAATGACTGAAAGAGGATTTCCTTCTATGTCAAGCTTATGTGAGGATACTGGAAAATTACCTGCTTAAAAATGAAAGAACATGTGGAAAAGGAAAGATGTGTATCTAAACACTCCTTCAGTTGGAGAATTTACCAATTGGTCATGAATATTGTTAGTAATATACCCAACATAATTGAAGATAACAGATGGAGGTTGTCCTGGTGTGAAATTGAACAGGAAACCTAAAATGGATTCATGTAAATGGTCATCAGTGAAGTATCCTAGGATGAAAGATAACATAGAAATTACATGCCTTGAACATTCTGGAAATTTTGAAGTGAAGTATGGAGGATTTATTTGAGGAATTTCGACATGTAAGTTCATGAATATTTGGAAGATATGAAATATTTTGGGAAAATCTAGGCCAATATACTACTTGATAAGAGCTTCTATGGACAAAGGTATTGTTTGAGAACATGTTTGAGATGTAACATCTGGTTAATGGACTTAATAGTAATGGTAAAAGGTACTTCTTTATTTGCATTCACTATGGCTCTTTTTTCAAGCACATAATAATTTTGGCATAACCTAATGACCTCTCGGCATGAATGAGTAATTGGAACAACATACTTGGGTGTGTTTGATTCCAAAATATGAACTTCTTTTACCTGATCTAAAGACTTTTCAAAACTCCAATGGTGAAGTTCCAACAAATTGAATTCTACAATTGGATCTGCTATCTTGTAGTCAACATCTACAAATGGGATGTGCTCAATGTCTACAATAGGGGGTTGTAGAGGATTCACAATGATGATAGTCTTGGAAGATGCAACTAGAGTATATTTAGGCATTTTAAGGCTTTTTGTACTACACAAACTTAGTTTTTTGGTTTTCTAGCTACTTATGTAAGATTAAACAGTTTACAAAAGTATTATTTCACTTTGGCAAGGGTTCTTGAATTAAAACAAGCATAATATGTTATTTTCTTGGATTTTTGTTTCAATTTTTTACTTTCAATGTGTATTTCAGACTCTCACTGGTTAGAAAACAAGAAACAGGGGTTTCTTGGACCTTTTCGATGGATAATTGGGCTACAATTTGTTTTAATTTAAGGCACAGAGGATTATGCTACTTTCAAAGGATTTCTCGGCTAACATTAGAGTTTTATATAGTCTGAAAAACTAGAAAAAATCAATATTTTTCAATTAAAATAGTGCGTAGTATAGAATAGGGTTTCTCAAAAAATTTGCGAGGTTTTGGCCTATTTTTTGAATCTTTTAATAGGTTTCCTTGGATAATTTTAACTCTGAATTTATTTATTCTTTATCAAGGCTCTTTTTAAACTAATAACAGGCTCGATTTCTTGAAAAATCCCTGTTATACAGAGGTACGGGTATTTTGAAAATGGATATGAGGCTTTATAATAGGTTTTGTGGTAACTTTTCGAGTTTCTGGAGTAATTCAGGGCTTCTCTGCAATATTTAATAGTGAATGCAGACTTTTCAAATGATTCTGGGCATGAAAATAGTATAAAAGCTTCTTTCTTCTGAGTCCAAAAGGCAGATACAGTCAATAAGCACAGAATAAAGGAATAACAGTGCATTTCAAGGTTTATTTAGGAAAATCAAGGTTAAATTGGGCCAGCAATAAATGGCAGTCAAATTAGGAAAATAGGTGGTTTTTGGCTTCAAAAGGAAGAAACCATAGGTGGTTATCACGTGGGTTTTTAATCCACCTTAATTATCAAGCTCCTAAAAATTCATTATAAATAACTTAATGCCAATGCATTCAAATTTCATTAATATCTAGTAAAATTACAACTATTAATAATGCTATCCTAATTAATCTCAACAATTTTTCTTACATTCCACCCTCTATTTATTTCCCTTTATTTCCTCTCTTATTTGTAGGTTCGTCCTGAAGATGAGTCTCGTTTTAGACTCCAAACGTAGACAAGAAAAATGAAGACCCTGGATAATCTGAATTCTTAACCTCCAAAATTCTACCACAGAAATCTACAAACCATCATTTGTACCTTGTACGGAAGAGAAACATAGACTAAGATACATAATCTCGAAAAGGTTAGGATTAAAATATAAAGAAGAGAAGATAATATATTCTTCCTAAAGCAATGTAGTGACTTTCATCTCATTCTATCCTTCGCATACGGAAGCACATGTTACATAGCCAGCACACCCTCAGAGCATTCAAGAGACTCAACAGATATTTAATCTTCTTTGAATATTGGAAAATTAGTTTCATCTTGGATAGCCTCTCATCCATGGCTTTTAGGTGTCATTTAAAACTTGCAACAAGGATTCTATATCCCCTTACTTTCCTCATTAATAATAATTATTATTACTAATTCTTACATAATAACCTCTGCTTAACGTATCCGAAGGATGGAATTACATCAAAGTCGCTACAATGCTTCAAGAATAATATATCTCCTTCTCTTCTTTATATTTTAACCAAAAAATTTTTGACATTACATATCTTATTCCATGTGTCCCTTCATTAAGGGTACAAATTATAGTTTGTAGATTTATGTGGTAGAAGTTTGGAGGTTGAGATTTTGTATTATCCACTATCTTCATTTTTCTTGTCTACATTTCGAGTCTAAAACAAGACTCGTCTTAGAAAAGAACCTACAAAGAACATAAGAAATAAAAGATAATAAATAGGGAAGGGGATTAGAGAAAGCAACAAAATGTTTAAAGAAAATCAATAAGTTAATTTTTATAATAGTTTATTTAGATTTTAATTGAAATTTAATTATATTTTAATAATAATGTTTTTATAATTTGCTATTACTAAAAGAAACTTATTAAGTACTAACTAATGTAAGAAAATTTGATCCCATTAATTGGGATATCATTATTAATAATTTTAATTTTACTATATATTATTTAAATTTTAATGTATTGACATTAAGTTATTTATAATGAATGTTTAAAAGTTTGATAATTAAGGTGGATTAAAAAGGTTAAAATATTTTAAAAATTTCGAGGTAAAAGTGAGGTGGGAATGTAATGAACTCAGAGTGAAAGGAATGAAATGAGGGGATGGGGTCTACATTTGTAGGAAAATGTGAAATCCAAAATGATGCGAAGGGGGATGAGGAGTAGAAAGGAGAGATATATAATATTATATATTATATGTTAGAATTAGTTATAATAATTATTATTAATGAGGAAAGTAAGGGAATACCGAATCCTTGTGGCAAGTTTTAAATGAGACCTAAAAGCTATTGATGAGAGGAGATCCAAGATGAATCTAATTTTTCTAAACTTCAAAGCGGATTAAATATTTCTTTAGTCTCTTGAACATTGTGAGGGTGTGTTGGTTATGTAACATGTGCTTCACTTATACGAAGGATGGAATTAGATCAAAGTCAAGAAGAATAGATGTGCTTCTCTTATTTGTATTTTAATCTTAAGGTTAATGTGTGTCTTAGGTACAAGATACAAACTATAGTTTTTATATTTTTGTGGTAGATGTTTGGAGGTTGAGAATTCAAATTGTCTAGAGCCTTTTTTTTTTCTTTTTTAAAGTTTTTTCTAAAACAAGACTCATCTTTAGCACTAACATACAAGGAAAAGAAAAAATAAAAAGTAATAAATAAAAGAGATAAATATTGTTATTAATAAATATCCCAATATACAAAAATAACACAAACCAAAAGCAAGAAGGATTGACCATAACAAGTTTTAACTTGAAAAAAACCAAAACATAAACACTAACCTAATATTTATTCTAACAATAATTTTTTTCAATATTTTTTTTCTTTTAATTAGCATATCTCATCGAGCCCTTTATGTCTAGATTTATCACTTGGGTTCATAGGGAGAAGATATATACAAGAAGTGATCTAAATTTCACAACAAATGATGCATTCATTGAATTCCTCTTCCAATGGTTATTAGCTTTTGAAGGTTGATTTGATTAAGGCATAATACTACATATATTGGGAATTGTTGACCCTTATCCTACTCATGAACATAGGGATTGTCTTGTGGGTTATGGGATGCATCAAGTTCAAAAAATTTGTGGTGATAGTTAATGGGTATCCTAATTCATTTTTCTACGCTCACAAACTATTGAGGGAGGGGTGTTCCATTTCTCCTTTACACTTTATTTTGTGGTAGATACTTTCAGCAATAAGATCAAGGAGTCCTCATCCCACGACACCGTCACAAGTGTGCAAGTATTTATAAATATTGAGGTTACACAAAGGTTAAAAAACCATTTAATGTTTGTGGAGAATACAAAAATACGAGTGTCTCCATAATTATCATAAAATCCTTAGGTTGATTGGCGAATCTTTGGGTCTCTATATGAATGAGACTAAATCGAAACTCATTTACAACATGAGCTAGGATGTGGTGCTGAAGTAAATATGTGGTATTTTCCTAGCGGCTTATAGTATGGTTGAAGAAGGGACAACATATTTAGGCTTAATATTTTGATTTTCAAGTATTACTCTTATTTCACAATATTATATTACAATTTTAAAGTTTCCTTCATGTAGATTATATGGCCCATTAATGTCATAACATTTTCACATATAGTGTTATCATATTACAATTTTATGTCCCAAAATTAATGATTTAATTCTTAGGATTTAAGTTAATTAACTAAATGATGTTATTTTCATAGTTGTAGTCAAGAAGATGAGTTTATAAGGTGGTATGAAATCCTTCCCATATGGTGCTAAATTGACCATTGACCCAAAACAGAAGGTGATGAGGTATAGTAATTCGATCTACATTATATAAAATGGAAGGTATTTTAATATATGCAAGCATATCCAAGGGTTCTCTCATGATAAAATTTCAGTGAGGAAGGAACAAATGCAACTCAAAAGGACAAGTATGCTAACAAGATTGGCAGAATGGCCATTTAAAATGGAATCACTTACTCAACTAGTTTAAGAAATCATGGGAAGTAAGAATGACATCATTGGATTGACAATGCCACAACAACATGAGAGAGTCATTTCCTTAATGTATCAAGTAATTATCTTGTCTTTTATGTGCTAATTTATTTGGTTTTTGTTTTTTTTCTAGGTTGGAGTGATGAACATTGGTATTTTTCTAGTCCAAAATGGATAGGTAGGTCTTATTTATTCTGCTAGTTTGTGAGTTTGACCATTATTTTATTTTGATAAATAAGGGAATGCGTGATTATAAAATGAAAATATTGCATTATTTTTCTGTGCCATTTTCCTAGCTACTAGAACTACCATGAAAATCTCATGATTATGGCTATCTCCCACTATTCCCACCATAAAAACTAAAACAAAACTAATTGTTCATCTATCTCACTCTAAGTGGATCAGACAATTCACCACCTGATTAGACAATGAAATAAAAAAATTTTAAACTTAAATCCTATTCATCATAGAATGAAATTCTTAGATCAAAGAAGCCACCTGATTAAAAAAAAAAAAATAAAAAAATTAAACTTAAATTCTATTCATCACAAAATGGAATTATTACAAGATAGCATTGGGGTTGCTCCAACGCAATCCTTGGAACGAGATGAGGAAGCAATTGAACAACGATATATTTCCACATAGTGGGATTTGATTATTAAATTGAAGTTTCAGGATATTAATTCATATTGAAAACACTCCAAAAAAATATATTTTTATTATTAACCTATAATTATGATTACGATGCACTAGCGAGATGGTGTGGAGGGTTTTTTGTAATCATCAACCATTCATTGGTAATGCAATTTATAATTTTTACATTTCCTAGTAATTTAAAGTCAAACTTAACAACCCAAATGGAATGCATAGCTAGCTAGGCATTGGGTGTTGATGGATGGTGTCACTTGATCCCTGATGAATCCTGCATATTTGTTTTTTAAGATAATTATTTTTAATTATTTTAAGTGCTTAAAAATTATATTCTTTTTTATAGTACATTGTAAGTTTTCACTTGTTTAAAATTATAGAATTAGGTTTTTTTTTTTTTAAGAGGGTCCCAATACACAAGGTATATAGAAAGAACACAAACAAAAACCAAAAAACATTAACAATAACAACTTGAGAGAAGCCAAAAAATAAAGAATAACATAACATTTTTTTTCCCTTTTGATTCACATATCGAATCAAGCTCTTTTTGTCCAGATTTATCACAACTGAACTATTTGGGTTCATGGAGGGTAGACAGATACACACCCTTTTTTCAATATTTATCACACCTAAACTATTTGGTTTCATGGAAGGCAGAAAAATACCCGATGTAATTGACATTGCATAGGAAATGATGCATTTGATCAAGTCCTCTTCCAAGGGTTACTGGATTTTGAAGATTGATTTTATTAAGGAATATGACTGCATATATTAGGAATTACCGATTCATTTTCCTCGCCTAAAAATGGGGATGAACATGTTCATTTTCAGGTGTATTATGGGATGCATCAAGACCACAAATATTATGGTGATCGTTAATGGGTATCCTATTTATTTTTTCTTGTCTCACATGTTGGGAAAAATACTGAGAGGGGGGGTGAATCAGTATTTAGGGAAAACTAAAACTTTTTACTTTTTCATGCTCTAAAACCCATACGCTACTTTTCTGAAGCCAACTAGCGTATACACGCGGATATCCTTCATAAAACTCGCGTATACACAGAGATCTAATTATGCCATTAGTTCTTCACTTATATCATTCCATCATTCATTCATTAGATGTTCTATAAATAGTAAACAAGTGCAGTAAGAACAGAATAAACCATCACACAAAGCATCACACATGAACACCAGGATTTTTAGGTGGAAACCCAAGTCAGGAGAAAACCACCGCTGCAGTTGCTCAGCCTTCAATATTTTATTATAGAGAAAACATCTTACAACATATGTGGCCGGCGTTACACTCCTACCAAAGACGTTGCACCCACCGCGCTCGTTTACCACCTTCTCGGAAGGGAGCTCCAACCCCCTGACTCGTTTACCAGCCTCTCCTGGAAGGGAGATATGACCCCCTGATCTCATTTACCAGCCTCACCTGGAAGGGAGCTACAACCCCCTGACTGAAGGCTACAACCCTCAGCACCTCTATGGACCACGTTTCATCAATTTTCATACTGGATCCAAAGCTTCCTTTAGGACACCACTTGCAGGCCATGTTTCATCATATTTTCAGACTAGACCCACTCCACACATTTAAGCTCAATCATACAACCAAACAGATGCAGAAAAATGAGAACTGTAGAATACAGATAACAGCAACACAACATACATTATATACCCCATGCTTCAGCAAACCCTAGTTTGCATACGCGCTTTCCTTTCACTGATCCCGCGTATATATGCGCCTTCTACCATACAAACCCGCGTATACTTCTGTACATATTACTGAGCTAATTTTCACTGCACATATGCGCTTTTTCTTCAGCGAAGCCGCGTATATACGCGCTTCTTCTGCGGAAAACTACCGTATGGTTCTTTAGACATTATAGAGCAGCATACTTCTTCAAATCAGATATTTAGTTCAGATTTAACCCTTTACTTCAGACAGATGTTCGCCTCATCTCAGATCTAAACATTTCACAACCAGATCTAGAAGATACAAATACATTTCAGATCTAGATTCCCTTCTTCATCATTTCTTCATTGGTGCATCATGCATTCAAATCTACCATTCAACTGTAACCCTTTCCATTCAAATATACTTCAGAGAGAAGTATTCATTCAAGCTCAGACATCTTGCACCCATAATAATTATTTGCACAATGAATTTCTTCTCTTTATATAGGTTTACCCTTTTTCAATACCATGAGCCAAAACTACATTAATTCCGATGGTATTCCTGGACAGGGTCATTTAGACGAATCATTACCCAATAGAATGAGTCAATACCATGGTGGTTACCCCTGGTTTTGCACTTTATGAGTGCTTTTTCCCATACGCGACTTGGAACGTTATTTCCTGCCTGCATACACAACTTCTTCTAGACAAATCCACGTATTCCTTGAGACATACTCTTTTCATCATAGATCTAACTCATACTTAATTCCTTTCTTCATTACCTTCATTACCTACTGAAGATACATCAGATTTACATCATTTAACAGGTTCATCAAGACATATTCTATCAAGCACAACTTCATCAAGTAGGTAGCCATCATCTTCATCAAGTGGGTTGCCATTCAAGGACAACACTTTATCAAGTGGGTTGTCATCAAGGACAACACTCAGCATCATATTTCCAACAAACATCATATCACATCATATCTACATCATTTACCAAGTCCATCAAATCAAGAATAACTTCATCAGGTGGATTGCCATCAAGGACAACATATGTCAACAATCTCATGTCTTCATCTTCATTCAGTGGGTTGCCATCAAGGACAAAATTCTGCATCATATTGCCAACAATCTCCCCCTTTGGACTTGATGGCAACCACGATGGTGTTTGATCACCACAACAGATAGGTACATTAAAAATACAATGACACCATGTCACTTTCCCATTCTTTGAAACCAATCTTTCAAACACCATGTCACTCTCCCCCTTTGACATCAAGGGCAAAGGGCGGATCAAAACCAACACACTCTCCCCCTTTTCTCGTCATGTAGAAGAAGCGTTCTGCAAATCTGATGTATGCTGAAGTGACCAAGCTCCCCCTGTGTTCATGCTGAATCTTCAAACATATTTTTCAAGGAATTACATGACTCTATGAACTTCCGATCACCAAAGACTCATACTTACATCAAATATCCAACCAAGTGGATTTACATATGAGACTCAAGTACCCAACCAAGTGGGTTTACACATTTCAACTCAGCTGCCCAACCAAGTGGGTTTACAAAATTTGACTCAGCTACCCAACCAAGTGGGTTTACAAATTTGACAAGTCCTTACATGACTGAATATTACAAATTTACATCATGGGCCTCAACAAGACCTTTTCATCAATCTACAAATATGACCATTTATGACTAACACCAGAAAGTCCTCAAGAAGGAGAACATGTATCAGAACCATCATAATGCCAACAGTGCATTATACTCAGCAAAGCTAATGCTCCCCTTGAATCTGTGCATCCAAGCATCCTTTCGATATGACTAAGGCTCCCCCTTAGTTTGTGCATCCTGAACACTTTCACCGACAAATCATCAAGGCATCTTTATCAAAACATTAGAAATTGAATTATGAGAACTGGAACAGCACCAGAGATACCAAAAAGTATCAGAGATACTGCAGCTGTGCTGAAGAAAGCTGACCCCAAACATAAATTTGTCAGCAAACAGACATACGCGGTTTTATGTGCATGAACTCCCGTATATACGCGACTGTGTTTCAGGAAATCCGCGTATCCAATACCATCTCCTATATTTTAACCAGATCTGATTCTTTGTGAGGCAAAGACAGTGTTCAGCTTCTTTCTGAGATATTTGAATGCTTCCCTGGAATACAGATAGATAGAACAATGTAGTTGTGTCTTCAAGCATCATCCAACGGTTGTAGCATAAGCACATTAGAAACCAAGCCTTCAGATTCTTTGCAGCATCAATACCAGAACAACATCTTCAAATAAATGTCAAGCAATCATCCATGTGGTCCAATATCACCATGATATTTAAGATTTAACATGAAGTAACCTATGTAGGAAAAGATCTCAACCATAGTAACAAACTCTGCATGATCTATTCCTATTTCTAAATCAAACAACATCCAACTCATCCATGTGTGAGCAAAAAAGATAATTTTTAGTAAACAGGGCTCAAAATCTCATCATAATAAACCATATACCAAGTCATCATAATTTGAGCATGAGTATCACATTAACCAAATAATAAGCAGTCATAGTGCCAACAATGCAATCATTAGTATTCAACCTGCTGCTCCCCCTGAACCAGTGCTCTTCCTTAACTTGTGCAACCTGAATACGTTCATCAACAAGTCATCAGCAACAATCTTTGCATGACCTGTCCTTATCTCCGAATTATAAGACTTTCATCTCAACAACGAATACTCTTCATCAAAAAGCAAACAGGACTCATCCATGATCTTCAACATTATAAACCAAGTATCATATCATCATTCTTTACAACTAAGAAACTAAGCTGATACTGAGTCAATAATACAGTTATTAACAGTCAAACTAATGCTCCCTCTAAACCTCTGCTCCAGATCTTCAGCTATCATATAAATTCTCTTAACATCAATGAATACGTGACTGTGTCTGCTGGAACTCGCGTGTATATGCGACTTTTGTTCATCGAACCCGTGTATGGAAAGTGAAACATAGAAATTTTTCATCTTCCTTCATCTCCCCCTGAACTTGTACCTCCTGTACCTGTCTTTTCCACATCAGATGCGCTGTTAGAAGTAAACATAACCAAAGTAATCAAATCAACCATGAGAGTCATCATACATTGCTCCCCCTGTGACGATACATTACCAAATATCATAATGTATCCCACATCATTCCTGCAGTCAATAAGAAAAGTCAGCTTCAGAAGTGGATGACTGCAGTAGGGTCAATATTCCCTACGTTTTTTATCGGTCCTCCATCTTTTTCCAGATTAGTTTGAACTTTCTATTTGTGTGCTGGAAATTGTCCACTTTCTCAGATCTGTTCAACCTACATTCCTTTTCTACATGTCCATACTTGTTACAAGAATAACATCTCATGTGTCCAGAGAAATAAGCATAAGAATCATAACGAGTATTTCTAATCTTCCTCCTTTTACAATCAGCTGCTTTATGTCCATACTTGTTACATGAAAAACAATATCCCTTGAAGAAACCAGAGTACCTTTCTATGTAGGAACTGTTTGTTTGAGGCTGAAATGATCTGCTCCTGCAATTTGCTGCAACATGACATTTAAATCATTCAACATTATTGACTGATTTCCTTTGAGATTTCATCATTTTTGGTTGACCTTTTGTCTCTTTCAACACTTCAGGTTTTGCATTGACATCCTCTGAATTTTTAGCACTTCCTTGTGAGCTAGATTCTCCTTTAACAGTTTCATGGAAACCAAGACCAAGTTTGATAGCAGGAGACCTTTGATTACTCAGAATATTGTCCAAAATATTAGTACTATCTTGAAACTTCAAAAGTTTAACCTTTTCTTCTAATTTACCTTTGAGAATGTTTACCTCAACCTCCAAGGCTTGACATTGCTTCGTCATGCTTTCTTCTTTCCTTCTTCCATCTTCTACTTGATCCTTCAAATTTAGAATCTCTTCTTTCAACCAATTTTTATCTTCTTCACATGTTTGTTGCAGCTCTTCATTCTTCTTATTTGATTTTTCCAGATCTTCTTTGAGAGAGATGATTTCTGCTTCAAGGCCTTCCTTTTCAAAAGGTTGTAGATGTTGCTCATTCTTCTTACTTGATGCTTCAAGATATGCTTGCAGAGAGATGATTGCAGCTTCAAGTCCTTCATTCTTCTTGCTTTATTTTTCGAGATGTGTATTTAGATCGTTGATTTCTGCTTCTAGTTCTTTAATTCGATTGGATGCATAAGTATGAAACCTTTGATACTTGTCCACCTGTCCATTCAACATTTCTATTTGTTTTCCCATTTGAGAGATCATCTCTTTGTAGATAGTTTCTTGCTTATTAGATGAACTTTGTAGTTCTTCAACTTTAATCTTGAGAGCTTCTTCTAGATCCACAACTTTAATTTCATTATCTTCACTATTGTTTGCACAAAGAAGATTATTACAAGGACCCCAATCACTACCTGATTCATCTTCTTCAATTTCTGCTATACATGTTTTCTGAGATATCTCCTTGCTTCAAGTAGCCTTCTTCTTATGCTTCTTTGCCATGAGTACTTTTAGACCATGGTCAGAATCTTCTTCATGTTCACTCGACACTTCATCATCATCTTCATTTGCATAATAACTCTTCCTCTTTTCAAATTGTTTCCCTTTGCCATGTTTTTCTCTATAAGGACATTTAGCAGCATAGTGACCAACTTTTCCACACTCAAAACATTTGAAGGGAAGCTTACCTTTGAATCTTCCAGTACAAAGTTGGAGTTTTCTCACGAAATTCGCTTCTTCTTCTTCGGATATATAGCTGGATTCTTTGACAACTTCCTTTTCTTTTCTTTTTGCAGATACCTTAAAAGCAGCTTCTTTGATTTGAGAAGGACCTCCTTGTCTCATTTCAAAAGTAGTCAGGATACCATGTAATTGAACAACAGTAAGAGTTTGTAGATCTTGCCTTTCTTCAATAGATGAAACTTTAGAGTCAAATTTTGAAGTCAAGGATCTTAAGACTTTCTCCACGAGAGTAGTATCGGTTATGGTTTCACCCAAATTTCTCATTCGATTTACAATATCATCTAGACGAAGAAAGAAACTGGCAATACTTTCATCATTATGCATCCTTAAATTTTCATATTCAATTCTGAGAGTTTGGAGTTTTGCACTTTTTACCTTTGTATCTCCTTCATAGCTCAGAAATATTTTTTCCCATATTTCTTTTACTGAATTTAGCTGCATCACTTTAGAAAATTCTGGTTCAGACATGCTTCCTAATAAGACATTCACTTCTTTCACATTGATTTCATACTTCTTCCTTTCAGCTGCATCAGTAGGAATACTTGCCGGATGCTGATAACCTTCTTCCACGATTGCCCATACATCTGCACCAAGACTTTGCAGATATGCTTTTGTTCGTACCTTCCAGAATATCAGATTGCTTCCATTCAATAGAGGTGGCTTTAAAGACATTAATCCTTCAAGACTTCCCATTGCGATGTATCTCCTTCAAGTGATCAAGCTTCTGCAGAAGAACCTGCTCTGATACCAATTGTTGGGAAAAATACTGAGGGGGGGTGAATCAATATTTAGGGAAAACTAAAACTTTTTCCTTTTTCATGCTCTAAAACCCATACGCTACTTTTCTGATAACAACTAGCGTATATATGCAGATATCCTTCATAAAACTAGCATATACACAGAGATCTAATTATGCCATTAGTTCTTCACTTATATCACTCCATCATTCATTCATTAGATGTTTTGTAAATAGTAAACAAGTGTAGTAAGAATAGAATAAACCATCACACATAAGCATCACATATGAACACCAGGATTTTAGGTGGAAACCCAAGTCGGGAGAAAACCACCGCTGTAGTTGCTCAGCCTTCAATATTTTATTATAGAGAAATCATCTTACAACATATGTGCTGGCGCAGACTCCTACCAGCACGCAGGCACCCACCTGCGCTCGTTTACCAGCCTCTCCTGGAAGGGAGCTCGAACCCCCTGACTCGTTTACTAGCCTCTCCTGGAACGGAGCTATGACCCCCTTGATCTCGTCTACCAGCCTCACCTGGAAGGGAGCTACAACCCCCTGACTGAAGGCTACAACCCTCAGCACATCTATGGACCACGTTTCATCAACTTTCATACTAGATCCAAAGCTTCCTTTAGGACACCACTTGCAGGCCACGTTTCATCATATTTTCAGACTGGACCCACTCCACACATTTAAGCTCAATCATAAAACCAAACAAATGTAGACAAATCACAACTGTAGAATATAGATAGCGGCAACACAACAGAACATATCAGACATTTCATACACCATGCTTCATCAAACCCTAGTTTGCATACGCGCTTTCCTTTCACTGATCCCGCGTATATACGCGCCTTCTACCATACAAACCCGCGTATACTTTTGTACATATTACTGAGCTAATTTTCACTGCGCATACGTGCTTTTTCTTCAGCGAAGCCACGTATATACGCGCTTATTCTGCGGCAAACTAGCGTATGGTTCTTTAGACATTATAGAGTAGCATACTTCTTCAGATCAGATATTTAGTTCAGATTTAACCCTTTACTTCAGACAGATGTTTGCCTCATCTCAGATCTAAAAATTTCACAACGAGATCTAGAAGATACAAATACATTTCAGATCTAGATTCCCTTCTTCATCATTTCTTCATTGGTGCATCATGCATTCAAATATACCATTCAACTGTAACCCTTTCCATTCAGATATACTTCAGAGAGAAGTATTCATTCAAGCTCAAACATCTTGCACCCATACTAATGATTTTCACAATGAAATTCTTCTCTTTATATAGGTTTACCCTTTTTCAATACCATGAGCCCCTTTTTCAATACCATGAGCCAAAACTACATTACTTCCGATGGTATTCCTGGACGAGGTCATTTAGACGAATCATTACCCAATACAATGGGTCAATACCATGGTGGTTACCCCTGGTTTTGCACTTTATGAGCGCTTTTGCCCATACGCGACTTGGCACGTTATTTCCCGCGTGCATACGCGACTTCTCCTAGACAACTCCGCGTATGCCTTGAGACATACTCTTTTCATCATAGATCTAGCTCATACTGAATTTCTTTCTTCATTACCTTCTGTACTCACTGTAGATACATCAGATTTACATCATTTAACAAGTTCATCAAGACATATTCTATCAAGCACAACTTCATAAATTAGGTTGCCATCATCTTCATCAAGTGGGTTGCCATTCAAGGACAACACTCTATCAAGTGGGTTGTCATCAAGGACAACACTCAGCATCATATTGCCAACAAACATCATATCACATCAGATTTACATCATTTACCAAGTCCATCAAATCAAGAATAACTTCATCAGGTGGATTGCCATCAAGGACAACATATGTCAACAATCTCATGTCTTCATCTTCATTCAGTGGGTTTCCATCGAGGACAACACTCTGCATCATATTGCCAACATCACATGGGGTTGAGACACTCATGTGCAATGCCTCCTTTACTCTTCCCTTCGGTGGTGGATACTTTGAGAAGGAAGACCAAGGAGCCCTTAGCCCAGGGTATCATTAAAGGTGTGAAAGTAGCTACAAATATTGACGTTATAGATGTAACATTTTTGGACAACATATTGTTCGGAGGATACAAAAAAAATCAGTGTCTTGATAGAATATCATTAAATTATTAGGTTTTTTTGGGAGGGTTCAGGTCTCTATATGAATGAGAGTAAATATAAACTCATTCTGAACAATAGCGAGGATATGTAAGTGAAGGAAATATGTCATATTTTTTCGGTCGCTTATGGTATGGTTGAAGAAGGCATCACATATTCAAGCTTAATATTAAAGTCAAAAGGTTAGATGATTAGGGAATGGGAGTGGTTCATTACCAAATTTCAGCGCAAATTGGATGGTTGGAATCACAAATATTTTTCATTGGAATAAAGGTTGGTGATGCTAAAATATGTTATATATCATATTTCCATTTAGTCGATGTACCTTTTTTTCCTCGAAAACTAAATCATTAAAAATATTTACTCCATTATGGGGTGTTTTATTTCATGTGGGGCACATATTGGGGAGACCAAAGATAAGATACACTTGGCAAGATGGTATCTCATCTCGAGGCACTTGTTGTAGAATTTTGTTGGGGAATTTTTGACTGAGGCCTTGTTAGCAGGGCCCTCATCATAAAAATCATTTGGAAAGCGGCGAATGGGACATTATTATGGTCCAAGATTATGAAGAAGAGATACTTAAGTGGACTTTAATTTTGGACATGGATAAAATTAGGGGATAAGAAAAAAATTCATTTTTCATTCATTTGGAAAAGTAGGTTAAAGGTGACGGATTTCCTTTTGAGCCATGTTTAGTGGACTATGGGTGACTGAAACTAGATCAAGTTGAGTGTGGATGCCATCTTCGGTATAAAAGGTAATCACACCTCATCGTGAAAAATATAAATCAATTACATAAAAAGGGAATTTTATATCTTAAGAAAATCATTGTCCTTTCTCCTGAGGATTCATATCCCAAGGGTTGGCTTAAGGCCTAGGATTTGGATTTACGAGATAAATTTCCCGAGGATTGGAATTCTTACATTTCATTTCTCCAAAAAAATATGGATCATTGTTTGCAAGGAGAGGACTATATGGATGGGAAGGATCATTAAAAAAATGAAATTCCTATGTACAATGTTGGAAATAACTCCAAACCACCACCATGAATAAATGAATGGTAGCAACCCATTTTTCATAAATTTTTGATTGACATGGAGGAAAGGGCTCAAGCACAGATCCAATAGCCAGAGGTGTTTTCACACAATGTTAAAAAAAACCAGAGCAGAGTCCATACTTTGCATTTAAGTCTTATCCACCACATTACTTACCTTCTTGCCTACCGGAGCAGCCCACAACTTTTATGTTTTATCTCTCAAGCCTTTTACCAATGTTAAGCTTCCACCAATGCGATATTAGTGGGAACCACCAGCCTTTCCCACATTTTCCAACCACCACAATCATTCGTTATTCTTCTTATTCATTTGTATTTTGAATTTCGCACTCACCATAATTTTTCTAGATCACCCACACTTCACAAATTATAATTTTTACCTCTTAAGCCACCCACACTTCAAAAATTATAAGTTTACCTCTTAACCTACTCGCAATGTGCACTTCACAATTTTTACACTTTAACTTTCCACCGCTCGTAGCGATGTTATTTTCGTTGCGATATGATAGTTATACCACACATCACAATCACAACATTTTAAGTTTAACTTCTGCCAGCCGCAAGTTAATTCATGTTGTTTTTTATGCAGGGGGCATGTGTCAAACTCAAGAGGGAAATGCACATTGCACATCGCAAAGCTCAAGAGATAATGAATACGCACCCGAAATTTATATTTTTTTGGATGCGATGTGATGTCGCATGTCACATTGCACATCGAAATTTTTAACCCTTTCCCGTATTTCACTTATGTTAAATATTAAAATCATGGCTATGCGATTTACAGTAGAGTGCTAGATGCGATGTGGTCTCAAAGCTGAAACTAAGTTTTCAATTCAGCCAGTTTGTGTGTTGAGCGTTATTTCATGTGTAAAAGTAGAAACATAGTGCAGGACTATTTTGGTTGTTGAACGTCTGATTTTCATTGAATTGATTTCAATGGTTAGGCTTCAGCCATTTATATAAAAGCTATGTAATTTTCATATGTTTAAGAGTTGAATAGAGAACTGAATTTTCTTCCACTGCTGTGTAATACAGTAACTGTGTTTGACTGTTAATTTCCACATTATTTGCATTCTCTGTGTTGTGGGGGAAACACATATCCCTTTGTATTGTTTCTTCAGTATTTCCAACATGGTATCGGAGTAGTTCTAAGCTCTTAGTACAAGAACAAACTCTCTTTACTAAAGAAGATGAAATGTTGATTGTTTGAGAAGCATATTTCTAGAGTAGTTAGAAGGTTTTTCTTTTATACAGTCGAGAAGGTTGTTTTTTTACAAAATCGTAATAGCAGCAATAAGCACAAGCCTGACAAATCCACAACTACCACAGTTCAATGGTGCAAATTATGATTATTGGGCCACTACAATGAGGGCCCTGTTTGCTTCACAAGATATTTTGGAGCTAGTGGAAAATGGTTTTCCAGAAGCAGCATATGCAATAGTACTTAATTCTTTGACACAAAAAGAAAGATACTTGTTTAAAGATAATAGGAAGAAGGACTCCAATGCCCTCTTCTATATCATCCAAGAAATACATGAGAGTAATATCCCAAGAGTTTTAGCAGCAATGAAGTCCAAGTAGGCATGGGAAATCCTCAAGAAAATCTATCAAGGCATCGAGAAAGTGAAGACAACAAAACTTCAAAAGCCAAGGAGAGATTTCAAAAATCCCTGCATGAAAGAGTCTCATAGCATAGTCTCATTCTTCAGACATGTGATTGGGTTGGTTACCCAAATCAGGTTTCATGGACAGACAGTTGAGGAAAGGATAATAGGGAAATGGAATGGAATGAATCAAATTTGTAGGGGAGATGAATGGTTTTATTGCTGGGTTACACATTAACAAAAGTGAGGCAAGAAAGTATAATGACCATTAAGGAGATTGAGATGAATATTTTATTGACTGAATGAGTAGCAATGCAATGGTGAAATTGATATCTAATAGGCTTTCAATTGGTGTGATGGACCTAGTTTGAATTTCTTTATCCAAAATCATATGATCATGCCTTGATATTTGATCTTTGATGTTACTCTGATCATGTTTTTTTTTAAATAAATGTGGTCTTTAAGAGACATTGTTTTTCTTATGGTCATCTATTTATATTCTTGGAAATTGCAAAACATTAGTACTTTTTCTGCAATGAAATGTAAGAATATCAAAAGAGGGAGATGATCAATCCCTCTATTTATAACATTTACAAAAAAAATGAGAGTTTTTATGAATAAAAAATATTCACAAAAGAAATTCAAATGAATTTTTACGTGTTTCGAAATTAATTCCTTGGTTTAACTTCATGTATTATTTCCAATTTATTCATTCTTTTGTTGTTTCAAATTCTGATGAAAACAATCTCATATCGTATATTTCATTGAGAACTTACCAATGACATTTCGATCGTGTCAAGCAAACATCGTATGAGAAAGTTATTGTCGTTTGAAGTTTCAGCAAAAAAGTGAAAATTAGGGTGTACAGGTGCCACATGGCAGCATTATGGAATGCCAAATGGAAGCATTGGAAGGTGCCATGTGGCATACATGTCATTTTGGATGTTTACATGGTAACGTGAGGTGGACTGATCACTAGACAAGGTGATGTGGTAGACAACTGGGCGATGACTGTGCAATATTGGCTAATGGTAGATTTCCACATGGACTAATCGAATCTCGCCATGTGGTGGTGAAAGCCCATGGAGAAACTTCCAAGTCTCTAATTACTCTAGGGAAATTTTCAATCAATTTCATAACACCAAAATATTTTATTTTTATTTGAATTCATCCCCTTGCAAAAAAAATATATCTCACAACCAATTTTTTTCTATAAAAATTGTGAAACTATTGATGCGAAAACTTAGTTTTTTTTATTTTATTTTATTTATTTTTTTGCACATTAAAAGCATGGAGAAAATTTTCTAAATTATTTCTCTACAAATTCTTGACTGGTTTAGTGTCTTTGAGGAAGATTTATTAAAAAGCCACTTTTTTAATCTGTCTCTCACAAAAATTTCTGGCAAAATATTTTATTTTAAATCAACAATATCTCCCTCATCCATACTCTGATTCGACCGATATGTCGTTTGAATTTGGGTGATTTTTTGCCAAGAATTCAAATATGAAATTATTTTTTGCAAAATTTACATATTTGATCTGCAAACCCGTCACAAAAAAAGAAACAATGAAAAAAAAATATTGTAACAAATTATATATATATATTTGATAATTAAAGATCATTTTTTTTTAGTTTTAGAATCAATAGTAAATTTATATATCTTAGTCATTTTTATTGAATTTTTTTAGAACTAACTTGGTTCAATTTTATTTTTTGATTTTCAAGGTCGCAGTGAGCGCAAGAAGAGAGCATACTCAAAAGTTTTTTCAATGTCGTATTCATTTCAAATTTGGAATTAAAGTAAGAAGAATTGATCTCAAAGCTCAAATTTTAGCTTTTTAAACTCTTGTTTTCATTCTTGAGAAAAATCCCTTTGTTTGTAGATCTTCCTGCCATTGGTTAGTGAATGAAGTGGCTCTTACTGCGCCACAAAAGATTGAATAAGAAATCGAAAACTAACTATTTCCAAGCTTGGGTTTATTTATGATTCATAAAATTTATTAAGATTCAAAATATGAAAATATATATTTTTAATTTCATTCTCTTTTTTTTAATTTCTTTTATAAAAAAAATTGAAATGATTTTTCTTTGGTTTGCATTTTAATTTTTTTAAAACGTTGATTTTTATTGTATCCTATCTTATTTTCAAATAAATGTTTTTTTTAATAACCTATCATAAAATTTTAAAAAATATATATTTAATCTATCTTAAAATTTTATGAGGAAAAAAAAGATTTAATCTATCTTAAAAGTTTGTTAGGAATTTTTTATTTATTTATTATTATTGTTGATATCTATCAAAATTATCTCTAGCTTCAATTCCAACTGTGCACGAAAAATGAAGATTGAAATTGCCCAAAAATAAAAAGAAATTGCACAAAAACTTAAATTGAAAAATTGCATTAATTTAAAGGTAAAAATGAAATTGAAAAAAGAAATAGAATTATAATTTAAAAACTTGAAATGAGACAAAATTTTTAAACAAAATAGAATTTGAAATCAAAAATTGATCCCTATGTATGCCTCCCAAGCAATGACGCCAAAAATGTAGAGGTGCTTAATTACTTAAATTAATTTTCATAAATTATCAACGCAGGAGTCCATGGAATTGAGAGGCACATGTGTGCCATATGTGCTCGAGATTGATTTCCATTTTCAAAAGAAGAATCTTAATATATTAAATGAAAAAAAATGACAATTAATATAAAAGAAATCTATTCTAGAAATCACTAAATCACACCACACTTTCGGAATTAAAAATAAAAACTAATATAATGACAAGAAAGTAAATCTATGCTAATGACATGAAATGAAATCTAATTTAGGAAAGTAGGAAATCTAATCTATCATGCTTTCAAGAATTGAAAAGCACATGACTGATGAAATGAAATCTATCATAATAGTAATCAATGAATTAATTCAAAACTATGAAATTTAAAACAATGCAGCCTTAACTATACAAATCAAATGAAAGCAAAATGAAACAATCAATCTTAACCTACAAAAACACATATATGAAATGAGCATATGAAAGCAATAAAACTTAATCTATTGAAATACATAAATGAAATTTAAACTAGACATAAAGTAATGAAAATAACATGATACGTCCCACATTCATTATATGGTCAATCCAAAGGAAATGAGGATGGAAATTTAGGATGCTCCAAAGGCAAGCATAACCAAATCAAAGTGAATATCACTAATGAGCATGGTGCTAAATCCAACTTCTTTATTCAAAACATGATAATTTCTCAAACTTTACACATGCCTTTGAGAGGAGAAGGCTCTCCTATTTATACAATAACATAAGAAGGTACCCTATTAATTGAGATCCACTATTTTCTCCATCAATCAATAAAAATATCAACCAATTATACACATATCCCTTTATCCATGATTTTTCTCCATGAGATATGGTTGATTCATATCCCAAATCTTCTTCCAATCTTGAAGAGAATTCGAAGTTGATCGTTGGAGGCCATATAAGAGTGTCTTGGAAGCTTCAAAATGGCCTACACATGTAATCAAGCTCAAACCAATTTTAGGGATAAGAAAATACATGTTATTTTTCTAAATTTTAATCATAAATTCACTCTAAATACATGAAATTAATAACTTTCGAAAATACAAATATGAACCCAAATGGTAATGAAAGTGTAGAGTTATGTAATGACAAGGTGATGAAATGAGGTGATAAAAATAAGAATGAAGATGAAAGTGTATGAAATTTTGAAGAAATTTTGGAGGCCTAATAGTTACATCTTCACTTCATTTTCTCTATAACATATTCCTCTTTTGTACCCATTACAGGTTTTGGTAGAGATAAGAGGAACTCATGATCTGAATATGTTATGGTGGGTCTTGTTGATGGCTCGCCATGGAGGCGATAACCCAATGGTAAAATATACTCACGATTTATTTGTATGATTGGAGTGTTAGATCATTATGATCAAATAATTTCCATATGCATGGATTTATTATTAAGGTGACCTAGATATCCCACTCCTGGTAGGGATGCAATGGGGTGACCTAGGGAAAAATTATCATTTTAATGGTTTTTATGTTTTCTAATTTTTTCTTTATTTTCATTCAAAGATAATTATCTGATTTGTTCATTTAGATATTGGCCCGAATAGACCAACTAGACTATGAAACATTGACAAGAGGGGAGATCAACTAGTATTTCTTGATGTCCCTAACCCTATTACAGTAGATGCCTTGACTAAGTTAGAGCATAACCTTGAGAGGTTGGCTTTAGATATTCCAAAGACTGCACTTGATGATTTTACTTTATGGTACCAGAGGCATGTAGTTTGAGTTCTATGGCTGATCAGTTGCTTTCTACGACGCATAACAGATGTTATAGTCTGCTAGCATGATCATCATCATGGATAGTTTCTAGTATTTTAAGGCTACATTTTATTTTTTTGGTATCAAAAATATTTTGATTATGATCTTGACCATAAAGCTTTACATTTTCATTTGAAATAATATTAGTTTCCTTCAAAGAAAAATAAGTATGGCTTAGCATCAATTATTTTTATTTTTTGTTCATTATTTTTTAATATTGGAAAGATTGAAAATACAATATTTAATTTAAAATAATTTTAATTTTAAATGTGTACTTAGCTTACTCTTATCCAATGAAGTGAAAATATGTTTGCAAGGTTTCATAAAGGAATGGTTGGATGAAAGAATACCCTTCAATGTATCCCTTAAAATTTGATTGCTACTTATCACATAGCTTATTCCGAAGTATAAATTGAAAAAAATAGTATAAATTGTAATTTTTCCTTATTGAGTTGTAGGTCACTCTATTACTATAGATACCTTAGAAATCCCAAGTCTAATATCATCTGAGGGGTGCAAATTAAACCTGAACCTGTACCTACCAGACATTAAAATGGACATTGATGCATGTCTGAGCTATCTAAAAGCCCTCATACATGACCTACATAATAATGACGAATCCTCCAAATTAAATCAAAATATGAAATCAAGCTGAAGTCAACTAACTGTGAATCCTTCACAATATTTTTACATAACCTTGGAAGAATCCAACTACAAATGAAATGTTTTGTCTCTTGGTGATAAGATATATAATGTTTCCCAAAACATATGTGTATATTGTTGTATCCACAAATCCATTCCAAAATTCAATTCTACTAAACCAATAATACATGATTCAACAAAATCTTCCAATTAATCTCTAGCAGGGTTGCATTCTACTAAACCAATCATACATGAAACAACAAAATGTTCCAATTAATACATGAAACATTCTCTTTCAAGTATCCTTTCATGAAAGTAGTATTCGCATTAATTTTATGTAATTTCCATCCTTTTTTTATTGTCAAGCAAAAGAGAATGTGGATGATGGCTAACCTTGGTGTTGGAGAACAAGTCTCATCATAAACAGTGCCTTCTTTCTACGAAAATATTTTTTCCATCGACCTTGCTTTGTCCTTGTCATGTGAGCCATATAATTTGTACGATTTCTTGTAGACACACTTGCATCCTTTTCTTGTAGATACAAATAGAGAATGCACCAGCTTCCATGTACCACTATTAATAAGACCACCATAATTATCACTAGAAGTATCATATTTCAAATGAATTTGGTTCAAAATTAGCTCATAAATTTAATTTGCAATCATGTGAAACATTTTTTTCATGTACATAAACTAAATTATAGATATTTACATAACTCTATTGATTTTTAAATTACAATTGATACAATAACAAAATTATAAAATACTATAATTACTTCAAATGATGTATATCATATTTTAGAACTTCATGTTAATCACTAAGAAATTACACTTTAGATATTCAAGCATATAACCACAATGACAATATATATCACAATGCATAAAGAGAACACAATATTTACCCTCAAAAAACCCTCTCGGGGAAAAACCCAACAATGGTTTTCATCTTTCCAACCTCATTAAAATGAACAAATTAAAGTATTATGTAGTGGTTGGAATTTCATGAGGGAGATATTGTGCTTCAAAAGGAGATTTTATGTATTCATAAAATATATGGATCCACCATTCAATATGTAGCACTGCCATATCAGATTCATGATTTCTAAATATGTGTTGGATAAAGTTGTCATTGATGTTAGTGAGGAAACGTTGTTGAAGAATAATTAGTTGAAGCAAGCTCTAATATTCTCTAAACAAAAAATTATATGATGGTGATAAAACCCTATGTGCGTAGAAAAAGCCCTATGTATCAAGCCCTAGAAATTAGTGGCATAATCATAGGTTTTTCATGGTAAAAGTGGAAAAGGGATCTATTTTATGATTTGATATACCTAAATACTTGCATTCAATACATTTTATCTCCAGTGGGGTTTATTGGAAAGGCTGCCAAGAACTAGGAATTCTATTATACAATTATATTATACACATGGAATTGAATTCAGGGCTTTGCACACAGGAAATGGAACAAAACCTAAAGAAATGAAATTAAAATAGAAATTCAGATGGAAATTTTTGGAGAATAAGTGTAATTTTTTTTGTAACCTCTGGTGTTTATGGTGTTTGTAGTTTTAATTCTATGAGACCTATTTGTGAATGCCCTATTGATGGCCGATGTAATGAACTATTGGAGTCTAATAATACTTGAAATGGATGTTTAAAATTGGTTCCTCTTGGTGCTTGGAATGAGGGAGTCACTATACATATAGTGAAGAGAATTGTTCTATATGGTCTTTATCCTTCTCATAATGATACAAGCTTTGAGAACTGTAAGGAGCAATGCTTGAAGTATGATTTATATGTTGCTCCAACAACCATGAATGCTGATTCTAAATTATGTAAAATGAAGAGAACATAATTCATTAGTGGATATACTTATGTTTTTTTTTACTACCATGTTTTTCTTAGATTATTCCACATAAGATAAACAATTCATAGTCGGCTTTAATACATAGGTTGGCTCAATTTAGTGAATATTTCGTATTTGGGTCTTGATCTATACGTTGTGTAAACCTCGGTCCTGTAGTTTATAAGAATTTAAGACCTGATCTACACTTGTAAACATAGCCTTATCTTTGGACATGTTTTCATTAGACTTGTGTCACAAGAAGACCTCATATTTGTGGGACCTGTGGAGACCTACGGTGGCACCTTTTTCATATCTTCTTGTAGCTAAGACCTAAATTTTATGGTTGTGGAAGAATATAGTCTTAAAGCCTTCTCAAACCTGCAGTTTAGAACTATATAATGGAATATATTGGACCTAAACCTTTTCATGTTCTAGAGATTGTGGAGGACATCCATTCGACCTATGGAACCATCTTAGAAGACATGTGGAATTATTTCAAAATCTTTTCTTAGGTTGGAGACTTTTGGAAAGAGTAAAATTTTGGAGAGGATTGCAACCTTGACACTATAAATTTGAGATTTTTGAATACCTCTCAATACATAACATTTTTCTTACAAGAGAACGAACTATTGGAGACTTTGTGAATTATACAATGATCGCAATCTTCTCTTGTCAACATAACTAGTTAGAAGCATAGTCTTTGGATTATTTTACAGTGTTACTCTTTGGAAGCTTTTTTTTTCAAATGTTTCTTCGAAGTTTCAAGAATAATTGATCACACATTATAAAGGAATTTTCATAACCTTTTTGGAAAATAAATTTTGTGGCATTTTGGACCTAAAGGTTATCTTTGGAGAAAAATGTATACATTTATTATACCTTGCACAATAGAACTGCTAAGAAATAATTTCCTCTATCAAGTATCTTTTCATGAAAGTAGTCTTCACATCCATTTCATGAAATTTCCATCCATTTTTTATGGTCAAGGAAAAAAAAATGTGGATGATGGTTTAGGTTGTTGTGAGAGAACAACTCTCATCATAATCGATGCCTTCTTTGCATGAAAATATTTTTTCCATGAGCCTTGATTTGTGCTTTTCAAGTGAGCCATATAATTTGTGCATTCAAAATAGAGCATCAACTAACTTCCATGTCCCATTATCAATAAGACCATCATACTTGTCATGAAAATTATATTATTCCAAATGAATTTGGTTCAATGTTAGTTGATAAATTCAATTCACAATCATTTCAAACATTTGTTTCATATACATCAACGAAATTATAAATATCTACATCTCGTTTACTAAATTTTAAAGTACAGTTGATAAAATACTAATAATTACTTCAAATGATGTAGATCTTATTTCAACAATTCACGTTTATCATTAAGCAATTAAACTTTATATATTCAACCATAAAACCACAATGACAGTATATATATCATAATGCGCAAAGAGAACACAATATTTACCCTAAAAAAACCCACTTGGTGGAAAAACCCAACAACCTTTTCCTTAGTGAAATTCTTCATTTGAACAAGAGATACATCTAATGAACCTAGTCAACTATGAGATCAAACTGACCAAAAAGTTATGCTCAAACCTATTCAAGTATCCATATTTTCAATTCAACTCAATTCAAACTTATTCACTTAAACATAAGCCTTCTTTCATGTTCTTAAGCCAAAATTTTGATCTCCTAGAATATTCCGAGAAACTTGGCCTCCCTATAATTTCAGCATGCCCAAAATTTCAGGTTGCAGATAATGTTACCCTTAAACTACCCAACATACGTCTCCCTGAATTCCTCTCTCATCTCAATAGAATTTCCTCCCACCTATAGTTCACTATGCATCTTGAAGAGAACTTATCCCTTCCATTCCTAGATGTCCTAGTCTCATGGCTTTCTCACTATTTCCTTACCCACCAAGTATTTTGAAAGAAGACCCACACCGATAGGTTTAGTCATGCTAAGTACCACAACCATCCTCCTCATAAATATGTCATTATTTAAGCCTTCCTCGCCCTACCCATTCGAATATAATCCTCCCAATCCTTTCCCAATGAAATAACACATATCTTTAAAGCTCTTAAGACTAATGGTCACTCAAACTCCCATATCATCAAAGCCTTCCATTGTAGCCTCCATCCATGCCCTAAAAACTACAGGTGCACCCCTCCCTTAGCAAAATTTATCCTTCCTTAAATTGAAGTAGTTACAGATCAATTATCTAAGATCCTTTCTTAAAATAAAATAAACACCTTTCTCAAACCCAAGAAAATTGTCAAGCCCCTCTTTAGAATTTCCAAGGATAAACATGACCCTATGACACTTCTAAGAGTCTATGAAATTTGCCATCCACAACTGCACTTCAAAATTTGCCATTGTTGAACACTTCTATTCTACCAAATACCTTATTTGTTTTGACAAGACCAAAACCTTAGCTTCTTCTATCCCATTACACACCAACAGGATCATTAGAGAAGCCTTAGAAATTAAAAAAATCCTAACAATTTGAATCATGATGATGGTTATCATTTAAGCTAGTCCTCGCAACCCACCAGCTATTGCTTATCATTTAAGCATGATTCTTATAATTCAAGGTACAGCTTTCCCTGATCTTCCATTCCCCTTTACAATATTTCTTCCCCATTACCTTAGAAATTTCTTCGCTTAATTAATATTTTTATATTTATATTTCTATATTTATATTATTTTCTTTACTAATTTTCCTAATGAAAAATCCTTCCCCTTTTCAATAATCTAGATTATATAGATTTCCTTGACCTATTAAAAGTATCTACTTTCAACAAATTATATATCAAAAATTTTAGATTCAACTTACTTTACATCAAAAATTTAATATGTTCATTCCTTTGATCTTACTTCAAAGATTTACACCTATATTAACAAAACCCTTTGTTAATCCATATATTTATAATTCTCATTTTATTCTTTACCCCCTTTTTTGAACTTTTATCAAAGATTATGTAATTTTTAATTCCAATTTTATTTAATTCTAATTTTAATCTCAGTAGCTTTTTATTTTTATTCTTCTTACCTTAGTTAACTAACAATCAATGATTACTCCAATATCAAACATTCTAGTGAATCTTTTATTTAATTTAGTGAAAATTTTCATTTTTTGTAACCTGGTTTAGTTCATATTTTATTAAACATTTATATAAAATTAATAATTCCAAAGGTTAATTCCATTTCATCTCCCTTTTATCGAATTATCTGCAAATAATTAAAAAAAAATCTAATTATTTAATCTTTTATAAAATCCTCAAATACCTCCAATAATAATTAGTTTATTTTTCTAATAAAAAGTCTCAACGTTTTCTTTAGTCTCCAATTCTCTAATGACTAATTTTTCCATTCCCTATATATATTTTATAGAACATGTATTTTGAATTTATTCCACTTGTGTAAGGTCGGCCTATTTTATCCCACATGCATAAGAGATGTGTCACATGCCCCCAAAGATGCCTATATATTGGATAAACTTGGAGTTCATTATACACACAATGTGTGGAGGTGTTTTCTTCCCTCTTGATGGTGATGGAGCTGCGTTCTTGGTTTTGCATTTAGGGCTTCCTGCTGCAGAATTTTTGTGGTGTATTCTTGATGGGATGTCTTGGAGTTGTGTGGCATATGAGGGTGGCTGAAATTATGAAGACTTTATTGGTTGAAGCATGCTGCTGATCACCATAAATCCACCATCATATATCTCTATTTTTGTCTTCTCTTCCATCGATCTATTGGTATGTTCTATGTACATCTTACTTTACTTATGTTGTAGAAGGTTAAAGTGTATTTGCATCTAAGCATAGAACATGTATGGAAAATTAACATGGTATCAGAGCCAAGTTGAATACAATGCCTAGCTTATCTAGGGCATCGAGATGTGGGTTATTATAAGGGCGATTAAGGGTGTCATTAGCCTCAGAAAATTTGTATGTTAGGTCACAGACCATGCCACCACAACAAGTGTCAGTGTGTAGATTTAACCATGTATTTTTGAAATGCTGAAGGTGAAAGCGTAAGGGCCGTGTATGTAAACTGCAGCCCATAGAGGATGGTTTATTGAAGAGAATAGAATTTTGTTCCCTAACCAGGGTTGTCACAGTCACCTTTCAACATGTATTTCATATCTAGCCGCAGCAAGGATCTATTGTGAGTGAGAAACCTAGAATTGAATTTCGGTGAAGGTTATGTTCATCACAGCAGCCCTCGTGGAAGTCAATAATGCCCTCACATGACCTGTTCGTACCGCTAAACTAACCTCCAATCTGTTGGAGATTTTGACTTGATTCTTGGTACAAGATACAAATTACAGTGATTTTGGATCATTAAGGTAGTGAGTAATTGTATACTTCGGTATATGTGGTTAGCCTTAATTACCAAAGGTCTCAAATGAGTATCACCATCTAATTATAGGATTGATCCATGGGTAGACTGCTTTGCTCAAAATTCTTGATATTCACAAATCTAGAGCCTTGAGCCATTTTCAAAAAAGGGACCCACGCACTTTCACAGAACGAAACAATTTGACGTCTCTTCCCATGGATGTAACCAAACCTATACATAACACTATAATCTGAAGTCCTGTTAACTACAGAGAGTTCAAATGGTGCAAATTTCACTTGAATTAGGGCATAGATTTGTCGATACAAGTGGGTAGACCAATTCTCTTAAATTAGCGAACAGACTCCAAATTATAGCGCCTAATTGTAGCTGGAAGATCCACAATCTTCCGTTAAGGCTTCGCTGGAGATCAATTTGAAGAAAATTTTAATGATAAAATCGTCCATGTAGAACAGAATAAAATTCCTCACCCATTGCATTCGATCCCTTGATCATAGAAATCGAATGTCGCTGGAATGAGAAGACCCAAATAAGATTTAATCCCGCTGCCAAGTTTTTGAATCTCTAGGAGATTAAAGATTGGCAGCTCGAAGATAATGCTCCGGATGGAAATGATATAAGTACAATCTTAAGAAAACCAATTCTAATTTATTCGATGCTTAACGCAGCAAGTATAGTTAGAGTAGGTTTCTTTTGTCTAGTGGCTCATTTTTTTGTTGTAGGTTATATTAATACAAGGGAGAACGAGGGTCTGGAGGACTTGATAACCCATCTTTGGCCCTGTTGAAGTATCCTCTCAGAACGAGGGAATGAGGAAACCCATAATGAAATTATGAAGTTTTGAAGAATTAAAAGTCACAAATCTTAAGAGGAATCATAACAAAAAAACAAAGATTTTTTTAGAAACCCAAAGTTCTAAACATGAAACATCTATATCCAAGAAAGTATTTATCTATGAACAGTTTGAGCTGGAGTATCGTTCCTTGAATGTTTGACATCTTATACATCAGAAGGATCATGCACAACAATTTTATAAGTTAAAGTTCTATAAGTGATTCGATATCCAGAAGAGTGAAATTTTTGGCATACGTAAGTGAGGTTACATGTATTCAACAACTACAGAAAAGAAAAGTAGAGATTTAGTAAATACAAAATTCCTTCTAAAAGAAAGCAAGTTGTGACAATGCCTTGAAAGTTTCTCCATGATAGTTGTGACATTGCATCTATGAAAATTATGTATGAAAATAGTTGTGTCAATAGCTCTATGATGACGATATGACAGTGATGATAAAATCTCCATAATAGCTCATGGTGGAGAGGCTGGGTGTATTATTTCTATAGCCGCAAATTTGAGGAGCTAAGAAAGTGATCTTTGATTCTATGTCATTTTCATTATGATGGTGACATAGGTAGACACACCAGTGTTTACAAAATTCATATTAGCAGTAAGCTTGTGACAGTATTAGTCTCACATTGGAGCTCAAATTTGCGAGCATCACAATCTCGGTGGAACTTAGATTTGTGGGTAGTATGGGTTTCCGAATATAAATCATCTACAACACAACCAATCTGATGGCTGAAAAATGGATCTTTGTTATCTCACACTGTCTAGTGTGGCTCAGACCCTTTACTACAACCATCCTGAAATGAAGTGACAGTTTTGTAGTGAATCTATGGTGGCTTGGTGAAAGATAATATAATTGTGGATTTGTCATCTTATTGTATAGTTGCTTCAGTGACTCCGTTATATCTCTGTGAAGGCTCAATTAGTCAAGATCAAGATAGTCGTTACACTTTGCGTAATTATAAACTTGAAATTGTGAATTCTGATGTTTTTGGAGCCTTAGAAAGTCACGTTTTTGGAGTCTTGATCCATCAAGTATTTAGAACCGTGGTGAGAAAAGCCTATGATGTTTTAGAAAAATTATATATATGATAACATCATGGAAACAATGAAATCAATGATATGAAAGTATATGATACATGTTAAGTTTCATGACAACTATATGACATTGTATGGCTATGACTCTTGTATGGCTTTGACAGTGGGATAATAAGATTAAGGCCCATGATTACAAAACTCCTTTCTTAGTTGGTATAAATAGATGTCTTCTCTCACAAGTGGAGCTGGCATTAAGAGGGATACTACAATTGTATATGCTCCTGAGCTACTATAGTTGCTAAAATAAAGAAGACCCTCAAGGCATATGGCTTCAAGGGGGAAATTCCAGAAGAAAAACAAGAAGCCATATAAATACCAGATGTATCTAGCTGCCAAGAGTACAATATGAGCATGGACCATTTCAAGAATTTGAAGAGCATCAAGTATGGAAGGATGTGATACATAAAGTGTACGAGTCCATTATCAAGAGTGATGTATGGGATATGGTCCCTAGACCACAGGACAAAATTGTTGTCACCTCAATATAATATTAAGCATGGATCTAATGTGAAAATGTGTTGCCTCAGACTTCTCTCTAGGAAGGCATTGATTATGATTGCAAATGTAATCTATTATTATTCCTGTTGCTATGCAAGGACATAATCTTCATCATATGGATGCGAGGACTTCCTTTCTGCATGGTGTGATAAAGGAAGAGTTGTATGAAGAGAAAACTTTGGGACTGGAAGTCCAGAATCGAGACACCCATATTTGCAGGTTGGCTAGTGCCCAAGGCTTGGTACGAGAGGATAGATAGCTACTTGATGAAGTTGGGCTTCACTCATAGTAATGCTGATTCAAACCTTTACTTCAAGGTTGTTAGATAAAATCCTCACATTCTAGTTCTCTATGTGGACGATATCTTCCTAATAGATGTTGACCATCTCATTCATCAGTGGAAGAGGGTGCTCACTTCTGATGAAGGACCTAAGAATAATACATTACTTCCTAGGCCTGAAGATTTCGCAGAGACCTCGCAAGATTTTCCTCTTTCAAGGAAAATGTATTGTGAAGCTTTTGGAAAGATTTTGTATGGTGGACTGTAAATCTGTGTCAACACCAATGGAGCTCAACTTTAAGAAGTTGAGTGGCAGCGCTGTTGGGCCTATGCTAGAAAATCCTACTGAATATCATTAACTCATAGAGGCCCTGTTGTTCTTAGGGAACATCCATCTAGATGCATGTTGTGCAGTGAACACTTGGAGTCAACACGTTCTTGATCCTCATAACATTCACTAGGTTGCTACCATGAAAATCTTGAGATATCTCTAGGGCACGATAGAACATGGGCTGAGATACATTGCTAGGAGTATGACACTCCATGGATATACCAATGTCGATTGGGTTGACATTGTGATGGATCACAAGAGCACATATGGATGCTGCTTCACACGTAGATTTACCTCGGGCAGGAATCTAAAGTTGGTATCCTTGAGCACCGTTGAGGCCAAATACATTGTAACATGTATGGCCTATTGTGAAGTCACTTGGTTGTGAAATCTCTTCAGTGAGTTATTCAAGCATGTGCTAGATGCCACCATTATCCTTCGTGATAATGAGAGGGGGATTCATTTGTCATAAAATCCCAGGTTCCACAATTGATGCAAGCATGTTGATGGTTGGTACCAATTTATCCGGGATATGGTACAGGGAGGTGCCATAAGGCTCGATCATATAGGCACTGATGATCAGGTCGCAGATATTCTCACAATGCCCTTAGGGAAGGTCATGTTCCTAACCTTCCGTGAGAATCTTGGAATCATGGGATGACCCTATTTGGAGGGTCCTATTGGATGATGAACTCTGGGACCTCCTAGAGTGCTTTGGAGATAGCTTCTTGGAGCTATGAAAAACCATAGGGCTAGGCTTGCCAAACCTTTTTGGTGTGATTCCACCCCATCATGATGATATTGAGTTGGTTTACATTTCTTTGATCTATTCCCCGCATGCATCCTACCCATGGATTTTTGGAATCATGGGAAGTACCTATCCAATGAGGTGGGAAATGTGAATAGAGACCATAGCAAGACCAATGGACGTATCAGAGATTTTCGTACTCTCTATGTCTAGGATGGCAAGTGTCCGACCACTTGATCTAGGATCAATTTTAGCGAGGTTTCAAACCTCCAACTGACTTTGGGTCAGTGAAACTAACTTCAGGTTGGTGTGTGACTCCTTTGAGTCCTATAGAGGTTTCATTCCTTTGATCTGAATTTAGGTTAGATGTGAGTGATGTCTTTGTGACTCACTTTTTGTTTTGAAATAAAGAAGCCAACAAATAAAGTTACAGCGGGATGACACACAATGTTAGGATGGCGTTGGTGGATGGAGTTCTCCCTAGTTGAGAGGGAGTGTTAATTTTGGAGAACTAGGTCCAAAATCCATGATGTGATGCTCAGATCACGATGCCAATATTTTTATTGGGTTCCTCTTTTGAAGATCAATCTAAATATCATCTTGATCGGATGAAAGGAACATGTATTTTGAATTTATTCCACATTTTCAAACCCAGCCTATTTTATCCCACATGCATAAGAGATGTGTCACACACCCCCAAAGATGCCTATATATTGGAGAGACTTGGAGTTCATTATACAGGCAATGTGTGGAGGGATTTTATTCTCTCCTGATGGTGATGGAGTTGTGTTCTTGGTTCTGTGTTTAGGGCTTCTTGGTGCAGCATATTTGTGGATTATTCTTGATGGGACATCTTGGGGTTGCGTGACATATGTGGGTGGCTGACCTTATGAAGAATTTTCTGGTTGAAGCATCATATTGATCGTTGTAACACCACCATCCTATATCTCTAGTTTTGGCTTGTCTTCCATCGATCTATTGGTATGTACTGTCTGCATCTTACTTTACTTATGCCATAGAAGGTTAAAGTGTATTTTCATCTAATCATATAACATGTATGGAAAATTAAAAATACAGCTCCTGGAATTGATAATTTTATTCTGGCATAGTATTTTTTCCATTTTTCATTTAAAATTACCAACACAGGATTTTGTTTTCTTTTCAATTAACTAACCAGACCACCTCTTATTTCTGGCCTAGTGCAAAGAGGTAGGATTAATGACAAGTTCTGGGTTGAGGTTACCACGTCATACCCAGAACCAATGGTTCACTCCCCAATAGCTCTAGTTGACAAAATTCTATAATCTGACTACTTGCTTCATGTTTTCACTGTATAAAAGTATGTGTTCAATAGCATATTAGCTCTTTTGCTAGTTATTCTTATTTATTCATCTTAAATAGATGTAAATATTCGCAACATAATTTACTAAGAAATTACAATATCTAGGGTAGGTTTCCTCAGTGATTCTTGTATTTCCTTATACATGGGAAAATACAGTTCTTTCCTATAGAATGCCTCCTTACAGTAATATTACTGAATTCATAAACAATTTGCGGAACTCATAAATAATTTGCAGAAAGTCATAATAATTGCAGAAACCCATAATAATTTCCAGAACTCGTGAATAATTTTCAAAACTCATTTCTTTGCTTTCAAATATTTTTCCATCATAACATTGGTCTCCCTGAAGCTAGTTAGATACATATTTGTGTGAAAATTCCTATAATAACATTCCTGTCTAATTTACCTGAAATGAACAGTTCCTTATATCAATGTGAAATCTGTTGATGATGTACACCTAGCCATAAAGAGAGGTGATTCCGTCCTTCTCTTTCCCCCATGCTCCACACGTGAGAGGTATAGGTTGACAGATTTTTCTATTAAGACCTCAGGACCCCAAGTCCAGTCAATACCAGAAATTCTGAGGAAACGTTGAGTGATTTCCACTGGTCTCTACCAGCTCAGGAAATTCCTCTCTCTTCCTTAGTTAATGAGAAGAACCCCTTTTTCCTCACTGGGATGTACCTTTTATCCTTAGAGGAAAAGGTAATTGTTCGAAATTGTCCAACCACTTCTCAGTTCTTGGAATACTTTTACCATCAGTCTTCTTTTTACTTTTATGGAACTAATTTTATATAACTAATTTTATTTATCATAAAGAAACAAAATAACCTTTCCAGAAAACAAAAAATGTTTGAGTCTTTCTTCAAAATAATAACTAAAATGACATATTACTAGTTAAAAACTAGTTAATACTTAGTTCAACTATCAAAACTTCCCCCTTGGAAGTAAAACCATCCTCCCCTTTTCCTCAAGAAATAACTCTAGGTAAGCCTCACATACAAATCCCTCATCTTCCCAAGTAGCCTCATCTAAGATGAAGTGCTTCTACTGCACTTTAACCTAGGTGATGACTTGCTTCTAGAGCATGATTTCTCTCTGGTCGAGTATACGTTGAGGGTCGACCAGAAACTCGTCGTCTAACTCTACCTACAAACAATTTTTTTTTTTGTCAAATTAACATAAAAATTTATGTTTCAAGTTAGGATTTTTCTAATTCTATCCTACCTGAACGTTCTGCCAATGGATTAAATACTTCAGATCATGTAGATATAACTTTAGTAGGGACACATGAAACACATTGTGCACTCAAATATGGCTAGGTAAAGAAAATCGATATGCCACAGGCCCCACCCTTTCGAATATTTGGAAAGATCCGCAGAACTTGCGAGCCAACACGGCACAAGAGGCCCATCCGAAGGTGATCTTATTTTGTTTGATCCTCACATACACATGATCACCCACCTCAAATTATCAATAAGTCCTTTTCTTATATGTGTATATCTTCTACCAATCTTGTGCAACTCTTAGGTTTTACTTGATCTTCCTTATCTCCGATTCCATCCTAGACAACATTTTTGGTCTAAGCATTAACTTAGTTTCGGGGCGGCTGCAATTAATGGGGGTTCGATATTGTTGTCCATACAGAGCTTCGAAATCATTCATCTTAAGAGACTCTTGATAACCATTGTTGTAAGAAAATTCAACAAGTGTAAATATTCTTCCCATTTTGTTGGCTACTGCATCACCTACGTTGTTCCATGTCTTCCAAAATGTGATTTACCCGTTCAGTTTTTCAATCGATATGGGGATGATAAGCAGTGCTGAAATTTATTTGGGTCCCTATACCTGTAAACAAAGATTTCTAGAATGTTGAATTAAGCTTCATATCTCTGTCTGAAATAACAGTCTTTGAGATACCGTGTAATATAAAAATTTCTATCATAAAAATATCTTCTATCTGTACATTATTGTAAGTAGAGTGTACAGGTATAAAATTTGCAGCCTTAATCAATATGTCGATCACCACCATAATGGAGTCATTGTGCCTTTTTTATCGTGGAAAACCAATAATTAAGTTTAGGGATATGACCTCCCATTTCTATTCAGGTACTGGTATGGGGTGCAACAATGCAGCTGGATGTCAATGCTCCACCTTGACCTATTGACACTCCAAAAATTTGTTTAAGCATTCAGTAATGTTCATTTGCATACCAGGCTAGAAATATTTTTTTCTAATTGCGGTCAACATTTTCTGGTAACATGGGTGTCCTGCATAATTAATACGACAATATTCATTCAAGATTAGTTCCTTTAGATCCACACGGTTTGGTATATATATATATATTCTAAAATGTTAGAATTTTTTATTTACGAACTCCATAATCATAAGTGATTCCTTGCTTTCTGGCCTCCTCCATTTGTTTCCATAGAAATTGGTATTGAGGATTCTTTCGTGCTTCCACTTTTAGTTGATCTAAAAAATTGCATTCAGGTTGGTTATAGAAAAGATCATAAACACAATGCAGTTTCCTACTTAAAGCATCAACTGCATGATTTTCCTTACCCTTCACGTGCTGAATATATATATGAAACTCACTTAGGAATGCATTCCATATTTCCTGTCAGGAGTTTAAATCATATTTCTTGAAGTAACTATTTAGGCTACTATGAGAAATCTTTAATACAAGCTTCTTTCCTTGTAGATAGTGTCTCCATACCCAGAGTGCATGTACTACTGTTGTTAACTCTACATCATAGGTTGAATATCTTTTCTCATAATCTTTTAACATCCTTGATTCATATGCAACTACCTTTCCTTCCTATGATAAAAATTCCCCAACTCCTTCCTTACAAGCATATGTACAAACCTCAAATTCTTTGTTGGGATCATCTACCCTCAACAATGGGGAAGTAGTCAAGATATGCTTTAAATTTTTGAAACTATTCTGGCACTCATTAGTCCACTTAAATTCTTTTCCCTTTCTCTGCAAGGAGGTGATTTGAAAAGTAATTCCGGAAAACCCTTCAATGAACCTTTGGTAGTACCTAGTGAATCCCATAAAGGATCAGATATCTACCACATTTTTGGGAATTCACCATTCCATAATTTTCTTAATTTTCTATAGGTTGAATGCTATCCCTTCGGATGGAATAACATATCCTAAGTACTGGATTCATTCTTTGAAGAAATCACATTTTCTGAACTTGGCGTAAAACTGGTGTTTTCTTAACATTTCCAACACTATTCTTAGGTTCTTCTTATGTTCTTCCTAATTCTTAGAATAGATTAAAATATCATCAATAAATATTAGCACAAATTTATCCAAGAAGGGATGAAATATACCATTCATTAACCTCATAAATATCGTAGGTGCATTTGTTAAACCGAAATTTACTGCCAAAAACTCATAATGCTTGTACCTGGTACAAAAAGTAGTCTTGTAGATATCCTCATCCTTAATCTAGATCTAGTGGTATCTAGACCTTAAGTCTACGTTTTGAGAATATTGTGGCCCCCTTCACCTGATCAAATAGGTCATCGATCTGAAGTAAGGAATATTTATATTTTACTGCCAATTTATTGAGCTGTCTATAATCCATTCACATCTGCATGATTCCATTTTTCTTCTTTACGAACAACACTAATGTTCCCCAAGGGGACACGCTCGGGTGAATGTATCCTTTGTCCAGCATCTCTTGCAATTGCATTTTTAATTCAGTTAAATCTGCAACACCCATTCTATAAGGAGCCCTTGAAACTGGTGATGCTCCTAGCATTGACTCAATGGTGAAATCAATATCTCTTCTTGGGGGTAATCTAGGTACATCTTCTAGAAATACATCCATGTACTCTTGTACCACCCATGTGTTTTCCATCATAGTGGTCTTCTCCTTGGAATTGGCATATCCCACCTAGATAGCATAAATATGACATCCCTTCCTCATACATTTATTCATTTGAGATGCTGTAATAGGATGCAACCGTAGTGGCTTCTTGATTCCCTGAATCTCTTTGTGTGTTCCATCTTGCATTCTATAGTATATAATCTTTTCTTTACAGTCCACCAAAGTCCAATGTTTCTCTAGCAAATCCATACCCAACAAAACATCATAGGATCCTAATGGAAGTATGCTCATATCCACATTTAACTTCTTGTGTCCAAGCTACAATGTATAGTTTTGAATTTTTGCACTTACTTTTCATTTTTCTCCTTTGGCTAGTTGTATCAGCCAAGGATTTCTGAATTTTGACCTTTTAATTTACATACTTCTACTATTTTGGCATTTACATAACTTAAACCCGGGTCAACCAAAGTAGAAGAAGACTGGGAGAGTACCTTACCATCCAATTCTATCATCACTGGTGGATAATTCGGTTGACAATATTCCAACACTGCGTTGATTAGAGGTATATTTCAAGCTACATTTCCCACTGTAAAAGCTTCCTACATATTAGCAACTATTTCACTTCTCCCTCTTTGTGGGCCATTTTTGTAACAATGTGCTTCACCACACCCCCAACACTGCAAGGGTGGTCTGGACACTTGTCCTTCCTCAACTTTGCTGGAAGCCTATGTAGGCCTCTCTTCGGCATGCCATTGAGTTCTTTGAGGATTTCTACCAAACTGTTTTCTTACTGAACTTTGCGCAGAATTTTTAAAATTGATACTTATATGACCCTTGAATTTTGAAATGTTTTTCAGTCCTTTTCTTGGCTGCCAAATTTTTCCCACTTCCCCTTTTTCCTTGGAGTGCTGGTAGCACATTCTTTCCTTCCAAATTTCTCCCTTCATGGTCCTAGGATTTACGAATTCAATTCGTTCCTTCATGTCGGTGAGAAAAATACTTAGGAACCTCTGAACCTTAGCATTTTCATCCTTGAGATAAGGAACATATCTTAGCAGGGAGGTGAACTTGGTTATATACTCATCCATAGTCATCTAACCGAGCTTCAAATCATGGAATTCTCTAGATTTCTTATCATAGAAATGTTCTGTTAAATATTCATTTTTAAAGTATTGCTGGAATGAATCCCATGTAACATATTCATCTTCAATGCTGCGAATATTCTTTACCTCCTCCCACCATAGGGTGGATTTTTCTCTCAGCTGGTAAATGGCTAGTCTGGCTTTAAGGTCACTATTGTACTCGTACACTTGGAAGTACTTATTCATATTTATCAACTAAGCCTCTACCACATCTTCAGCTTCTCCATCGAATGTAGGTGGTTTTGTCTTCCGAAACTCACCTTGAAGCTACACTTTTTTTTTCTTAATTTCCTGCTGATCTGACACATTACCAAACTCTACTTCATTACAGTTCATGTTCTTTTTGCTTCACTATGAAGGGCTCCTACCCATTCTATCTGTCTTTTCGTCCTTGGTTTGTCATTCGTTCTCTTATTTCATATTTGTATCGGGTCTAGGTTGTAACACCCCTTGACTCTGTTTTTCAGAAAGGTTTTTAAGTATCATTTCCTGCTACTACATCAAACATTCATTGTCACTTCTTACTTGGACCGTTTCCTCTTGCAACTTTTGCACAATACTTAATAGTATGTTGGTCTCGTGTTGTTGTTCCTCTAGTAGTCTACTGGTATTCTAGTGTTGATCTACACTCAACTGAATCCACATTTCAGGATTCATTTCTGGTTGTGCTTGAGGTTTAGGTTCCCCAGTATTCCGAGATTTTTGCTGTGTCGATCCCCTTCTCATATCATCCTTTGTAGTACTAATTATTTTTTGTTGAATCAGTATACACACATTTTAACCCGTTAGGTGAACCCTAGGGTCCCATCGTGTGAATGTTTCTTTGATACCACTTGTAACATAAAACATAAAAAAAAAAAAAATTTCTTCTTACATTAATGTTAAAACTTGAAAGTTAATCTCTGATGGCACAGTTTTAATAGTATTCATAAGGTTTAGATATATATATATATATTTAAGCACACTTTGGTTTATGTTTTTAAAGGTGAAGAATTCTGCATATAACTTTAGATTTTCAATACACACAAAATTCCAAACATTATCTAAGGAAATGATTTATAGCTTCTGACGTTCATCACATTTTTAATAAAATTTTTGATTATTTTTTTTATCACAAACACTTTATAGTTTCCTTGGAAATTTATTGACGTGCCAGTTGTTAGATTTCATTGGATCTGTGTTTATGATTTATTGGGCCACCTGGCCTCCTACACGCCATTCAATCATTGGGGATCTATGGTGAGTTTTTTCGATGGGAAATTCCTAGGTATTACCGCACAACCCTAATTGATTCTCCTTATTTCCACTTCTATCTATGCGACGGGCTTGGTCTACAACCCTGCTGATGATTTGATGCTCCAGCTTCATTATTCTTCTCTGCCTGGTGTTGTAACAAGTTTATAAGAGTGCATGCAAGTGTTAACCGCCCTTTTAGCTGTGGCCTAAAATGGGTAGTTCTCTACGGGTTACCACGATTTGGGAACTAAACTACCACTTTCCCTTCTTTGGAGATTCAGAAAGGTTTTGGCCTCTACAAGGTCAGTTTATGCAATGCAAATTGTTGATCCATTCTAGCTACAACCCTCTTTTCGCAAATACATGTAAAATTTCTAGTTACAGTTAACCACATTATTTTCCATTCTGTTTACCTTGTTCAACCCTCAACATATGCATTTAGTTTATGATGTTGAATTCCCAAATCTTTTGTCTATCCCTCTTTTAGCTCGGTGCTAGACATCCCATTTTGTGAATTATTATTACAGGTAAATAAAATTTCAGGGTTTTCATTTCGGTTAATCTTTGAGTTTTCCCAGTATTTCAGCTTATTACATTATGCCAACATTTAATGATTTATGTTGCTTATTGTTGCAGGTAGATCCTTACCCGAAGGCAAGTTCTCATTGTCAATATTCCTTCTGTGTTAAGCACTAAGGTTTTCTTACTACTAACAAAACCAATCTACCCTTCCAGGTACTCATATGTCAACCACTCTATGTAGAAGGAATTCTTCCTCTTCACTGGCGTTTTTAGAGTAATAACATTTGGGTTTTGAGTCCATAATATAGTTCTAGTCGAGTAGCTCGTTATTTATTTTCTATTCGGTGAATGCCAAATTTGGCTTTCTTGCATTGTCTTGAATGGCCTCTCGTAATAGTAGTATGATTACCCCTTCCTTCATGTTTAGTGAGGTTATTAGAGGGTTTCCTCTGAACCAGTACTTTTCGTCTCGGATTAGTTTCACAGACTAAGTTTATGTATTTCATAGTTTTGGAAATGTGTCTCCATAAGAACTTGTTTTCCCATCTTAAAAATACTCCCTACGGGGTTTCTCATTTTGACTCTTATGATGGAATATTCATGGAAATTCTTAATGTATTAGAGAACTATGTTTTCCGATGCGATATATACATATATGCATTGTGTTTCTATTATATGTACTTTCATGTTAACTGTTTTGATATTTTTGTTTTGAGCCTCTGGCGGGACAATGAATTTCGTTCTCTACTGTATCTCAGTTTCAATGTGCCTTGGTTTTAGTTCAACTTATTCTTTAGCTAGCTATTTGCGTAGCATACAACTCTTGGAATTGATAATTTTATTCTGCCATAGTTTTTTTTCCTATTTTTAATTTAAAATTACCAACATAGGATTTTGTTTTCTTTTCAATTAGGTGACCAAACCACCTCTTATTTTTGTCCGAGCACAAATAGGCAGGAGTAACGAGAGTTCTAAGTTGAGGTTACTGCCTCATACCCAGAAACAACAGTCCCCAATAGTTCTAGATGATAGAATTGTATAGTCTGAATAAGTGCTTCGAGTTTTCACTATATATATGTACGCATCCAATAAAATATTCTCTCTTTTTCTAGTTATTCTTATTTATTCATCTTAAACCAATTTAATCTTCGTAACATAATTTACTCAACAATTACCATATCTAAGGCAGGTTTAATTAGCGATTCCTATATTTCCTTATACATAGCCAAATACAGTTTATTCCTATAGAATGCCTCCTTACAGTAATATTATTGAATTGATAAAAAATTTATAGAATTCATAAATAATTTGCATAAACTTATAAATTTTTTTAGAAACTCATAATAATTTTCAAAGTTCATGAATAATTTGAAACACTCATTTCTTTGGTTTCAAATATTTTTCCATTATAATATTGCTTTCCCATAACCTAGTTAAACACATATTCCTATAATAACATTTATCTGAAATGAACAGTTAGTTATCTGAATGTTAAATCTGTTGATGATGTCCACCCAACCATCAAGAGAGGTGATTATGTCCTTCTCTTTCCCTCGTGCTCTACACTTGAGAGGTATAGGTTGACAGAGATTTCAGTGAGCCAATACCAAAAATTCTCAAGAAATGCTGAGTGATTTCCACTGGTCTCTACCAGCTCAGGAAATTCCTCACTCCCTTTCTTAGTTAATGAGAAAAAACCGGTTTTCCTCACTACTATGTACCTTTTATCCTTAGAGGCAAAGGTAGCTGTTCAAAACTGTTCAACCACTTCTTAGTTCATGGAATACTTTTACCATCAGTATTTTTTTTTAATTTTATGGAACTACTTTTCCATAACTAATTTTATTTCTCATAACAAAAAAATAACCTTTTCCAGCAAAATAATAAATGTTTCAATCTTTCTTCAAAATACTAACTAAAATGACATATTACTAGTTAATACTTAATTCATCTGTTACAAATCTTGACATCAGATCTTCGAGGGAGTCCGGAATTTGCATTCAATACACTCCATGAAATTTCACTTTTGATTCATCTGATCATATCTTCCATGTTCGTTATCTCCTCTATGATAGAGCCAAAACATTCTCCTGCTCCTTTACTCGAATTTAAGGCCGAGGGAGCTCCCATCTCCTTCACTCTTGTAATGGGTTAATCGCTCTTTTTTTGTATCTGTGCATAACTATATTGGTTGGGATGATAAGTGGTAAAATCATAGTTTTTTAAGAGGTAGCTGCTGACCAATAGAATATCTATTATCATGGGTTTTTTATTGTATGAGTTTTTGTTATTTATTTTGTATTTTTGCAATTTTTTGAAAGATGTATATTTATTTGAAATAAAAAATTAAGTTTTGTAATTTTCTATGAATTATTTATTTCAATGTATAAATATATTTAATTTTAATTTATATAAAATAAAATAAATTTCTATTATAATTTTACATGCATGTGATTATTTTTATAATTTTAAAAGCACATATATAAAAACATACATCTCAGTGATTTAAGGGCATTCAACTCTCTTTATCTCTCAAGTGACACTTGACACTCCAATTGACCTTTGGAATTTCTAATTAAATAATTTTCTAAAATATTAACTTCCCTATTTCCATAGAGATTGGTGCTTCTTTAGAGGTTAAAATATTAGTTAGAGTTATGTTTCACTTATTCTCATTGATTTCATAACACAAAATATATATTTTATATATACTCTTTATTTTTTATTGTTTTCATAACATAAAATATATGTTTTATATATACTGATTATATATATGTCAATACAACACAACCTTTGATTTCATAACACAAAATATATATTTTATTACATTGAAGGTGTTTCTTTTTTAAATGGTTTAGGCTAGAAATTGTCAACTCTTTTCATACTATTTGACATCTGTCTGTCGACTGTTTTACCCATTAAGTAACGTATGTTCAAAATTTTAACACATGCTTTGGCAATGGAAAATAACAGATATTTACACAGTGGAGCAACCAGGGAACTACCTGGCCAACAGGCTGACAGGTGGGAATGGATAAGCATGGAATGGATAAACACGGGGATAATTGGGGGATCCAATGAAAAAAAATAGTTTTGTAAAATTGTTGTGTTGAGTTTTTTTCGCTTAATATCTATCCAACAGAATTCGAATGAGTGACTTGTTGTGCTTCAGCTCATCCTTGTCGTGTTAATTGACTAGATAAATATTTCTGCAATCAGACTCTGTTAAGGCGTGTAAATTGCCCCATACAGTCTTGTTTTTTATGCATACTAGAATAGGAACGAGCAATCTAGATGAGTTATTATTGCCCTATTTAGAAATGGGGTTTGTTTTAGTTGGATTTGTGTGTGTGTTTTATTTTATGAAAAAGGTTTCATTGGGTTTGGGTTTATTTCTTAGTTTGGTTTTTTCCAGATTGGTTTTTTATATGGATGATGTTTGTATTGTTTCTGATGGGTTTTAATGGGTTTCTGATTTTATTTTCTGTTTTCTCCAAATGAGTTTTGTGCTTTACACGGATTCAGAAATTTTGGACGACAGGGATACAAATTTTTTTTTGGGTCACAGTCTTAAAAGAGAGTATGATTTTGTGTTAAAGATTTCTTAAAATTTACATCAAGAATATTTTTATGTTAGATTTGTTGTGAAAATATTTTTATTTACTTAATCATTTTTTTAAATGTTCTTGATTTTAAAAAAAGAAAAAAAAGAAAAACCCAAACTCAAAAACCATAAAAACAAAAAAATTGTCCCTATAAACCCTTTCTCGCTCTGAGATATTCCCAAATTTAGCAGCTATTGGAAAACTTGGGTAGAGTGGTGTTGTTCACATCATAGTTGTGATTACGCCCATGTCACAATAACGCTCTGCCACCCTCATTCAATGCCCGACACCATTCCCATATGCTCTTTCGTATGACATCGATCTACTCGGAGATAGTTACACTGCCCTGGATGATGTCACCAGATCCATGACCTTTCTCATCAAGAACAAATTCGATCACCATTTCACTAACTAATTAGTACTTGGGTTTAAATGATTTTCATCCAAATGAACTGGCTAATTAAGGACGATTCTCTCCACATATTGATAAAATTCAGTGTCACTTGAATATCAGTCACCACCTTCGTAGGAGTAATTGAATCAATAATAATTGCACTGATTACCCCTTGGGTTATATTAATTTTAATTCAAATGAACTGAGTAAGTAGGTTACTCCATAGATTTAGGAAAAATTTATAGACACATATCAATCACAAACCCACAAGGATCTGTCTTTCCTTCCCACCAAACCCCACCGGTTTTCCATTTTATGATATGGGTAGTTTACGAGTAATATGGGTAGTTGGGTTTTGTCAACTATAAGGAGTTTTGAGTTTTTTCACTAGTCATGGTTTATTTTACTATCATAAAACATGGAACCTGTAATTTATATTTGAAAACAACTTATTATAGATAAACCATATGTCTGAAAATCCAAGCGAATGCTTTTGTTCATTGGATTCTCTCATCTGTACTTATTATGTTAACAATGATTTTGGTTAGAACCAACCTAGATCCATTTTAAATCTTGATTTATCAGGCAGTGAGAGGGATCAAATCTCTCGAGATGAAAACCTATTTTTTGAGTACAAAAATTGAGGAAAGGTTTGCACTTGGAGAGATTTGATCCCTCTCATCACTTGATAGATCCTGAGTTAAGATGGATCGGGTCGTGTGTAGCCAAGGAAAATCTATCGAACATGTCATTAATTTTACCAATAATATGTAAATATAGATAATATAAATATAATCATTTTATATATGTTAAATATCTATGATATTTATCTTGTATTTTAATTTTAAAATTCTCTTAGTTACTTGATTTTTTTATATGATAAATATCGTTAATAAAATTTTTAAATTCAAATTGACAATGTAACAGTGTTGAATAATTTAAAATGATTACAAATAGTCTTCATTGTGATCAATCTCAAATTATTTTCTTTTACTATTATTATTGTCAACCTTGTTACTTTTGTCATCTTTTCATATCGATTATATGAAAGTGACAGTTGAAAGAATAAACCATTTAAATATTTAGCTTGAACTATTCTACTAAACATCATACATTGTCTTTTTTGCTCTTCAATATTAATAGTTTGATTTACTATAACACAAATATTAATGTACATTTTCAATAATTTTGTGTTCTTACACTGAATTCAATGCACAATGTTAATCCAATCACTTTAAAATTTAATGTACCATCAATTTACATCAACGTCTACATTTAAATCAATGCACCTAATGCAAATGATCAATTAATATTAGAAAACAACATCTACATTGAAATAAATGCTTCTAATGTAGGTAATCAAATAGGATTAGAAATCAACATCTACACTGAAATCAATGTATCTAGTGCAAGTAAGAAAATAATATTAGAAACCAACATCTGCACTGATATCAATACATCTAGTGCAAGAAAACAAATAGGATTAGCAATCACCATCTACACTGAAATCAAGTCATTTAGTGCAAGCAATCAAATGGGATTATAAATCATCTACATTGAAATCAATGCATCTAGTGCAAGTAGTCAAATATAATTACAAATCAACATATACACTTAAATTAATGCATCTAGTGCAAGAAATCAAATAGCATATGAAATCGATGCATTTAGTGCGAGCAATCATATAGGATTACAAATCATCTGCATTGAACTCGATGCATCTGGTGCAAAAAATTAAATATAATTAGAAATCAACATCTACACTAAAATCAATGCATTTAGTGCAAAAAATAAAAATGGATTACAGAACACCATTTACACTGAAATCAATTCATCTAGTTCAGGAAATCTTCTTCCCTATCTCCCCCCTCGAATGACATCTCTCTTTCCCTCCATCTCTCCATTCTCTCACATCCTCCCTCTTCTTCCTTTCTCTCTATTTATTTCCCACACCTATATCTCTCTCTCTTCACCCTCCAACTATGTTACTATATCCATCCGTCTCTCCTTCTCTCCATATCTCCTTCTTTATCTCTTTATCTCACCCGAAAATATACACACACTCGCTCCATATATCCCTTTTCACTTCATCTCTATCTCCACTTCTCACTGTCTATGCATTCCTTCTTCCCTCCCTCTCTCCCCCTCAAAATCCATCTCTCTATCCTTCCACCTTCTCTCATCCTCTGTATCTTCCTTCCTCTCTCTCTCTCTCTCTCTCTCTCTCTCTCTCTCTCTCTATCTCTTTATTTGCCCTCCGATTTTCTCTATTCCCCCATCACTCTCTTCCTCTCTCTCATGTCCTCTCCCTTTACCTTCTTCTCTCTTTGTTTCTCTCCAACCTTCCTCTATCTTTTCCCCCCCCTCTCTCTCTCTCTTCTGTCCAATCCTCTTTTTCCCCACACCAATCTCTCTCTCTCTCTCTCAAAACCTACACTAAAGTCAATGCATATAGTGTAAGAAATCAAATAGGATTAGATATCACTATCCACAATGAAATCAATGCATCAAGTGTAAGAAGTCATGTTCCCTCTCTCCCCTCTCCAACTCCATATCTCTTTCCCTCACTCTCTCAACTCTCCCACATCCTATCTCTCTTCCTTCCCCTCTATCTCTTTCTCTCCCATATCTACCTCTCTCTCTATCTCCCTCTCTCTCCCTCCTTTCACCCTCCAACTATGTTAATATATCCCTGTCTCTCTGTTTCTCCCCCCATTTCCTCCATCTCTTCTAATTTTTCTCTTCATCTTACCCCCAAACATACACATAGTCTCTCTATTTATCCCTTGTCACTCTGTCTCTCTCTCCACTTCTCGTTCTCTATGTTTTTTTTCTTCCCTCCCTCTCTAACCCTCCAACTCCATCTGTCTATCCCTCCCTCTCTCCTCATATCTCCCCCTCTCTCTTCCTTCCTCTCTCTCCCTTCCTCTCCTACCTCCCTCTCTCTTCCCCCATGTCTATATCTCTCCCTCTTTCTCTCTCTTTTCCCTCCAATATCAAATGTAGGAGCAATAGAAAAATATGGTATTTGGCCCAAGGTATTTAGCTCATGGTATTTAAAATGGTATTTTTCGCATAGGCTTCACCTAAGATTTTTTTTTTTTTTTTTAAATATAAATATAAATAGTTATATGGAGTAAATATAAAAAAAATGTTTTATTTACTTACTATAGCCCCTAAATAATTTACCATACCTCTAAGGTAGGTATAATAAAAATTTTATTTATTTACCATACTCCTGACAAATAAATAAACATATACTGTAGTAAATTTTAAATATTTACTTACATTACATTCTCACATTACATATACACATGTTCCTTATACTCTAAAATATCAAAAGTTTACAATACATAAGAAAAAAGGTAGAAAATAAATAAGTAGGAGCAATAGAAATGAAACCTGAAATCCTTCCCACAATTATTATTTTCCAAATCACGACAAATATTATTTTCAAAATAAATTCAAATTAGTTGGTTGATACTAAATCCTTTCCCACAAATATTATTTTCCACTTTTGAACAACTCCTGAAATCCTTTCTCACAAATATTATTTCACCGTTCACACAATCATAGATATGCTTCCTCACAAATAAAATTAGATACTTTGTTTCTGCTAAATTTTTATATGTAGGGAGAGAAGTGATTTTTCATTACGGCATATATTCTATAAATTATATTAAATTTTAAATGTTAAATATAAACATTATTTTTACATTTACGTGTACATGTTTACTGTTACACGAGATAGACAACGCATATAGTGTACTCAAATACGAACCTACCTGATCCAAATTTAATAATCTTAATATTATAATATATTAATGTGAATACTAATAATAATATTAATATTAGTATTAAAATTAATAATCTTTTTTTGGAATGGTATTAATAATAATTTGGCCCATGGTATTTAGCTCATAATTCACCAAAATAAAACAGCTTTTTGAGTGTTCTTAAATATAAATAGGATTATGGAGTAAATATAAAAAGACGTTTTACCATACCTATGGTTTATTTATATTTTATTTATTTACCATACCTCTTTTATAAATATGGTATTTAACCTATGGCATTTTCCCCATGGTATTAAAGTGGTATTTTGGCATAGGTTCACCTAAATAAAACTTTTTTTTAAGTTTTCTTTATATATAAAAGAGGTTTATGGAGTAAATATAAAAAGAGGTTTTATTTTTTATTTACGGTACCTCAGTAAATAAATAAAAATATCCACTTGTACATTTCAAATGTTTACTTACATTACATTTATTTATTTACCATACCCCATGGTATTTCCCATGGTATTAAAATGGTATTTTTCCCATAGGCTTCACCTAACTAAACCATTTTACTTTTCTTTAAATATAAAGAGGTTTATAAAGTAAATAAATACTCCCACTAAATAAACAAAAATATACCCCATGTACATTTCAAATGTTTACTTACATTATATTTATTTATTTACCATACGCCCATGGTATTAAAATGGTATTTTTTCCCATGGGCTTCACGTAGGTAAACCATTCTTTTTTAGTTTTCTTTAAATATAAAGAGGTTTATGAAGTAAATAAATACTCCCACTAAATAAACAAAAATATACCCTGTATACATTTCAAATGTTTACTTACATTACATTTCTTTACTTACCATACCCTGTAAATAAATAAATAAAATATTTCATTATGCCCCATTAATAAATAAAATATATTTCATTATCTCCATGAAGTTTACATTACATCTACATATCTCTCCGACATATCAAAATTTTATGTCACTCACATTACACCTACACATCTTGAGCGAAAAAAATAGTGTGTAACTATTTTATAAATAAATTCAATTATAAATATTTTAATTAAAATAGTAAAATTTTAATAAGTCTTAATTAAAAAATTAAAAAATATTTAATTTAAATTAAGTTATAAAATATTTCATCTAAATTAAATTATTGGCAAAATTAATTATTTATTTAAAAATAATAAAATATTATTAGAAATTTTTTTATTTAAAAACCATAAAATAGTAATAAGAAATATTTCAATTTTCACTTTAATTTTACATCAAATTTATAATAAGCAATATAATAATTGATAGTAAAAATTATTAATAATTTTTTTATAATTATTTTTAACTTTTGAGTGTGAGAGAGATGTAATTCTTGTATTACTAACACCTAGCATTTAAAAAAAATATTAATGTTACAGTTTAGTGTCAAACACATGTGTACTTCTTTTGAGCTCAAGTTACATGTGATATTTAAAATACTTATATTAGATATATGTCTTTCACATTAATCACATAGCTATGATATAACCATTAAAAACTAGAAGTTAGAAAGCTAGCTCTTGTTGAGTTAGTTAGTTAATTAGTCATTAAGAAATTATTTAAATATTTAATAACTATTAAAAATTTAAAGATGATAAAATAAAATATTTCAAAAATGTTTTTAATCATTTAAAAATAAATTATTAAATAAATATTCTAATATTCTAATAAATATTTTAAATATTTGATAAATATTTTGATTAATATTAAAATTATTTTTTTTTTAATAATATCGAAAAATATATTATATTTATTAAGAAATAAAAATAAAGGATGAGATAAGAAATAAATTTTAAGAAAAAAAAAAAGGAAAGAGACCAACACAGAGGGGAAAAATTTAGGAAAAAATTACCTTAAAACAAGGTGAAAATAAATAAGGATAAGCGATCCCAAATTCTTACCATGCCTCCAATGCCAGGATTTTCCCACATGCAAGAACTGATGTGCTAGAGCAATATTGGGGAAGAAATTAAAAAATTTCTTATATTTTCACTTTTAAATTCAGGATATGGGGAAGCATTTGTAATTCCTTCAATGCTTAGTAAGAAATTGAAATATAACACTTAAAAAAAAAATTAAAAAAAATGCAAATGTTATCTTACCGAAAAAGAGTGGTGAAAAATATAGATTGTATATATTATAAAAAATAAATGAAAATAACAAATTTATAAAATGGTTAAAATAAGTATGTGTTGTTCAACATGAGCTAGAAGTGTGTATATAAAGAGAGAAGGTAAAAGACTTTATATGTTAGATATAAACATAAAAACTTCTTATGGTTAAAACATTAAATATTATTGTCTTACTTAAGATGAAGGAGATATGTAATTCAGTCTATTGATATTGAGATGTAATATTTATAATAATTATTAATAACAATAGTAAAGATGTAAATATCTACCTATCGATTTATCTAAATAAAAACAACCAAACTATATATATTCTATAAAACAAATGAAACAAAACAAAACAAAATAATTTAAAGTTAAAAAATTATATATATAAAACAAATGAAACAAAACAAAATAATTTAGGGTTAAAATTTTTTTTAGCTTGTTGAATCTAATTAAAATTATTTAGTTATTTGTATTTTATAAATAAAAAATTACAATGATTTGTGTTGCTAAAAGTTTCTTTATTTTAAATTATATACTTATTTTTTAATTCTGAAATTTAATTAAGAGTTTATTTTTAGCCTTATTCTTGGGGAGATAATCTTCGGAGGTCTTATATTTTTTCGATGTATCTTTGCACCTTTTGAAGAAATTGCTACTTCACAATTACAAATAGAAAACCTTCGGTGTATCTTTCCAACTTTTGGGGTAATTGCTAGTATTTACTCATTATATATATTTGAATACACCACACCCCTTCATAATTGAGTTAACCATCTCAATACACCCCTTTATGTGTATCATTCATGTTGAAAAAGATCAATTTTGAGCCTTATTTTAATTAGCTACTTTTACATGTATGGTTTAATATTATGTTTCATAATAATAACTTTATTTCATCTAAGAAAATTTTCCTCTACAAGAAAAAAATATCTATATGCCTAGAGGTGATGCTTTCATTAATAGATGTTTTATACTTAGATATGATTTTTGGGATTCAACTGCGTTAAGTAACTCATTCATCTATGACTATTTCCATGAGAGGCTATCGTAACTGATTAATTTCTGATGATTTTTGAATAGTCCACTTGGCACTCATTGCATTGGGTGATGCTCACAACAGTGAAGTAGTTGGATTGAAATTAACGAAATGATCACATAGCATCAATCATCACTTCTAGGGCTTGCACTCGGTAACCATGACTTCTCGGGAGGTCACCCACCCCAGAAATTCTCTAGCCTTAGCCTATATTCGAGCTCGATGAAATAATGAAATTGTGTGTTTCCAAGGATTATCTGGACTGTGCTACATCTATGTGTTTCATGAATTTTTTGATTTCAATATTCTTTGAGAGTTGGTCTGAGAATTGCAATCGTTCTATGAGCTGACAAGAATCTGGGAAGAACTATGGGAGGCCATACTATTTGAATAAAACTATTTTGTTAAGGTTTAAGAGTGGATTGACCAGTAGAGTGAGGGATCCAGAGAAGGGTGACTAAACGAGCGACTAGTGAAGACCGTTGGATCTGGGCACAAATCAACGACGAATATTAAGCCACAAATAGTGTGATTTCACACATTGACAAATTTGGCATTTAGTGAATAAAAAATCACAGTAAGTTGTTTTTGATGCGATGTGATGCGATCGCAGATTACATAGGATATGGTGAAATCGTTATGTTATGTTATAAAATGTGCACAATATGTGAATGTGATAAGTTGTGGACGTTGTGATGTGATATCTTCATTGCAACATCGCATCGACGGAATTATGATTTTGATGTTTACGTTATTTCTTAAAACATGCGGTATGCAGTAAAGGGAAACCTACGATATTGTTTTGGAACCCGATTGTAATATGTTTAAAACTTCTGAAGCTGTTAAGTTGCAATCCGTCGTCGAGTTCAAGGGAGTTTATGTGGGTCATAACCCATAGGTCCACGATAAATTGTGTAAATTGCAGTTCCATGCTTCATCAACTGGTATTAGAGTAGGGAAAGATTTCCAGCAAGAAGATTTTTGCGTGTAAAGGAAGAAGGTACAAATACATTGAATATTAGTGAGCATCTGATCTTTATATTGTGTGCAAATAGTAGACGAAGAAGGTGAGAAGATTTGTAGCAACCTAGAGACAGGAGTGTTCCAATGGTTTCAGAGGAGAGAACAAGGGAGATTCCAAAAGATAAAGCTCAGAGGAGAGAATATTAGTCAGGTAAAGTGTAGCAGGGAGGACTTGCTACTACAGAGGTTTGTTACATCTCACGGAAATATCACAAAGTAAATTCCATAGAGGATGAGGGTAGAATTGCAGAAGAAGAAGACTTGGTACTGATAGAAAGTAACAGACTTGTTATAGAGACGAAGAAGGCATATGTCCAAGAGGTCATAAAATTTGTGTACCTAGGGAGTCTGATTCAGGAGCATCAGATACTCTTAATTAAAAATTGGAATCCAACACTACAGAAGGAGAACGTGGACAAGCGTTTGTGAATGAGGGCTAATTTATGTGAAACTGAGTTAAAATTATGGAAGCGATATGTCTCTAGAAGATTTTATTTATTGTAATTATCTTTCATGTAATCAAATAGAGATATTTTAGGGGGTTAGTTGAGTGATTGTGGGAGAATTAATTGTGGATATTAGATGATACACTTGGTTGAAATTTCTTTATAAATATGAGTCTGTATTGTAAGTTTAAAAGGGAAAAAAGCGCAATGTAGCTTGGCAATGAAATTGTGATTCAGGCCTTAGTGGCCTTAGTGTGTATTTGAGCTCGATGAAATAATGAATTTGTGTGTATCCAGGGATAATCTAGACTTTGTTATATCTATATGTTTCATGAATGTTTTTATTTCAATATTTTGTTTGATTTTGTCTGAGAATTGCAATCATTCTATGAGCTAACGAGAAGCTTGACAGAACTATGGCATGCCATACTATTTGAATAAAAAATTGTTGTTAAGGTTTAAGAGTGGATTGACTGGAAAAGTGAGAGATGGAGAGAAAGGAAACTAAACAAGAGAGTATTGGGGACCAATAGATCTCGGTCCACATCAACGGTGAATATTAAATCGCAAAAAGTGTGATTTCACACATCTGAAAGTTTGACGTTTAGCGAGTGAGACATTGCGGTAAGTTGTTTTTCATGCGATGCGATGCGATCACAGATTACATAGGATAGGGTGAAACTATTATGCTAAGTTATAAAATGTTCACAATATGTGAATGCGATAAGTTGTGGATGTTGCGATGTGACATTGTCATCGCAACATCCCATTGATGAAATTATAAGTTTGACGTTAAGGTTATTTGTTAAAATTTGCGGTATGCGGTAAAGGGAAACTTGCGATATTATTTTGGAAGCTCATTGAAATCAGTTTAAAACTGCTAAAGTTGTTAATTTGTAATCCTATTTCAAGTTAAAGGGATTTTACGTGGGCCATAACCCATGGGTGCACGGTAAATTATGTGAATTGCAGCTCCATGCTACATCACCTTCGCATTCTTGCAATTTAATTTCCACCATGCCACAATGCCACCACATGTGCTACTGTAGAGGTGGATGTGGTGCCTCTCCCTCCCATCGATCCACTCAAGCCATGGATGAGAGGACTATCAAATTTTCACTGAATTTGGACATGCCACAAGTCCTTGATCCTCATTAAATCTCTGCCCATTTATCCCTGCACCTTCATGAAGCCTCACCTAGCCCATGTAGCTCATGATTTAGGAAGCATATGCATAATTCCATGATGTCTCCTCCGTCCCTCAATCTTCCGTGCAAAATGGTGGCACTACCGGTTAAGTCTACTGGGGACATCTCCAACAAAGATGGTAGTTACAGCTCTAATGAGAACATAAAAGATTCGGAGATATGTGCCCACTCGATCTCCTCTCTGAAAATGGACCCCCAATTGTCCAAGAACGAGGATAACATCTCTGAGTATAGGTGCTTCATCGAGGAAGAGATTCCTTGTTAATCTTTTTAGGATGATAAGGAGCATCAAGCTTAATGTCATGGTTCCCACTTGTCATGATTTTCTCTGTTATGGTTGTGTTATATTGTCTTTTCATTTCTCAAAATGTCTATTTTTGTTCAAATATGGTTTTTCCACAAGGGTATGATTTTGCTTGCTACATGGACTCGTTTCTTGAGCTATTTTCCACTCCCGGGGTAGCCCCACTTTTGTTTTTTCGAACTTGATATTTCCCTCTGGAATTGGCTAACACAGAAATTCTGGATGGATGAAAAATGCTTCTCTGTTATTTCTTTTATATAATAGAGGTAGCCATATTTAGAAAAAAATATATTGTATTCGTTATAAATATGATCCATTTTACTACCAAGTGAAATGATGATGGTTTTTTGTTGCACATTTCCATGTTTTCCTATTATATTTTTAGAATATTAAATCAATTGGACCACCCCCATACCATCTCATTTTATATGTATAAACACTTCAACTATATTCTTTCTTCCATAATTATTTTTAATTATTAAATTAATTTTTCAAGGCTGAGATAACCATCTAAATGTACTTCTCTATGCAAGATTTCATTTCATTTTGTAGAAATTAATTTTAAGCCTCAGCATGATCATGTATATATAAATTTTGTGTTCTATATTACTTTATACAGTAATTATTACTCTTTTTTCATATGCGATGCTAAAATGTTATCAACATGTTATTTATCAATATATATGGATCATGTGCATTAGATTGTTTGTACATATAACATAGTAGATTCACTCATGAACATATTATTACGATTAGGGGGGATTTTAACTCAATCATAGAGTAATGCCATGGTAAGATAGGTGACCCTTTAGGTTTTTTTCATCTCAAAACTATTTCTAATTCTTTTTGATAGGATGGGATTGAGTAATTGAACACATTGAAAATTTTATTAAAAGGAGACAATTATATATGCATTGATATTGTCTCTGGTTTCATCTATCCAAAATTTGAATGGTTGTTCCTATTCACCTAGATAAATCTTTAATTTATTGTATATAAATATTTACAGAAGAAAAATCCCATGCATTATGTATGTGACGCTCCCACTCTCCTCACGATTCGAAGGGGTGTTTGCAAGTGCAATCATCTTCTTAAGCGTTCAATTTTTTTTCTTTCAAGCACTATGGTGAAGATTTTTTCAATTTTCCCACCTTTGGAATAATGTATAAGCTAAAAGGTATTTCTCGACATGATGTAAAATCAAATGGTACTTTTTTTAATGTTCTTGATTTGAAACTCATGGAACCTAAGTTTCTAGGTCATTTGATCACAAAAGTGTTGTTAATAAAGAATGGAATAGCGTTCAAATATTTCTCTTTAAAATCCTTTGATATCTTCCCTAAGCCACACAATTTCCTTTGATGACTAAACAATAGGAACATATTCTACCTATATAGTGGAATATGCTAGAACAAATTGTTTATATGATCTCAAAGATATTTTTATTGATCAAGAATAATGTGGTATCATAAAGTATACACTCCATATAAATTTATCATAATCTATATGAAAAATTATTTTGAACTTCTTCACCATCAAATATTTGCATCTGAATTGCAAATTTCCCTTCAAATATCTTAGAAATGTCTTTTGCAGCATGTCAATATTCTTCACAAGGTTTTTGCATGAACCTAGAAAGGATCCCAATTACAATTGAAATATTTTGATTGGTGATATTAAGGTTGATAAGGCTCTCCAAATTGTGTATATTTAGTTCCATCCTTAATTAAATTCCCCTCTTTTGATTTTAGCTTCATATTTTGTACCATTGGAGTAGACAGAGAATTACAACAAACCTTGACAAATTTATTCAATATCTCTCCAATGTACCTTTTATGGTCTAAGATTAATATGTACCTTGGATTATGAGTGATTTAAATACATAAGTAGTAGTGAATATGTCCCATGTTTGTGAGCCCAAATACCTTCTTTAGTTATTTCTTCATGAATGAAAAATTTGTTTCATTATTCCATATCACCAAAATGTCAATTATATATAGCACAAGATAACCAATAATTTTTCCAACATTATTGAAAAACAAATTTTCATCACCAAAATTAAAATGCTTGAAATTTATCTTCAAAATATACTTGGGTTAATGTATCATGTATCAATGTTCTTGATTTATACCATACAATTTTTTTTTAAGCATGTACACACATTCTCTCAACCCTTCATAGCAATCTTTTTGGTTGAGAAATATATACATTCTCTTTCAAGTCTCCATTGAAGACGTTTAACTCTGCACTCTATGATGAATCATCCACCAATTCTATGTTTCTCAACCCAAAAATGCATGAAAGGTATCCCATTTTGGTATGTGGTAATACATCTTCATATTCTATTCCTTATTTATATGCATATACTTTCACCAAAACCCTCATTATATGCTTGTCAAGAGAGCCATCTAAGTTGTATTGGTTCATTTCTCTCGAGATTTGTATTGGTTATTATAAATCAATTTGTAGCCAATAGTTTTGATTCCAAATGGAGGATCCACAATATTTCATGCCCCATTCTTGATGAGAGCATCATGCTTATCCTACATGGCCTCTCTCAATTCATCATGAGAAGTTACTTCTTAAAAGGAATTTGTTTCAAGGCTATAGATAAATTCAATTCAAAATCATGTGAAATATCCATGTAGTTTACTTCACATAAAGATGAATTATCAACATCCCCTCTACCATATTGTCCTACTTATCTTATAGTTAATTTCTTTCTAAATTTATTAGGATGAATAGTTACAAGTGTCTTTATGAGCCACTTTGAACATTTTTGTTATGGTCTAGGTTTCTTCACTAATTGATATGGTGATTCATCCCGATCAATGTTGATCCTTTCAATCCTCTCAATCACATTATCTATTTGAACTCACTATTCTAATGAAGTGGTTGGATATTCTTCATGAGTAAAAGATGGCATGTCAAAATGAAATTCCAAATATTAGTTCAAGTTAGGGATCCCCCCTTATATATTTGGAATATCATCATCAACATGACGATACGTACTTACATGGGTGATTATAGATGGTCAAAATATCACTCAATTATCTTGTTAGTCTTAGTGGATTGAATAAAAAACACTTCTCTAGAAATAATTAATTTTTTACCTCGTTGTAAAACTAACATGCCTTTGTGGTATTTGAGTACCCGAAGAAGATACACTTTTGACTCCTTGCTCCTAGTTTGTTTCTTTTCTTCTTAATAATTAAGGCATAATAGATGGAACCAAAGGCACTAAGATGTATCACCAAAGGGATGTAAGGATGACATCTTTCATATGAAGTAATCATAATATACACTCCCAATTCTCACCTATACTACATAGAACTATATTATCGCAAAAGTCAACATCACATTCTTGAAAAATACATGAAATGTACCCTATTCAATAGTGTTTTTTTCATCCTTTATAGTACCTCATTACTTTAAAGATTGTATCGAATAGTGGTTTCGTAACCTAGTTCGATATTTGATCACATGCTAGAGAAGGTAGCTTTGAAACTAGTTTGAGCTAGATCCCACTCCATTGTCTAGCCAAAGAGATATACTAGATTTTGCTTCATTTCCAATATATAAATGGAAATTTTTAAGTTTTTCAAATGGTCATACTTATCTACTTTCAAAAAATATATTGAAAACATTTTGGTGTAGTCATCAACAAATGCCAGGTTCCATTTATTACCAAAATTATAGGCAGTATCCATAGGGCCACACAAATAGAGGTGTATCAATTTTAACTCTATAAATTATCTCAAAGTGGAATCATGATAATGTTGTTTGTTTCATTTCTAAAGGATAGATGCCACATGTTGCTTGAAATTCCTTAGAATGGTAGAAAAAATATAAAAAACATTTTTTTCGGCGTGTGAATACTTTCAAAGTTGATGTGAAAAAATATAACATGGCACAAAATATTACCAGACAATGTAGCTTCATCATAGTGAGAAAAATATGTCGAAATTTTTTCCCATGAAAATGTTCATTTTAGCTTCAATAAATTTGCATCCTCCCATATTTTCATGGCGACCATTTTGTTGGGAGACTACCTCATTTCAACTTCTCCATTAACCATGTGAATGGATTCATCATGCTATTGAATATGCAAAAGAGATGACAAGTTCCTTTAAAATTCAAGGAGATAAAGGAAATAATTCAAAACAATATTTGGGAATCTAGGAAATTTGAGCCTCATGGTACCAATTCCTATAGGTTTGATATTGGTTCTATTTATAAGGTATGTTACACTCTCTACAATGTCATTCAATTCTTCAGAAGTTTTTCATAGGAATGTAAATGTGTGAGAAGTATCACAAATGTCAAGTTCTGAACAATTCTTCATTTATAACGATATTACAATGAGGAATAGAAAAATGATGAGATTAGGAGCTTTAAATTTTTCTTCATTTTGTTCATAATTTTTCCTTGATATTCTACCATGATATGTTGCGTGATTTTGCTTCATGTCCATTCTTTCGACAAATAAACACAATGAAGATAAAATCTCTCACCTTTATTTTTCATACCCCCTTCCTCTCAAATGTTTTTGACCACATCATATCTTATTAACCTGTCCTCTTAAAGAATCATGTGCTTAATTATTCCCTTTTTTAGCAACGAAAATTGTGCCTCCAATTGGATGACTTATTTTTTCATAGAATTCTTCTCACAATCTACGATTTTCTTCACCAAAGTGTCAAAATTGAGGGACTTTATTTTTACAGTAGCTTGAAGTTAATCAAGATAGTGATAATATGTGGGATAGAGTGTTATAATAATTATTACACTGAGAGGGGGTAGTGAATAAGTACAGTGGCCAATTTTAATCAACTTAAAAAATCAATCAAAATTGTAATTACATCAACACATGAAAACACTAGATGTACATGGAAACCCTTTTAGAAGAAAACCACAAATATATTTATATTATTTAGTTTTCTATTACATTAATTTGAAAGCACTAACCTACTAGAGGTAGTAACCCCCAAAAATAAATTTGTAGGCAACAACTTGCTAGGGGAACCAATTCGCAAATATGTGCAAGCACTGACTTGTTGTAGGCTACAATTGGATGTAAGCACCAACCCATGAAATATTCAAGGACCAATTTGCAGTGGGCTTCAACCTAATTGAAGCACCAACCTCTAAAATATGGTGGACCACTTTCCACAATATTTCAAACTAGATCCACAAGTTTAAAACACATGCAATTTAACTTATTTTTCAATCATCAATATTCAACATTTTCTTTATTTCAAAACCTATTCATGACATCCCAACCATACTGACGAGAAAAATTACCTTCCATTGTAAATAATCTATCTTCATGACCTCGCAAGTCCCCCTTTCAAATAACAAAAGAACTCTAACCAAATCCCCTTTTACAAAATTCAATTTGGCCCTCAAAATAACCCATAAAATCATTTTTCGTGAGTGGTGGCACAATTGGTTGAAATCATGTTGAAAGGCCCTTATGTATCCACGTGATCATAAGTTCAATCCCCCCTAAGATGTCTCACAAGCCGAAATTAAAAGGAAAATATTCCATAAAAGCATTATAAAAATTAATTATCCTATAGAATGGACATTTCTGGTCCGCTTCCTACAAGATGAGCCTTTGAGTCATGCATTCTACAAAATGTACATTTCCAATTTTTTATTAGATCGAAAAAATGCACATTTGAGAGTAAAAAAAAAAATTTCATACTCGACCAAACTCGAACCCTCGACGTCTTCTGGTGTGAGAAAACACATCATCAAATACATTGTTTTATTACTCATTCAATCCTCAGAATGTATATCCATGTCATACCTTTGACACCAATCAAATCATACCAAATAGAGCTAGGTGATACAAATTTCTACCAATCAAGCCTTGGAGAGCTAATTTATACACATTGCACCATCTTACCTCGGAGAGATAGGTCATATATATTACACCAATCATACTTCAATGGGTCAAGTCATATGCATAATTCCAATCATAGCTTGGAGAGATTTTTCATATACATTGCACCAATAATAACTTGGAGAGACAGATTATATACATTGAAATAATAATACCTTGTAGAGGGAGTTCATATACATTGAAACAATCATTCAATAGAGAGCCATGTCATGCAAATAGAGAGAGTCAGGTCATATATAGAGAGCCATGTCGAAAAAATTCATTCAATCATACCACGAAGAGCCAATTTATTGTGTTATTCCCATCATAACATGGTGAGATATCTCATTACGCTTATCATACCATGAGGAGCTAGTTCATACACATTACGTCAATCATACCTTGATGAGCCAATTCATATACATTATTCCAGTCATACCTCAGTGACCCAAGTCACATAAATTGCGCCAATTATACCACAGAGTGCCAAATCAAACTTACAAACAGAGCCATGTCAAATATTTTACACCAAACATACAAATAAGGGTCAGGTCATACACATTGCCTCAATCATACAAAAAAGAGATATATCAAATAGAGTGTTAATCAAACTTTCACAATAGAAACCAAAAGTAGATATTCTTCAAACTATGACATCTAAGAAACTAGGACTGCACTACATCATTCAGACCATGCCTTTACTTGTTACACCATGCTACACCCAATTTATTCATACCTCATGTCATACAACCATCTCTGTATAAACATACGAGACCTATTTTTCATATGGGGCCAAGATCTACAACCTTCATGGGACCACACCACGTGACCTAGTCCTAAGGGTCCATGGTAATCCTTATCTTGATGTCAGCATGACATAAAAATGCCATGTGGTACTCTTTGATTGGTGCCATGTGTCATCCAAATTAGGCTCTATTGTCTAACCAAAATCAACATTTCGGCATGCCACATGGCACGTTGTCAAGCTATAGCTTCATCACCATAATACCATGGAATCATGCTTAAACTAGTTTCATGGTACCACATGTCATTGAACTACCATCTGTCAAATATAAATCTACCACCTATCCATCCACATTAGAGGGTCATGTCAAAATCATTTGCATTCAAAGTTCCACGTGGCATCCAAATATTGGGTGCACCTAACACCTACCATGTGTCATTATTTGATGGGTCTAACAAGGTGGATGATGACATGGGGGAGGGAGTGACTTTTGTTAAACCTCACACATGTTATTACTGCATCCATCATTCATAAAATTTTCAATGGCCATATGTGCCCTAGGTTCCACTATTCATGAATTTTTTGGTGACGAGAAGTTTCCTAAAATAAACATTGGCTTAGAGTGTTCATACAAGTTTATGGTAAACATGGAGGTGTGCATAAATGATCATTATCCATCATGATTGAAAATCATATGTTTCATATTTGTAACAAATATAAAACATTCGCTAATAATTATAATAAATATAAAGCATGTATTAATGAAAACACACCTCTATGTATATAGATATTTCTTTCTTGTGGAGGAAATTTTTGCTCGATTGCATGAAGTTATTATTGCGAAACATAATATTAAACCATACATGTAAAAGTAGCTAATTCAAATAAGGTTCAAAATTGATCTTTTTCAAAATAAATCGCACACATAAAGGGGTGTGTTGAGAAGGTTAGCTCACTTATAGAGGGGTTTAGTGTATTGATATAAAATATATATTTTGCATTATGAAAACATTGAAAATGAAGTGTATATATAAAATATAAATTTTTGTTATAAAATCAAAATGTGTGGTGTATTGAAATATATATAACTAGTATATAATAAATATTATTTTTTTGTTATGAAAATAAAAAATATATATAAAATATATATTTTGTATTATGAAATCAATGAAAATGAGTGGAACATCATTTTAACTTGTGTATAAAATCTTTAAAATCACATTCAATCAAGTTTGAACTATACAACATTTAAAAAATAAATAAATAATAATAAATGACTACTTTTGTCCCTCAAAAATTCCAAAAATATAAATAAAAAATAAAAAATTCGTAATAATGACTACCCTATTGGTCACCATATACCATTTCAAACCCTAGGATTTTTCTACTTATCATTCCAACCAAGAGAGATCTGAAATGATACAAATAAAGAGAGATGAAGTCATTACAACAGCGAAGGACATGGGTTGTCGGAGGCCGGGAAAGGATCACCACAGACATGAGACGACTCGGGAAGTGTCATCTCATCTCATCGCAAAAGTGAAAAATTCGCATTACACACTACTCCACAAAAAAATTAACGACGTCGAAATGGCAAAGGGGCCTATTTCTAAATGTAAGGTTGTAATAGTATTTATATAGAATTTGAATTAATCTTCATGTTTTATATAATTATTATAATTTTTTTTTACAACAAAGAAAAAGTTAGATGGGTAAATGTAATCTAAGTATGTAAACATTTAAAAAAATTAAATTTAAATATTGGTTAATTAAAATAAAAATAATAAAATTCAATTTGCTATATTTTTGTTATTAATTTGTGAATAGATTTTGTTACAATATTATGGGTCAATATCATGGTTTATCAATATCACATGCTCAACATGCTCAAAATCCATAACTTATTTAAGAAACAAAATATTTTATAACAATACAAGATTCTTAACCATAGATATTTGTACCCACTTCACATAGATTTTGTTACATGGGTCAATATCATGGTTTATCAATGTTATGGTTTATCAATTTCACATGCTCAAAAACCATAACTTACTTGAGAACCAAAATATTTTATAACAATACAAGATTCTTAACCATAGATATTTGTACCCACTTCATTGTGGATATTATTAAATTGTAAAAAATAGGTTGTGTTATAATACAATCGGCCAATACCATGGCTTATGAATACCACATGTCCAAAAAACATAACTTATTTCACAATGGAAATATTGTATATCATTATGAAAATATTGTTAACCATGGATATTCAATCCCACTTTATCATGGATATTATGAACTTGCAAATATGATTTGTTAAAATACCATGGGTCAATACCACATGCCCAAAAAACATAACTTATTTCACAATCACAATATTTTATAACAATATGGAAATATTCTTAACTGTAACTATGGATATTATTAACTGGTAAATATGCTTTGTTACATTATCATGGCTTATTTATCCCACATAACCAAGAAAAATAACTTATTCACAATCATATAACAATATCACAATATTCTTAGCTATAGATATTGACCCCCACTTTTCAATGTTTTTTTACAATCCCATGGGCACAATACCACATGTCTAAAACTCATAACTTATTTTACAATCAAAATATTTTATAAGGACATGGCAATATTCTTAACTATGTTTATTATCAACTTGTAAATTGTTTCTCTTATTATACCATGGGCCAATATCATGGCTTATCAATACCAAATGCCAAAAACCATAACCTATTTTACAATAAAAATATTTTAATTTAATTAAATTTGATAACGTTTTTTTAATTGAATCTAAAATAAAAATGTTATAATTACTTATGAGATATATCTAAATCCCATATGCTCACTTTTGATAAGAGAAAACAAGGCCACTAACCATAATAGAGGAAAGAGAAGACATAGTTTTTTTAAAGTTTTTCATTATTAAATTTAAGAGAAAGAGGAGAAGAGGGAAAACACATAAGAGGAGAGGAGAGAAAAGGGAGATAGACCTATGAATGATTTCTATTAATAGTTGCTATCTATGAATGTGGATTGACTCTCGTGATTGGCTAGTGGTCCATTTTACCAATGATACATAGGGGGTGATTGACTAGTGGTCCATTTTACCAATGATACATAGGGGGTGGGCTTTCATAAGGGATGCTCTTACTAGATAAATCTAATAACCTATAAACAATTTATGTCATTATCTTGCATTGAGAGTAGGGTAGATGTGTCCACATTGAATTTTAAAAGTTAGAAAATAAAGGATAAATGTAATTTTTTTATATTCATGTCTTTTTTTGGTAATTTTATTTTTATTAATCATAATATACATATCACATTAAAATACGTGCATTTTTAAGGTTGTCCAAGATCAATGTTACCATGTTAATTGAAATAATTATTGTGTAACAATATATAAATATAATAAATAAGCACATAAAGTTTTCATATTTACAATATAACTAGATTCTTAACCACGGATATTCACCCAAATTCCAAATAGGATTTAGTACAATACCATGGGCCAATACCATGGCTTATCAATAACACATCCCCAAAAACCATAAGTCATTTCAAAATCAATATATTTTAATTTAATTTTGTAACATTTATTTAAATTAAAAATTAATACTTACACTAAATTTACAACATAAAAGGATTCTTAACCATGGATATTCACCCATATTTTAAAGTAAATAATATTAACTTGTGAATAGACTTTGTTAGAATAGCATTGGCCAATACCATGACTTATCAATCTTGCTCAAAAATAATAACTTATTTCAAAATCAAAATATTTAACAAATATTCTATTTTTGGCCCTAGCTCTCGAGCCCAATATGGTAGAGATATTGTACTCTAATGTTAACATTATCATTAATTCAAATTACAAGAAAATAATAATAATAATAATAATAATAATAATAATGTAATGTAAACATTTAATATGGTTAAAATCTAATAAATAAATAAATAAAAATCTATAAAAATAAAATAATAATTAAAATAAAAATAGCAACCCATGGTATTGATCCATGGTATTCATATGGAATGTAGCCTATTTAAAGGGGCCAATTAAACCAACTTGGATTCATCTTAACTCTATGTCTACCAAGTTCCAAGAGGGATCAAATCACTTCATAAGAAAACTTCTTTTAGAGTGAAAAGATATTTGATCCCTCTTAGCTTGGTAGATAGATCCCTAGTTAAGATGGATCTAGGTTTGTAATCTATTTTCATAACCTTTTTTTTAGTAGATCTAAAATAAAACAGGAATGTAGGAGATTGTGTAGTGGTGCAAATGTTTGTAAACATTTACATGTTATCTCATTTAAAAAATAATAAAAAATTAAATATTTGGATACACCTTATATGTAGAGATGTTTTAACGTCATCTAAACACTCGGTCAAGATAAAAGAAAGAAAAAAAATTAAAAATGATATAAAATAGAACACTTAATTTGGATAATTATGAATAAAACATTTCCACTTCGTCAAGTTAGATAAAAATAAAAATAAATTAATAATTAATAGTTATTATTATAATTATAATTAATTATAATTATTTATAATTAATATTAAAAATATTAAATTTAGATCTACCAAACCTAAAGTGGGGTCAAATCTTTTGAAATACAAACTTCATTTAGAGTGAAAAGAGATATTGATCCCTCTTGACACTTGGTAGATCTAGAGTTAAGGTCCACCTTGTCTTCGACCAATATTATATATTAATCCAAACATCATTTATAAAACGAGATATTGGAATTTTAACACTTTCATTTTTTTCACTTTTTCAAGTAATTAAATGAATAAATTTAACTTAGGTCAATTAATTGTTTTTTTTACATATAATATTAAAAAAAATTGTAATTAGACTTAGGTAGTAATGGCATAAAATAATTAACTCACTTGGAATAATTATTATTCTTTCCATATTATATAATTGTAAAATATATATATATACGTGTGTGTGTGTCTGTGTGTGTGCACGTGTGTATATACATATACATACATATATATATATATATATATATATATACATATACATAGATACATATACATAGATACATATATAGATATATATATATATATATATATATATATATATATATATATATGATCAATCTTGTTAGATCTAAGAATTTTTTGATCCATAATTTAGATAAATTTCTTTCGATCAATCACATTAGGTCAATCCGAAAGTCTATTAATTTATACATGATGGCAATAACATTGTCAGTTCATACAATCACAGATAATTCAAAGATATATTCTGAATAACAATATAGATCTTTCTGTCACTTCATATTTTCTCATCAAATCTCTTGACGTGCACGAAAATTCACATATACTCATCAAATAGATTATTGAAAAATCTATAGTATTTGAGTATGGTCATTGGGAGATAATGGAATAAGGTAACCTAATAAATGATACAAATGGTTCTCAGTATTCTCATAGTGAACTATGAGAGACGTGGAAGCCGCAATAAATGCAATAGAGGTAACAACCACTGAAAGGACCCAAAGTAAAGATGTAGATGTTTGGCATTTGGTGTCGAGCGTGACTCTTAATATAATAGAATTCCAGAATATTGGAAAGAGAGTGAGAAAAGAAAAAAGACATAGAGAGAAAGATGGATTTATAAGGGAGAAATGGAGAGAGAGGACAGGAGAGAAGACACAAAAGAAGACATGAGAGATATATGGAGAGAAGGAGAAGAAAGAGAGGGATGGACAAATATCAAGGGGGTGGGGAGATTAAGAGAGGGAGTGAGATATTGAAAAAGGTGGAGAGAGATAGAGAGAAAGAGTTGGAGGGATGCAAGAGAGATAGAGATGGGTGGGAAGAGAGAGGGAGGTGGGAGAGAAAGGGAGAGAGATGAAGGAATAGAGAGACAACTCAACAGAGAGAAGTGAGGAAGAAATACATAGAGGGAGAGAGGTGGAGAGAGAGAGAGATAGTGACGAGGGAGAAATGGAGAGAGAGTGAGACAGGAGAACAAGAGGGAAGAGAGAATGGGAGAGAAGGGGAAGGGAGAGAGAGACATAGAATGGGAAGAGAGATAGAGGGAGAGAAAGAGGGAGGGAGACAAAGAGAGATAGTTGTAGAGAAATAGAGTATGTATGTTTGTGGAGTGAGATAGATGGAATAAGAAAGATACACATAGATGCAAATATAGGTATTATATAGTATTATATAACCATCCTAGATCCATTTTAGCCCGAGATCTATCAAGGGTTTAGAGGGACCAAATATTTAGAGGTGCAATCCGTTCATCAAGCCTCATTCTCAAAAACGAGTTTTCGCCTAGATGGATTAGATCCGTTTCAACGCTTGATATATCTGGGATTAAGATGCAACTAGGCTAGTTAATTAATAAAGATGGTAGTCTAAACTGATATTATGAAAGACAGAGACCAATTTCATGGTTTGAAGTAGAGAAAAACTAATCTTCCTCAGAAAAAATAACTCCAAATTATTTTGGAAGGAGCATCAGCCGATAAATATGCAAACTAAAAACAACATTACAACTTGTAAATGGTTTGACTATGCAAGACAAATTTATGGGCAGGATCCCAAGGTTGACCCTCCTCCTTTGGTCAACACTGATACAATACTCTTCATAGTGCAAGAGGTAGATATGGGCATCAATAAGTTAGTTTTTGGAAAAGAAAAAGATGTTTTTGAACTCCAAGGAAAGTCTAAAGTGGGGCTTAAAATTTCTTTCATGTCACATTTAAACAATTTTCAACAGCATCATACAACAATGCTTCCCTAGTAATTGGACAAATAGTTTTGTAATACCTCTTTTCAAGAGTGTTGATGTCAATAACCCTCCAACTATATGACCATAATGATAAACCCCATGTTTGAAAAGCTATTTGGAAACATCTTAAAAAATAAAATTAGTAAGTCAGCAAAAGAAATAGATAAATGTGCTACAGGACAAGCAAGTTGTACACATAAACATTCCACAGTTAATCATGGTATAACTTTAAGGCACACCATTGAGAGAGCTTGGGATAAAAAGGAAGAAGTTTTTTTTTTCTTTTTTTATTTCAAAAAATCCTTTGAAACAGTTCCTAGGCATAAGTTTTGGCACATAATGGATGAACTTGGGGTTCTGAGGCATTTGAGAGCAGTTGTGCATAGAGTGTATAGGTGAAAGTCAAAATTAAAACTTCAACAGGAATTTATGAAACTTTTAGAAGTGATATCAGGGTCAAATGATATAGATTTATGCAGGAATAGAAAAAATTATATAAATAGACATAAACCCGAAGATGAAGTGGAAATAAAATTCATTTCATTAATAACAAATGACTGAAAGATGCTTATAGACATAATGGAAATAAACTATCTAGGGCACTCATAGCTTATCTCTAAGAAGAGATGTGATGACTACAGGTATTTGAATTGTGTTAAAATGAGGCTTGAAGGCCTATTGATTGTTGATAAATAATAGAAAACCCTAAACATCCAAAACCCTAACCCTAGGAGATGAAGCGCCAAAATTGCTTGCCCCGTTTAACTAAATTGGTGCATCAATCTTTATAGGGACATAAATTTGGCATACGATCTTCATTTGATGCACCCAATACGTTTTTAGAAATCTATCTCCCTGTACTATAAATTTTGAGTGAGAAACATCAACTCATGATCCATGTTTCTCTCAGTTTTCACAAAGAATGTAGTTTAGGGCCTCAAAATGACCCTCGAAATTGAGGACCCGAAAAGATGATAAAAACAATAAGTTGTGCTTAAACCAATGGTGGGGGTTTAAATGGAATATGTGGGTGGCCACCAATATCCACCTTGACCATTAGGGCCTCAAAATAGCTCGAGATAGTCATGAACTAGAAAACTGCTAAAAATAGTAAGTTGTGTTGAGACTGAAAAATTGAAAGAACTGATAGTGCGGGTCCAAATGGAATAGGTGGGTGGCCACCAATATCCATCTGGATCATTACTCCCTAATTAGGGAGAAATAGTTCCAATTCCATTAAATTCCTCCATGAGAGGAAAATTCTGTTAAACTTGGTATTGGATTTCTCCAGGATGTCATGGACGTGCTGGCGGATGTGTTGGTGGATGCATTGGATACGTTCAATAAATTTGGTTACCTCAGACTGTAGATGTGTGGATTATGTCTTTGTAGTTGCATGAGGTATGGCAACATCAGGCGGTGGTGCGTCGAGGGGTCAAATCAACAGAGTGCTTGTCCTGGCAATGTACATGAACCTCTGTGGGTAAGGAGAAAATGTCCTCATATTCCTCCATGACTTTGTCCATATGTTGCAGCCATGCAAGGGAGCCCTATTTCAAGGTTGAGGCTATAATATTCTTCTTTCCATGTGAGCAATTTATAAGGAAAATAAATTTCTTGGGTTGGAAATCAATCTTATTGCGTTGTTTTGCAATAGTCAAGGAGATGGCAGGAGGCACTACTACCTCTGGTATCCGGTACAATTTATTTCCCAAAATAATAACAAAAGAATGAGGCCTAGAATCATACACAACATGTCGCCTCCACAAGTATGGTTGGCCATATAATACATCAGGTACATAAAGAGGAGAAACGTCACAAAATACCTCTTTCGTAAATGACTTGATGTTGTACGAAAGGCGAAATTATTAGCAGATGCGAAGATCTATACCAGGGTTAATCCACCCAATTGTACATGGCTACAAGTGTGATATGGTCAGTAGGCTCAGTCACTTCACAACCTCTACCAAAATGATGTTCCTTTGGCTTCTGCTATCGATGAGGAATTGCAGTGGAGAACCCTTCACCAACATCTGCGAATGGAAGAGGCACTCCCCCACTCTGGATCCTCAGCATCCTCCCTCTGGAGCTTGGTGGTGGCAACAATGGAATTGGCGTCCACATAAATGATATGATTCCCTTTTTTATCTCCCTTTTCTAATTCTGGCTCGAGATTAGAACATGCATCTGAGTTGGGTACCTTCAGTTCGCTTCCCTCGCTTCGGATTTGCGTATCCAAAGTCTCAGTTCTTCTACTTAAATGTATTCTTAATCTTAGAGGCATAGAGATATGTCGTGCCAAGAATGGTAATCTCTAGGAACTCCATTTCCTCCTCACAAGGATAATTTTAAGGATGGAAAATTATCTTTAAGTTTAAAAAGTTGGCGAATTTCAGTAGTCACTAATATGTGAACTATAAAATTTTATTGATATGTTTGTAAAATTATACAATTTTATAATGATTTTATATATAGTCTCTATATAACGTTGGCTATTTTAAAGGTAAAATAATTTTATATTGTAAAATTTGGGCAAATTATTTTTACAAAAAATGGAAATTAGCAAATCTTATTTTAGGGAAAAATCATGGAAAATTAGCCCACTTGCGAATATTAGCCCCTTAAATTTTCCATGTCTTCTAAATGTGTCTGTGCCAAAAGTTGCAGTACTTGAGAACCAAATTTCTTATTCAACCTTCAATAGCAAACTTTGTGCGTACGGTATGGAACAAATTCGTTAGTTCGTGCACATCTTGATCCCTTTGCTACCGGAGCGTGGTCCATTGGATGTATTTTTCCTCATAGCTCCACAATGGTTAATATTTTTCCTTGATGTTGTTGTGGAGGTAAATCCCCTCTATGGACAGAGGCAATCCCTACTAGCCCAGACCGGGTCTAGCAATAATCAATCACACTATAGTGCAGGTACCTAATTGCAAATAAACCAACTAGCGATGAAGGCTTACCTGGAATCCAACGCAGTCGTTGTAGAAGAGGTGGCGCTCCCATTCCTCAACTCTGGTAGATCACGATCCCCACGATCTCCGTGATGGGACACTTGTACATGCGAGAAAAAAAACAAACGCAAGAATAAAATCCAATAGATGCAACTATATGTCAGTCAGAAAGGACATAACTCATCATCATAAATAACAACAAGATTGGAACCATAACCAATAGTCGTTCATTAATAATCAATCAAAGGAAAATTACAACCATAGTTCTGACGTTGAATTCTCCTTTGGAGGGGGTCGCCAGCAGAACATGTCTCGAAAAGCTTATCAAGGATGGGAAAAACCTATCCCTTCAGCTCTTGACGATATTCTCCTTTCTTGAAATTAGCCTTAAGGGAATTATGGAGGCTCTTGCAGCATAACGCGCTTGGGAATTTGGGAACTTGAAGACTAGCTTGCCATGGAGATGGGCAAGATTTTATAGATGAAGGAAGAGGAGTTGGGATCCCTATAATCATGGGATTGGCCCTATCATCAAGGAAGCTTCCATGAGAGGTGGAAAACCACTTCCTCTCTATGGAAATCCGTAGCCAAACCTCCCAACTCAAGATAGATATCAGTCCAGGAATTTGTTATGATGAAAATTCTGCCATTTATTTTTAAAAAAAATTCCTTAAATTGGCTCGCACGAGTGCAACTCTGGGACAGAGCGCCAACTGGCATGGCCTCTTTGAAGTATTTTCCCCATTGGCACGGGTACTGAAATGCCTACCTGCACCAATGAAAAAAGGGCCATTTTTAGGGTTTTTCACAAGGAGATGTCTTCAGGGCATTGAAAGCTCTTGTTCAAAGGGATGTCATGAAAGTGGTTTCAAGCCATGTCACTACACACAGGTCATGAAATGAGCCCTCCAATGTGTGGGACAAGGATTTCAAGGATGGTGACAAATTACTGTGTAACAGATGCCCCCTAAAGCATGAGGCCCGAGAGAGAGAGAGGTGTGAAATGCTTTACGAGAACATGTCCAACTGAAAACTCTGTCGTCGGAAAACCTGCGTGAAGAAGTACAACTGATGTCTCAAATACATGATATATATGTGGTATGGGCGCAACCATCCATAACAGAGAATATAATAATCCAGATCCAAGGTATGGACACAGCCATCCAATGAGGATCGATAAATAGACTCAAGTATGGTCGCATCCATCCAGTAAGTGATTCATGTAACCAATCATAATAATCCACAAAATCGCAGCCTAGATTACAACAGACACAATCCAGGGTCTTGGGCTCCATCTCGACCCGAACAAAGTACAAGTTTAAGGATGCGAATAAATGAGCTCAAGTCGAACATGCAAGAACATCGTCTGATTACCAGCCAATGATGAAAGTTGTTAATAGACGCGAGAGGTGCCACCAATAATGACAATGGCTCTCAAGCTACTACAGGTACAATCTACGACATGTGAATCAATGAGCTGGCACCGAACACCCGTAGAATCACTCGATCGGAGGCCGATAGTGAAAACCTCGCGTCGAATGCAAAGAACCTACCATTGAGGCATGCAAGCTCCAAGGCACCAGAAGGGAGTCTTTAGATCAGCTTCCTGGATAATGAGCTGGAGTCGACAGGAAGTTACCATGATCGAAGGTTGGCCATAATGTTTCCCACATCATCGACACGAGACAAAGGAACATAATTTTTTTTGTGAATCACGATCGGATGAGAATCAGAGGGAGGTTGATATCTGCAGAGGTCAACCTCTCTTGAACATATTGATGGAAAGACAGTGGATTTGGTAGTATTTGACATCAAAATATCAAAGGTCATAATGACAAGGCAAAGAGTAGATGATAGGTCAAAAGGGATCACCCAAACCCATGGAGGCAAGTGAAAAATGAGATGAGATTTCCCCAACCTGACACGAATGTAGACAAGTGCCATGTCCAAGAGCGACATACTGCCGACACGAAAATGATGTTGGTTCCATTTTTCCCCACCATGATTGGTGAGTACCTCTTTATTTTTACACAAGGTTGAAGAGGATAGCATATGCTTGTCATATAAATCCATCCTTCGGGCGAATCCGTCCTAGGACCTTTAACGAGCCCTAGGAAGGAAAGACTCGAGTAGCGTCATTAGGACTGAATCCAATGTCATCAGTGTTTAATGAGTCTGACAAAGGAAGAACTCGGCATATTTTCATGTTTAGAGAGTTTGAAAAGACAGCGGAAAAGTAAACTCCAAAGGTCCCTTTTCGTAAATAGTACCTCAGATCCGAAAAGGTAGAAAAATATGTCTGAGAAAACCTCCTAGTCGCGATAGGCTAGGGTATTCCTTTTTCATAAGTAATCTATCCTAGCCCGAAAAAGGGGTAAACGTATACTGGGTATATGTCGTTTCGTGTCCACTTTAACGAGATCAAAACGACAAGGGACTCGACAATCTTTTCAATTTTTAAGAGTCAGAAAAGAGCTGAAAGTTGACTCCTCCTGGAGGAACGAGTGGTATAACGGGTAGCTATGGGTTCTGGTAATGGTGGAACTGTTCTGAACAAATAAAGTTTAAGAGGTTGGCTAACAAGACCACTCATCACAGCGGTTCCTCAGGAACAGGTAAAACAACCAAGTGAAGGCATATGATCGGCCAAGCAGATAGTGACGATGGGGTGAGAAAACCAAGGCTCCTCTGGAAAAACAGGCTGACAAAATGAAAATCACAAGAGGTAAAATTGGAAAGGTTTCATTTTTACACAAGCTTGAAATCAGGAAACTCTGCTTGAAGTTGGTTTCATTTTTACACAAGCTTGAAACAAAGATAAACTTTGCTTGAAACCAGTTTCATTTTTACACAAGCTTGAAATGGAAATAAACTATGCTTGTAAAGGTAAGCATGCCCCCAGCAGGGTGACTCAATTCAAGGTACATGCCCCCTAAGCTTCAGTCCATATGAAAGGTAGATGGAGTGAAGGTTCAAGTTATGAGATCAAAAGAAAGACTCGACTAGGATTTTACGAGATCTGATCAAAGACTCGAATTGAACAGGAACTTGTTTCATTGTTTTAATGAGGTTGACACATTAAAAGAGTTATCCTCAGGACACCTTGTTTCATGGTTTAAGGAGCTTGGCACAAGATAAGGAACTCTGCTGCGACAACTTTGTTTCATTTTTTTAAGGAGCTTGACACAAGACAAGGAACTCTGCTCCGACGACCTTGTTTCATTTTTTAAGGAGCTGGACACAAGACAAGGAACCATGCTCCGACCGACTTCATCATAATGAACAAGAAGTCATCACTTCCAAGAGTTTGACTCTCGATGGAAGGAAAACATCCTAGAAGTCAGGACCCAATGCCCCCAGCACCTGATGCACAATGACATCATCACTGAGCACAGGCATGGGGTAAGTAGCCACATAGTTGACCTGTGGTGGGGCAAATACAACGGGTGGATAAAAACCGGGAAGGGGTGATGGCAGGCCACTTGCCACATCAGGATCAAAGAACAAAAGCTGATCAATGGTCATGATCCATCCTGCATGCGGAAAACAGACCACACGAAAAAGGGAGGAGACAAGCGCTTCCATGGCATAGGTGTAATCGCGCCCCAAGAGTAGATTGAAATCCAAGGGGCCTGGAACAACCATCATGTCCATATGGACGGTTTTACCTCCCAAAGTAACAGGTAACCTTGCAACGATCCCCAATGGTTGACTCGTCCTTATGTTAAAAGTCAATAGATTTTGTGTAACAGGCGCAAGCGGCGGCGAGCCAAAATATTTCCAGGTAGTTGAGGATAGAAAAATAACAGAGGCGCCTTCGTCTATAATGGTGCTGGGAACAACCAGACCAAAAGCCTGTACTGTGATCTCGAAAGGCACATAAGACAGAAGGCGGTATCCAGAAAATCAACTGCAATAAAAGGAAGCGACCAAACTACTTGGAGGGGCTACCATCGAACCGAGATGGTCTTCCCCTGGTGTTAAAGAAGAAGAAGCATCCTCTACGACCTCCATCATGGAGCCGAGAAGGATATCCTCTGAGACTTCCATCACAGGAGCCGAAGGAGCAGCTTCTTGGGATACGGGGACAGGAGAATCTTTCTCCAAGTCCGAAGAATATGAGGGGTGGGAGGTCCACTCTCAACAGAAAAGACCTGGTGCACTAAAGACGGGGCTGGTTCAACTGATCCCATTACCAATGGTTGGTCAGGAACAGATTCCTGAATTTGAATTTCCGGGGGAGCGGGATCAACCAAGGATGACTCTTGACCAATCATAGGATCAGTTGGTGGAGGAATCAAAGAAAGCCGATTATAACCAGCTGGAACACATGGTGTAGAACTAGCTGAGCTATCCAAAACTCGCTTGGCTTCATCCATATATGGACAAAAATGAATGGCATGGTGCCCTTCACACAACTTACAGGGATTGGTAATCTTACCCTGCTTCTTAAGAGCCTTATCAGCACCAGTTGAAGATGTGCCCCCAACATGACTCCCAGAAGCCAAAGGCAATGGCGGACGACCGTTGGAACATACTTCAAGCACCTTGAGAATGCCAGGGCAGTCTTGAAGAAGATGGTCTCCCGTGTACAACATGCAAGGGAACTTGACTTTCCGTGGATGGTTGGAAGGTTTATCAAGAGGAGACTTTTCATAAATAGTAGCGGCATCTTTACCCTCTCTTTTATTGGACTTATTCTTCTTTTTCTTCTTCTTCTTCTTCTTAGACACCTGGTTACTTGAATCCATACTTTCACCAGGCGAAGTAGAAGAGGAGGACGCAGAAACAGGCGAATAAGGGGAGAGGTCCACCTTGGAATCAACATGATGTTGTTCAGGCGGAGGAATTGATTGAACAGTAGCCGAGACATTCAGGACCACAGAGGTTGGAAACAACCAAATAGGCAACCCAACAGTTAACCCAGGAAGGGACAACGTTTCCATATAAGGAGTGCCAACATTTCCAAAAGGAGGAAAAGGACCTGGATTCCCATCGGAGGGGATTCCTTGGTTGGTGAACTCTGGAAAATTTTCCATCAGAAACGATCTTGAGAACAACACCCTAAGGAAACTAAATTTAACCAGGAATATTTCGTGGGCAGTTAATTTTTAAAACATTGAAACAAAACTCTACCATTTCATCTTTTAAGAGTCGAAAAACAGGAAAAAGGTGACACTATCACTTTCAGATTGGAAACAAGCGTGAAAGGACAAGCGCTTGATGACCTTTTCAAATTTAAAGAGTCAGAAAAGATCGAAATGACTACTCAGGAATACTAGGCAAAGGGTGTACCAAATAACCGTGAACTGCAATATACACCTTGGTTACAAAATGAAAGAGAAATTAACCAAGGACCTTCCGTACATGTAGGAAATCTCCCCGAATGTTGTGTCCAGTGTATCATGGGTATAGGGCGGCAGACTCGGCTTCCTATGGATAAAGGATTGAAACCTAGTGGGGTCTCCCTTTAGATACGCAACGGTACGGGGAGCACAAGTCCGTACTAGCATTGTCTAAAGCCAAGAGGCGAACGATAGCTACTAGGTTTAATGACGCCGGAACACGTCTCTAACCTAGACCTCTAAATATTTCATTAATGTTTCAATGCTTCCTTAGGTCAATTGAATAAATTTTAAAGTTGATCTTTAATTACGTTTCAGTTTCAAGGCCCTACCGTATGTCATATGAAAATCTCCTGTATGTAGCTATATGAGAAAAGAAAACTTTCAATTTGATGAATGCTATCTAGTTAAGGGAAGAGCTTCAAATAATGATGGAACAAACATCAAAATTGAAAATTAAAATTTTCCAAACTAGATGACTTTCACTATCCAAAAGTATTCTAAAACATTCAACGAAGTGAATTATGCAATGTAATCTATGCAAGATTCTCTTTTCCAAAAACTATGCAATTGTAATCTATGCACAATTTCCCTTTTCCTTTCAAATAATAAGAATGCACTCAATGCATTTTTTGATAAAATGAGAATATACTTAATGCATGCTTTCAATGAAAGAGAATGTACTCAAAGCGACTTTTAGCTTTCAAACATTAAACAATGTGATCTAAGTTTAATGATAAATCTCAAAATACTCTTTAATGCAATGTGATCTAATGCATTTTAACAAAAAGAACACCTTGAGACGAAAAATAAATGAACGCAAATCTTCTTAATGAAAGATGAATGCAAAAGAGATGTAAACAAACACTAAGAATGCAATCGTTGTTTCAAACACTTTGTAATGAAATCCCTCAAAAGGCAACAAGACATATGAGGTCAAACACAAAGAGGACTTCCAAAGCAAGAGATAAAAACAAGGCATTCATTCCCTTTTACATCAAGAAATCATGGAAAGAAGACATTTCGAACAATGAGCAATGTAATCTATGCTCATATAGTGAAAATAGCGGAAGGGAAAGACACATTGGTGAAGGATTTAGGGAAAAAATCTCAATTTTCATACACCCTGAAATTGGCTCGACTTGTACATTGACAAGTAGTGGCAACTGGCGTGACTTGGTCACTTACAACTAGCGCCAATGGCCAATTGGTGCGGGTTGCTAACTGACAACAAGCGCCAACGCTTGATGATGAAAAAAAACAAAGAAAATCTCCCAACCAAGACCAGACTCACCACTTCAAGCAGAATCTCCAAGACTCAAATGAACCATGTGATCTAGGCTCAAAGTGAGATAGACACAGATCAAGCTTAGAAATCTCAAAACAAAGTAAACCCTAGTACCTTACAGGATTGGCGCGACTGTAAGGCTGAAACTAGCACCATAATAGAATTGGTGCGGGTAATACACTAGAAACCTGCACCAATGGGCATGACTGTCAAGCTGAAAAGCGTGCCAGTCGAGTTTACCAGTCAAAAATAAAAAAGAGAAATCCAACAAGTAGACCAGTGATAATCAAGCTATCCAAAATCCAAATTCACAGAAAGATCCAGCCCAAAGAGCTGATCAAGAAAGCAGAATCAAGAATCAACCGAAAAGACAAGACAAAGCTCCAAGTGTTCAGTTTACAAACTAAACCGGAGATTGACTGAAGCAGCTTTGATCTACTTCACAATTGCAAAGCAAAAGCATTTCGAAGGCTATCTGGCCAACTTCAGGCTTTGTCTATAGCTCATAAAACGAATGACAACAAGCTAACGATCCCCAGTGGAGTCGCCAATTTGTTGTGGAGGTAAATCCCCTCTGAGGACAGAGGCGATCCTTACTAGCCTAGAACGGTTCTAGCAACAATCAATCATGCTATAGCATGGGTCCCTAATTGAAAATAAACCAACTAGTGATGAAGGCTTACCTGGAATCCAACGCAGTCATTGTAGAAGAGGTGGCGCTCCCGTTCATCATCTCTCGCAGATCACGATCCCCACGATCTCCGTGATGGGACACTTGCACATGTGAGAAGAAAAACAAATGCAAGCGTAAAATCCAGTAGATGCAACTATATGTCAATCAGAAAGGACATAACTCATCATCATAAATAACAAAAAGAGTGGACCCATAACCAATAGTCGTTCATTAATAATCAATCAAAGGAAAATTACAACCATAGTTGTGACGCTAAATTCTCCTTCGGAGGGGGTCACTAGTAGAACATGTCACGAAAAGCCTTTCGAGGATGGGACAAACCTCTCTCTTCAGCTCTTGACGATAGTCTCCTTGCTTGAAATTGGCCTTAAGGGAATTATGGAGGCTCTTGCAGCATAAGGCTCTTGGGAATTTGGAAACTTGAAGACTAGCTTGCCATGGAGATGGGAAAGATTTTATAGATGGAGGAAGAGGAGTTGGGATCCCTATAATCATGGGATTGGCCCTATCATCAAGGAAGCTTCCATGAGAGGTGGCAAACCACTTCCTCTCTATGGAAATCCATAGCCAAACCTCCCAACTCAAGATAGATAACAGTCGAGGAATTTGTTAGGACGAAACTTCCGCCATTTATTTTTAAAAAACATTCCTTAAATTGGCTGCCGCGAATGCGACTCTGGGACAGAGCGCCAACTGGCATGGCCTCTTTGAAGTATTTTCCCCATTGGCACGGGTACTGAACTACGTGCCCGCACCAATGCAAAAAGGGCCATTTTTAGGGTTTTTCACAAGGAGATGTCTTCAGGGCATTGAAAGCTCTTGTTCAGAGGGATGTCATGAAAGTGGTTTGAAGCCATGTCACTACTCACAGGTCACGAAATGAGCCCTCCAATGTGCGGGACGGGGATTTCAGGGATGGTGACAAATTACTGTGTAACAATGTCATCTCGATGCGAATTCCATGTCGGTGTGGCTGAGAACAAAGAGGGTTCCCTCTTGTCCTTTTGATCACAGTAGGTTTCCGACAAGTCTTTGACATGGGGGGGTAGCTTTAAGGAGTGAAAAAATAATATTTTCTCGGTCAGAGAAATCATGGACCGAGAAATACCCTTCCAGAAAATTCAACCATATATCTACGACATCTGCATTTATCTGGCCTTCAAATATAGGAATGTTAAAGTTGACATGTACCTTCAAAGGAGTGTCGCCGCCAGAGTTGGTGCAGGATGTAGATGCACCAATAGTGGGCAGCCGTTGAAGGATCTGGACAAATTTATCCATCATCACATTCCTAGTTTCTCGAGGGCCTCCTCGAGCAATATTTTGATAGGATCTACTACTCCATCGTCTTTCTTTTCTTCTGCCATGGGAGGTCATCGGGGTTTTTGAGGTTGATATTGCAACAATGAAATGTGCTAAAATGATTCTCAAAGGCATATTTATTGTTGAGAAATAATAGAAATCCCTAAACATCCAAAAACCTAACCCTAGGAGATGAATTGCAAAAGCTATGGGAATCGCTTGGGTAAATTGGTACATCAATCTTCCAAGGGACATAAATTTGGCATACGATCTCCAATAGACGTGCTCAATACCTTGTTAGAAATATATACCTAATGAATACAACATTTGAGTGGGAAATTCATAGACCCATGCTTCTCCCGATTTTCCAAAAAAAAATCCTTTGGGGCCTCAAAACGACACCATAAGTTTAGGACCTGAAAAATTGCTAAAAATAGTAAGTAGTGCTAAAACAGGAAAAATGAAATAAACAATGGTGGGGGTTCAAATGGAATAGGTTTGAGGCCAACAATATCAACCTGGATCATTAGTTCCTCAAAACAACTCTAGAAGTTCGTCATCCGAAAAATTGCTAAAAATAGTAAATTGTGCTGAACCTGAAAAATTGAAAGAACTAATGGTGCGGGTCCAAATGGAATAGGTGGGTGGACACCAATATCCACCTAGATAATTCCTCCCTTTTTAGGAATAAATGGTCCCCATTGCATTATGTTCCTCCATGAGAGGAAAGTTCTATTGAACTTCGTAGTGGATTTGTCAAGGATGTTGTGGACGTGCTGGCAGACGAGTTGGAAGACATGTTGGATATGTTCAATAAATTTGGTTACCTTAGAAAATACATGTGTGGATTATGTTTTTGTAGTCACTTGAGGTATGGAAACATTAGGCAGCAGTGCACCAGGGATCATATCAATGGAGTGTTTGTCCTGATAGTGTATAGGAACATTTATTGGTAAGGAGAAAATGTACTTTGTCCGTATGCTACAGCCATACAGCGGAGCCCTATTTCAAGGTTGTGGCCACAATATTCCTCTTCCCCTATGATCGATTTGTAAGGAAAATAAATTTCATGGTTGGAAATCAATTTTACTGCTTTTTTTTGCAATAGTCAAAGAGATGGCAGGAGGGGGTACTACCTCCGGTATTCGGTATAATTTATTTCCCAAAGTAATAACTAAAGAATGAGGCATAAATTCATAAACATCATGTCACCTCCACATGTATGGTTGGCCCAATAATACATCAGCTACATTAAGAGGAGCAACATCACACAATACCTCATCCATGAATGGCTTGTTGTTGTACGAAAGGCAGCACTATTGGCGGACGCGGAGATAACTCCCAGGTTTAAGCCACCCGATGGTATACAACTAAAGGTGTGTTATAGTCAGTAGGTCGAGGCACTTCATGACCTCTGCTGAAATGATGATCTTTTGGCTTCCACTATCAATGAGGAATTACAGTGGAGAACCCTTTACCCACATATTTGAATGGAAGAGGCACTCCCCCTCCTCTCGATCCTCGGGATCCTCCCTTTGGAGCTTGGTGGTGGAAACAATGGAACTGGGGTATGTATCAATGATTTTCTTCACTTTGTCATCTCCATTGTTTGGGTCTGGCTTGGGATCAGAACATACATCTGATTCGGGTGCCTTAAGTTCGACCACCAATGGCTATTTGACCCGACACTCATTTGTGTTGTGAGTGGGGCTGTTATGAAACTCACACCACATCCGTGTGTCCTTATTTGGGTTTTTGGTGTTGTTTTGTGTTCCCCTCTTTGGATTTCCCCCCTATTCTGTGGTTTGAGGGCGCCTTTCCTCGGCTTCAGAATTGCGGATCGAAAGTATTGCTTCTTCTGCTTAAATTGATGCTTGATCTTGGTGGCATGGATACATGTCGTGCCAAACGAAGTAATATCGATGAACTCCATTTCCTCCTAATAGTGTCTATGAAGATATTTGCAGTACTTGAGCACCAAATGTCTCTTAGAATATTTAATACCCAACTTTGTGCATAGGGTATGGAAAAAATTTGTCAGTTCATGCACATCTTGATCCCTTTGTTGCCACAACATGGTCCATTAGATGTATTTCTCGTCATAGCTCCCCACAGGGTAATATTGTTCCTTGATGTCGTCTCGGAATGAATTCCAAGTGGATGTGGCCGAGAAAAAAGAGGGTTCCCTCTCATCCCTTTTCTCACAGTTTATTTCCCATGACTCTTTGACATGGGGGGTGGCTTTGAGGAGTGTAAAAACAATATTTTCTAACTTACAGAAATCATGGACCAAGAAATACCCTTCGAGAAAATTCACCCATCTATCTATGACGTCTACATCTATCTGGCCTTCAAATACATGAATGTTGAAGTTGACCTATACCTTAAAAGGAGTGGCACCTCTAGAGTGGGTGCAGGATGTAGATATGTCGCCCGTTGGCAGCTGTTGAAGGATCTAGGAAAAGTTATCCATCCTTGTGTTCCTCTTTTTCTCAAGGGCCTCCATCATCTTTCTTTTCATCCACCACGAAAGTTCTTCGGGGTTTGCAAAGCTAATCTTGCAAGGGTTCAACTAGATCGAGACCTAACTCCTTATACCCGGACTGTGTTGGGGACATGCAAAGAAAAATAAAGAAATACCATACTGCTATGGTACCACTGATGTAGATTTATGTAGGAATTCAATAAAATATAGAAATAGACATAAACACAGAGATGCAATGGAAATAGAACCAAATTTCAATAATAACAAATGACTGAAATATGCTTACTGACATAATGGAAATAAAATAGCTATGGCACTAGTAGTTTATCTTTAAGAAGAGATGTGGCACCTATAGGCCTTTGAACTGTGTTATAATGAGGCTCTAAGACCTATTTATTTTTTAGAAACAGTAGAACATGCTAAACATCGAAAAACCTATCCCCGAGAGATAAGGAGCCAAAACTATGGGCCACATTTGGGTAAAATGGTACATCAATCTTCCCGGGGACGTAACTTCGGCATACAATCCTCGTTTGATGCCTCAATACCTTGTTAGAAAGATCAATTTGAGGAATGCAAATTTTGATTGAGTAGTCCAATGTTTCTCCTGTATTTCCAAAAAACTTCGTTTACAGCTTCAAATGACTTTGAAAGTTCAGGACTCGAAAGCTACTAAAAATAGTAAGTTGTGCTAAAAATGAAAAACTGAAAGAACTGATGGTACAGGTTCAAATGGAATAGGTGGGTAGCCACCAATGTACACCTGGATGATTAGGGCCTCAACATGGGTCTAGAAGTTCATAACGTGAAAAACTGCAAAAAATAGTAAGTTGTGTTGAAACTAAAAAACTTAAAGAAATAATGGTGTGGGTCCAAATGGAATAGGTGGGTGGCCACCAATATCCTCATGGATCATCAAACAAGGTTTCCAATTGTCTCCTACCCTCTTAGGTTTATATATCGACAATATTGAAGAGTGGCTAAATTTGCAAGGGGGTGACAGTATCCATTTAAGAAATTTTGCTATAAATCTTCTTTTATAAGAAGATGACCTTATTCTAATTTCTAAATATTCTCTTTGTTTGCAGTAGCACTTACTTTCCCTTGAGCACTTTTGTAGAAATTGTTGGCATGTGTTGTCCTTGATGGCAACCTAATTGATGATTGGCAATGATTGGCAATATGATGCAGAGTGTTGTCCTTGATGGCAACCTACTTGATGAAGTTGATGCCAACAGAATTGGCAAAGGTAGCAAAGAAGAACAAAAGGAGAAGAGACAGAATGGGAGAACAGCAACACGCATTCAAAAAGGATGGGCAGCGCCATTTTCCAGTGGAATGAAGACATTTGTAGTTCCAGACTACGGAGGAGCAGATTTTATTTAAAAACAGTCATTTCGGGCATTTAAGCCCTTAACAACCAAGTATGAAGGAAATTGACTAAAACAACGGAGGTCCTTTAAGTTTCTGAAAAGGAAAGATCAAGTGGTCCCCACCACCTCAGCGCAAATCGCAAGATCGCAAGTTTTGAAGCTTAAATGTTTTGTTGATGTGGATATTTGCGATGTGCGATCATCGCGCCGTCGCACCATCACAACATCGCAATGTCGCAAAATCACCCTCCGCCCAAGCCAAACTTTATTGATTGTTGCGATATGCGATTATCGCAATATCGCACATTTTTTATTTCCGCCATCGCAAGTTGCATTGTTTGCGACGTGTGATCATCACGCCAACACACAATCACAATATCGCACATTCAAGTGTTCCGACTACGATGTGGGCCCGGGGTCAAAAAATGAAATCCCGTTTGTTTGAAGATTGAAGTCCAGGTTAAAAGTTCATTAAAATTTGATTAAAAGTAATGTTACGGAGGCAGTGTAAAGTTTTAAAATAACCGAAAGGTTATATGAATATATTTTATTGCTGAGTCAGCGGCACTAAGTGAAGGAAAGGAATCACGTGCGGGTTTTATGAAGCCGATTTGCCCATTTCTCACCGCCTTTTTGGGATAAGCGGTAATTTTTGGTTGGGTAGCGATTCCATTGATTGGGTAACACGCATCCCTATATGACTCTACAAAACTGCCTGTCACTACGCGCCATTGCGCGTTATTGTTCGACCACGGATGTCCAGCGAAATTGATGAGCACAGTTGATCTAGGAAGGGGTCATCGGATGGTGTTCGCTTGATGAAGATGCACGAAGGATTATCCAGCGTATGGTGCGGGAATTTGATTGGATTGTTAACCATATAGGTGGGGGGGCAGAGCTAAGTTTTAAATATTATGACCACACCAATCCATTGTAAATGATTTATTAATCATAAACTTATATGGCGAAGATAAAGTTCCTTTTTGGGTCATTTCGTGTTGTAAAAGCAATTTTGTATGTTTCGGGGAGGTCATGACTATAGTGGATTGTTGGACCCCATCCAAGAATACCATTAGCCATTCATGTTTTTGACTCATGCTTTTACTAAAGGCAAATCTATATAAGGTGATGAGAATGATGAAGAAGGGTGTAGGCGTGAGGGTTGAAAAAGAAGAATTCCTCAAAGGAATATCTGTATGGACAGACGACGTGCTTAATTGATGATTCTGAGTCTATGATGCACCCATCGAGATATTGATCTCAAGGTGATGAGTCTTGAGTTTATTTAACAGAAGAAACGATGAAGAGCTGGCGCATGTTTGTTGAAGAACACATATGAATCTGGGTAAGTTTATATAGATTTGGCCTGCTCTACAAAATATATCATTACAGATCTATATAGGAAAAGCACGTATATATGCGGGTCATATACATTAAAAGTGCATATGACAGTTGGGTTTTCTGAAGATTAATATACACAGAAGGATACACGGGATGTTGAATACATATATTCTCTGAAGTTTGGGTTATTTCTGATATTCTGGTTACAGTGGTCTCACTGTTTTGTTATGAAGTTTTGGGAAAAATATGTTTGTTGATGATTGAATAAAGGGTTGCGTTGAAGCTGCTTGATCCAGTGTGAAAATTGATGAAACGTGGTCTGCAGTAGATCTGAGGGTCGAAGCCTTCAGTAAGGGGGCTTTAGCTCCCGTCCATTGGTAGCTGCTAAACGAGAGCAGGGGGTAGTAGCTCCCTTCTATGAGAGGCTGGTAAACGAGAGAAGGTTGTAGACTTCTACAGGTGGGTGCCTGTGTGCTGGTATAAGTCTACACCAGCATATATTGTAAGAATTTTTCTCTATAATAAATATTGAAGACTGTAATTGCAACAACGGTGGTTTTCTCCCGAATTGGGTTTCCACCTTAAATCCTGGTGTTCATATGTGTTTTTTATGTTTGATGCTCTGTTCTGATATTTATGTTCATGCTCACTACTCATCTGATGAATGAATAATGAAATGCTCTAAGTAAATACATAATAAGATATATGGACATACATGTTGGATGCAATAATGTAACATATGGTTTTAAGAGAAAGAAAAGAAAAATTGTTCAGCCCTAAATACTGATTCACCCCCCCTCTCAGTATTTTTCCCAACAATTGGTATCAGAGTGGGTTCTTCTACATAAGCTTGATAGCTTGAAGGAGATCCATCAATGGGAAGGAAGCAAAAGAAGAGACTACTCAAAAGGATATATCTCAGAAAACATGTGCAGCAGCAAATGAAGAAGATGAAACAGGTACTAATTGTTGTTCTTGTGATTCACTTTCTTGTGCATGCAATGGTGAAGATAGTGAAAGTAACGGTATGAGTCTAGAAGCAAACCTCAAAATCAATGATGAAGATCCATTTAAAAGGAAGGAATCTATCTACCAAGATATGATCTCCAGAATGAATGGACAGATAGAAACAATGAAGGAACAGATAGAAATATATCAAAGACTATAGGATAAAGTAACCAATCGAAGTGAAAGACTTGAAGCAGAAATCATCTATTTGAAATCATATCTCAAAACATCAAATAAGAAGAATGAAGAACTCCTACTATCATTTGAAAAGGAAGGACGTGAAGCAGAAATCATCTCGCTCAAAACAAATCTGGAAAAATCAAATAAGAAGAATGAAGAACTTCTACAAACATTTGAAGAACAAGAAAATGAGTTGAAGGAAGAGATTTTAAAATTGAATAATCAAGTAGAAGAAGGAAGAAGATTCGAAGAAAGTATGAAGAAGCAATGCCAAAAATTGGAGGTTGAGGTAAATATTTTGAATGGTAAATTAGAAGAAAAATATAAACTCTTGAGGTTTCAAGATAGTACTAAGATTCTGGACAATATTCTTAGTAGTCAAAGGTCTCCTTCTGTTAAATTTGGTTTTGGTTTTCATGAAACTGTTAAAGGAGAATCTAGTTCACAAGGAAGTGCTAAAGATTCAAAGGATATCAATGCAAAACCTGAAGTGTTGGAAGAAACAAAAGGTCAACCGACAATCATGAACTCTCAAAAGAAATCATTCCCTCCTAACTATAGAAGGATCAATAATGTTGAATGCTTTAAATGTCATAATTATGGGCATGTTGCAGCCAATTGTAGAAGCATATCATTTCAGTCACAAACAAACAGATTCTACTCAGAAAGGTACTGAGGTTTCTTCAAGGGATATTTTTTTTCATCCAGCAAGTTTGGTCATAAAGCAGCTAATTGCAATAGAAGAAAGAATAGAAAAACACATTATGATCCTTATGCTCACGTAAGATGTTATGCTTGTAACAAGTATGGACATGTAGAAAAAGAATGCAGGATGAATAGATCTGAGAAATTGGACAATTTCTAGCACACAATAAGAAACTTTAAGCTAAGCTGGAAAAAGAAGGAGGATCGGTCAGAAACGTAGTGAATATTGACCCTACTGCAGTCATCCGCTTCTAAAGCTTACTTCTCATAATGACTGTAGGAGTGATGTGAGATACATTATAGGAATCAGTAATGTATCATCACAGGGGGAGCAATGTATGGTGATTCTCATGGTTGATTTGGTAATTCTAGTTATGTTTATTTCTGACAGTGCATCTGATGTGAAGAAGACAGGTACAGGTGGTACAAATTCAGGGGGAGAAAAAGGAGTGTGAAATTTTCAGTATTTCACTTTCCATACGTGGGTTTCATGAACAAAAGCCACGTATACACGCGAGTTCTGCTGGAGACAGTCGCGTATGCTTTTTTGATAAGAAAAACATTAAGATAGCTAAAGATCAGGAACATAGATTTAGGGGGAGCATCAGTCTAAATACTAATGATTGGATTGTTGGCATTGTATCTTCTTATTTCTTGGTTCTCATGCTCAAATGATGATGACATGTTACATGGTTTCTTATGATGAAATTATGGATGATTGCTTGACTCATATTATCTATTGAAGAAGTTGTTCTGGTATAATAATTCCTCTTGCAAAGAATATGTTGATGCTGCAAAGAGTCTGGAGGCTTGGTTACTGATGTGCTTATGCTACAACTGATGGATGACACTTGAAAACATAGCTACACTGTCCTATATTTCCTCTCTCATATAATCCGGGGAAGCGTTCGAATATCTCAGATAGAAGATGGGTGTTATCTCTATCATTCAGAAGAAAAAAACTGCTTAAGCGCAAAAGATTAAATTGGATACGCGGATTTCCTGAAACATAGTCGCGTATATACGCAAGTTTATACATAGAAAGTCGTGTATGGTTGGTTGCTGACAAATTTTTCTGGGTCAGCATTTTTCAACACAAGCTGTGGTGCTATTTGGTTTCTCTGGTGATGTTTCAGCTCTTATATTTCTGTTTAATTATCTGATATTGGGTGAAGATGCCTTGATGAATTGCTGCTGAAAGTGTTCAGGATGCACAAGCTAAGGGGGAGCATTGGTCATTTGGAAAGGATGCATTGGATGAATAGTTTCAGGAGGAGCATTAGCCTTGCTGAATGTAATACATTGTTGGCATTATGATGATTCTGAATTATGATCTCTCTTGAGGTCCTTTTGATATTGGTTATAAAAATTCATATGTGTAATTTGATGAAAAGGCTATGACCTATGATGTAAATTGTAATATTAAATCATGTAAAGGGCTTGGTCAAATTTCTAAACCCACTTGGTTGGGTAGTTGAGTCAAATTGTGTAAACCCACTAGGTTGGGTACTTGAGTCACTTATGTAAATCCACTTGGTTGGATCATTGATGTAAGTATGAGTCCTTGGTGATAGGATGGATCATAGAGTCATGTACTTCATTACAAAATATGTTTGAAGATTCAGCGTGAACTCAGAGGGAGCATTGTAACTTCCGTACACATCAGATCTATAGAGCTCTTCTTTCTACTTGTGAAGAAAAACCTTACTTTTCTTTTTGATCCACCCTTTGCCCTTGATGTCAAAGGGGGAGAGTATCATGGTGTTTGAATAAGGGGAGAGTATCATAGTATTTGATGTATCTATCTGTTGTGGTGATCAAACACCATCATAGTTGCCATCAAGTCCAAAGGGGGAGATTGTTGGCATGTGTTGTCCTTGATGGAAACCTAATTGATGATTGGAAATGATTGGCAATATGATGCTGAGTGTTGTCCTTGATGGCAACCTACTTGATGAAGTTGATGGCAAAAGAATTGGAAAAGGTCAGCAGAGAAGAACAGAAGAAGAACAGAAGGAGCAGAGACAGAATGGGAGAAAAGAATACAAAGGCACAGTAGAGTTTTTGGTAAACAACAACACAAATTCAAAAAGGATGGGCAACACCATTTTACAGTGGAATGAAGACATTTGTAGTTCCAGACTATGGAGGAGTAGAGTTTATTTAAAAACAGTCATTTTGGGCATTTAAGCCCTTAACAACCAAGTATGAAGGAAATTGATTAAAACAACGGAGGTCCTTTAAGTTACTGAAAAGGAAAGATCAAGTGGTCCCCACCACCTTAGCGCAAATCGGAAGATCGCAAGTTTTGAAGTTTAAATGTCTTGTTGATGTGGATATTTGCAATGTGCAATCGTCGTGCTGTTGCACCATCGCAACATCGCAATGTCGCAAAATCACCCTCCACCCAAGCCAAACTTTGTGGATTGTTGCGATATACGATTATCGCAATATCACACATTTGTTATTTCTGCCATCGCAAGTTCCGTTGTTTGCGACGTGCGATCATCGCGCCATCGCACGATCGCAATATCGTACATTCAAATGTTCCGACTACGATATGGGCCCGGGGTCAAAGAATGAAATCCCGTTTGTTTGAAGATTGAAGTCCGGGTTAAAAGTTCATTGAAATTTGATTAAAAGTAATGTTACGGAGGAAGTGTAAAGTTTTAAAATAACCGAAAGGTTATATGAATATATTTTATTGCTGAGTCAACAACATTAAGCAAAGGAAAGGAATCAGGTGCGGGTATTATGAAGCTGGTATGCCCATTTCGCACCGCCTTTTGGGGATAAGCGGTAATTTTTGGTTGGGTAGCGATTCCATTGATCGGGTAACACGCGTCCCTGTACGACTCTACAAAACTGCATGTCACTACGTGCCATTGCGTGTTATTGTTCGACCACGGATGTCCAGAGAAATTGATGAGCACCGTTGATCTGGGAAGGGGTCATCGGATAGTGTTTGCTTGATGAAGATGCACGAAGGATTATCCAATGTACGGTGCGGGAATTTGATTGGCTCGTTAACCATATAGGTGGGGGACCGGAGCTAAGTTTTAAAGATTATGACCACGCCAATCCATTGTAAATGATTTATTAATCATAAACTTATATGGCGAAGATAAAGTTCCTTTTTGGGTCATTTCGTGTTGTAAAAGAAATTTTGTATGTTTTGGGGAGGTCATGACTATAGTGGATTGTTGGACCCCATCCAGGAATACCATTAGCGGTTCATGGTTTTGACTCATGGTTTTACTAAAGGAAAATCTATATAAGGTGATGAGAATCATGAATAAGGGTGTAGGCGCGAGGGTTGAAAAAGAAGAATTCCTCGAAGGAATATCTGTATGGATAGACGATGTGCTTAATTGATGATTCTAAGTCTATGATGCACCCATCGAGATATTGATCTCAAGGTGATGAGTCTTGAGTTTATTTAACAGAAGAAACAATGAAGAGATGGCGCATGTTTGTTGAAGAACATATATGAATCTGGGTAAGTTTATATAGATTTGGCCTGCTCTACAAAATATATCATTACAAATGTATATAGGAAAAGCACGTATATATGCGTGTCATCTACATTAAAATTTCATATGACAGTTGGGGTTTCTGAAGATTAATGTACACATAAGGATACATGGGATGTTGAATACATATATTCTCTAAAGTCTGGGTTATTTCTGATATTCTAGCTACAGTGGTCTCACTGTTCTGTTATGAATTTTTGGGCAAAATATGTTTGTTGAATATTGAATAAAGGGTTGCATTGAAGCTGCTTCATCCAGTGTGAAAATTGATGAAACGTGGTCTGCAGTAGATCTGAGGGTCGAAGCCTTCAGTAAGGGGGTTTTAGCTCCCTTCTAGTGGTAGCTGGTAAACGAGATCAGGGGGTAGTAGCTCCCTTCCAGGAGAGGCTAGTAAACAAGAGCAGGGGGTAGTAGCTCCCTTCTAGGAGAGCTGGTAAACGAGAGAAGGTTGTAGCCTTCTGCAGGTGGGTGCTATTGTGATGGTATAAGTCTGCACCAGCATATATTGTAAGAAGTTTTCTCTATAATAAATATTGAAGACTGTGATCGCAGCAACGGTGGTTTTCTCACGAATTGGGTTTACACCTTAAATCCTGGTGTTCATATGTGTTGTTTATGTTTGATGGTCTGTTCTGATATTTATGTTCATGCTCACTACTCATCCGATGAATTAATAATGCAATGCTCTAAGTAAAGACATAATAAGATATCTGGACATACATGTTGGATGCAATAATGTAACATATGGTTTTAAGAGAAAGAAAAGAAAAATTGTTCAGCCCTAAATACTGATTCACCCCCCCTCTCAATATTTTTCCCAACAGAAATGTGGGGATGCAACTCAATACGATCAAAACCAAAGAAGTGGTTTTCTATACCAAAATAAAACTTATCGAGAATAAGTTTCACTTTGAAGGAAACATTCTGGAAGAAGTTGCGGATTAAAAATACCTCGGAATTGAGTTCAATAGAAATCTAAGATGGGATGGATGTAGAAAACAAATAATTTTTTGGGGTTTGAAAGAATTATATGCTTTTCAAAATAAGTTTAGATAGGGAGAGTTATGTGACTTGAAAACCTCTCTAACTCTTTTTGTCTTCTTAATAATTCTGGTGATTCTCTATGCTTGTGAACTGGTGGCCAATAGTACATCCGACATGCAGTGGAAACAAATTGAGAAAATTCAAAAGTGTTTCATTAAAAAAAAAAACCCAAAATTAATCGTCCTCAGATATATAGAGGATTTTCGCTCACAAAACGTCGATGAACTCATTGATTTCGTTAGAATTCAAATTATTTGTAATTCAGAATTCACGTGGTGTGATATCAGATAGCGTCTAGAGAAGAAGTCTGTATACAGACTCAGATAGTAGTTTTACAGACGACTCAGAAGAAGATGAAACAGAAGAGGAGGAAGTGTGGGTAAATAGCAGTGTTCTTGCAGCACTTGATGCGTTGCCCTCAGTTATATTAGGTTGCGAAGAAAACGAAAGTGAGGATGCGGTCACCTGCCCTATCTGTCTCGAAACATTTTTCACAAGTGATTCTGTGAAACAATTACCATGCAAACATAACTATCATGCAAAGTGCATTTTGTTATGGTTTGATCGTAAGCATTCATGTCCAACATGCAGACGCCGGTTTCTGTTGGTCCAAGACAAGCTTGTAGTTCTCAACTTAAATGAATTAACTTGAATATTAGTGGAACCAAGTAGAATATTAGTTTAAACTTTGTAGTTCTAGTTTGCTAAATTATGGAATGACAAATATTTGAATTAATTTGATGTTACAGTTTAAAATTATTATACTTTGGAAATATAGTAATAAGGCGATGTTGTTTTGTTTATTATCAACTATATAATACTGATTTAGAATGCCTTCTAAGGACCCTAGGGTTGTGAATTGATATTTAAATAATATTTCTCCCTGCTTCTTATTTAGTATGTAATAGATAAATTCTTGTGCCTCCTAGTTCCATGGGTATCTATAACCATGATTTTTAGTCTACCTAAATATTGATTAGTTTTTTGAATTTTCTATTTAGTTAGCTCTCTCTCTAATGTAGTTAACATTGCAAGAGTGTTACGAAAATTACAAGACTGCTACTAGAATGTAATTCTAGGTGAAGATTCTAATGTCTCCAACTCTATGGTGTCTACATATTTTGAAATGATAGGTTGCATAGAAACTTGTGCTTCCCGACTTAATGATAATAATGGGCAATTGAAGGAAGGGATTGGTTCAAACTCAAGATTCTAGACTACTAGTTGAAATTCGTGATATGTGATATTACCTTTATTTACGATATGTTTACACATATTATCTCAAAATCCACTTTAACATTCCATTTGATAGAGAATTATGGGAATACCTCCTCTATCCTCATGTTTACTTGTTGGGGCTTGAGAATTTTACTAGATGAGATCCTCCTCCCATAGTGGTCATTTACTTGTGAGAGAATGTGGGATAATTATGTAATATATGGATAAGGTAACATAGTTCATGTTATCATGAGATTTATGCAATAGGGATTATTCTCTAAATCCACTAGGAATAGCATACTTAGTGTTCTAGATGAGATATTTTCTTATGCTATGTGTTTGTATTTACTTTAGAAGTTATAAAGGAATTAGCATATATAATAAAAAATGAATAGTATCACACAACTTTTTCACCTACCAAACATTAATATGGACATTGATGGATGTTTGAGCTATCTAAAAGCCCTCATACATGACCTAAATAATAATGAAGAACCCTCCAAATTGTCATTAACCACTTCTTTACACACAGTTGTTACATCCGTTGCTAATTCCAAATATCCATTAACTAAAATTTACAATTATAAGGCTAAAATATTTGAATATTATAGAAAAATTCTCAATAAAATGCAATTTAAAAACCTAAACATTTCCATACAAGAACTGATAACATTGTTTATTGACTTGAGAATCCAATGATGTGTTGGAGTTGATTATTTGTACTCATTAACTTTGTCCCCATGAAAATTAAATCAAAATATGAAATCAAGACGAAGTCATCTAAATGTGAATCCTTCACAATATTTTTACATAACCTTGGAAGAATCGAGCGACAAATGAAATGTTTGGTCTCTTGGTGGTAAGAAATATATTGTTTCCCAAAACATATATATCTCTGATGGTTACATTCCAAAATTCATTGCAGGTGAACTTCAAATTTTGTTTCTTTACTGTAGGAGGGTTACATTCTACCAAACCAAACCTTGTTCATAATTATTCAAGGTACTTATTTTGGGAGATTGTTGGTTCACTTCAATGTTGAAGTAGTATGGAAGATGTCCCAAACATATCATCCCAAATCAATTATTCAACTCATTATTTTTGGATGCAATATAAATCCTTTAATAGTTCACCGTCATCAACTTACACTACAAGATATAGAAATAGTTTATCCGACCATATTAACAAATAGAGTTGTATCATAAAGATTAAAATGTTTGATATTCAAATTTCAGAATATTTTCAATTAACTTTTAACACCATGCTTATGATCATTTCATTAGGCCATATAAGAATTAAATGAGTTTTCACACTTTTTGTTCTTGTCCCTTTACAACAAAATCTTCCAATTAATACATGAAACATCTTCTTTCAAGTATCATTTCATGAAATTAGTCTTCAAATCTATTTTATGAAATTTCCATCCATTTTTTATAGTCAAGTAAAAGAGAATATGTATGATGGTTGACATTGTTGTATGATAACAAGTCTAATCATAATCAATGCCTTCTTTCTATAAAAATAAATTTTCCATTGACCTTTCTTTGTGCTCGTCAAGTGAACCATATAATTTGTACCTTTTCTTGTAGACACAGTTGCAACTAATTGGTTTAGTTACAAAGAAAGAATCCACCAACTTCCATGTGCCATTATTAATAAGACCACAGTTATTATAACTAGAAGTGTCTTATTTCAAAAGAATTTGCTTAAAAATTAGTTGATAAATTCAATTTGAAATCATTTGAAACATTTGTTTCATCTAATGAAGCAAGTCAATTATGAGGTCAAGCTAACCAATAAATTATGATCAAACATGTTCAAGTAGCCCTCTATTTAGTTCAAGTAAATTAAAAATTCTTCCCTTTAAAATTTACCCTCTATGATATCAAATTTTGACCTCCCAGAATATTCCCATAAACTATACCTCCCTGGAATTTCAGCCCAAATTTTCAGCATATCTAGAATGTTACTCAATAACCGTGCAAAAATAAATTCACGAGTATGAGGTCTAGAGAGATAGAAGTTAGAGATGAATTCATCCTTCTTTTCCTTTTTTCTTCTTCTCCTTATCTTATAATCAAAGAAATTGTCTTTTCTTGTGTGAGGTCTAATGGTACCTTGAGGAGGAGGTATATTTCTCAATATATAGTGGTATTTCTATCCAAATGGGTTTGTCTCTTCACTCCTAATGAATTGACGAATTGATCCAAAAATTCAAAATTCAAAATTTCAAATTTTCTCTTTTAAATAAGATTTGAAGAATGTGTCTCATAATAATTGTTTCAAGGGCTAATCAAAGAAAACTACATGAATAACATGTCTCACAATTACATTATGTATTTCAAGGGATAAAATATAAATTATTAACCATGAACATAACTACAAAAATCAAAAACCTCTATGGTGTGTGATTGAAGCTATGGTTCTCATCTTTCCAACCTCATTATAATGAACAAATTAAAGTATTATGTGGTGGTTGGAACTTCGTGATGGATATATTGTGCTCTAAAAGGAGATTTTAGTATTGATAAAAGATATGGATCCTCCATTCAATATTTGGGATTGCAATATCAAATTCATAATATCTAAATATGTGTTCGATAAAGTTATTATTGATGTCAATAAAGAAACATTGTTCTAGAAGCCTTAGTAGAAGCAAGCTCTAATATTCTCTAAATAAAAAATGATATGATGGTGATAAAACCCTAAGTTCTTAGAAAAATCCCTATGTATCAAACTCTAGCAATTAGTTGTATAATCATAAGTTTTTCATGGTAAAAATGGAAAATCTATCTATTTTATGATTTGATATACCTAAATACTTGCATTCAATTCGTTTTATCTCCACTACGGTTGATTGGAAAGTCTTCCAAAAACTAGGAATTCTATTATACAATTATATTATACAAATGGAATTGAATCGAGGGCACTGCACATAGGAAACAAAACAAAACATGAAGAAGCTAAAGTAGATTAGAAATTTGGATTGCAACTTGTGGAGAATCATTGTGATTTTTTTGTAACCTGTGGTGTTTATGGTGTTTGTAGTTTTAATTGTATCAGACCTATTTGTGAATTCCCTATTGATGGCGAACCTAATAAACTATTAGAGTCTAATAATCCTTGAAATGGATGTTTAAAATTGGTGCCTCTTGGTGCTTGCAAGGAAACTGTCACTATATATATATTGAAGAGAATTGTTCTATATGGTCTTTATCTTCCTGTAGCTGAAACCTAAAGTTTATAGTTCTGGATGAATACAGTCTTGCAGCCTTTAGACTTATATATTGAAATATATTGGACCTGATCCTTGTCATGTTCTGCGGAGTGTGGAGGACATCCATTCGACCTATGGAACCATCTTAGAAGACATATGGAATTACTTCAAAATCTTCTACTAGGTTGGAGAATTTTGGAAAGAGTAAAATTTTTGAGGGGATTGCAACCTTAACATTATAATTTTGAGACTGCTGAATACCTCTTAATTTGTACCTAATATCTCGATCAATACATAAAAAATTTCTTACAAGAGATCCACTTGTTGGAGACTTTGTGAATTATACAGTGATCCCGATCTTCTCTTGTCAACATAACTAGTTAGAAGCATAGACTTTCGATTATTTAACCCTGTTACCATTTGGAAGCTTTTCTTTATAAATTTTTGTTGGCAGTTTCAAGAATAATTGAGCATAATTTCTACGGGATTTTGATGATTTTTTTGTAAAAATTCTTGTGGGGAAATTTGGATTTGAAGGTTAGCATTGGAGAAGAATGTATACATTTATTATAGCATGTACAACAGATCTGCTGAGAAATAATTTCCTTTATCAGGTATCCTTTCATGAAAGTAGTCTTCACATCCACGTTACTAAATTTCCATCCATTTTTTAGTCTTAAGTAAAAGAGAATGTGGATGATGTCTTAGGTTGTTGTCCGAGAACAAGTCTCATAATAAGAAATGCCTTCTTTGTATCAAAATATTTTTTCCATGACCCTTGATTTGTTCTTTTCATGTGAGCCATATAATTTGTACCTTTTCTTGTAGACCTACTTGCATCCAATTGGTTTAGTTAGAAATTCAGCATCCAACAGCTTCCATGTCCCATTATTAATAAGACCATCATACTTATCCTGAAAAGTATATTATTCCAAAGGAATTTGGTTCAAAATTAGTTGATACATTTAATTCGCAATCATTTGAAACATTTGTTTCATATACATCAACTAAATTATAAAGATCTACATCACCTTTATTGATTTTTCAAGTACAGTTGATAAAATACTAATAATTACTTAAAATGTTGTAGATATTATTTCAACAATTCATGATTATCATTAAGCCTAAAAAAACCCACTTGACCCAAACCCAATAACCTTTTCTTAGTGAAATTCTTCATTTCAACAATAGATACATCTAATGAACCTAGTCAACTTTGTGATCAAACTAACCAAAAAGTTATAATCAAACCTATTCAAAGAGCCCCATATTTAATTCAAGTCAATTCAAACATATTCACTTCAACATAGGCCCTATTTGATTTCCTTAAGGTGAATTTTGACCTCATATAATATTCCGAGAAACTCGGCCTCCCTACAATTTTAGCATGCCCAAAATTTCGGGTTGTAGAGAATGTTACCCATAAACTACCCAAAATACTTCTCTCTGAATTCCTCTCTCATCTCAATAAAATTTCCCCCCACCTCGAGTTCACTATGGATCTTGAAGAGTACTTATCCCTTACATTCCTAGATGTCCTCGTCTCATGCCTTTCTCACGTATCCCTTACCCACCAAGTATTTTGAAAGAAGATCCACATTGATAGGTATCAACATGTTAATTATCACAACCATAATCCTCATAAATATGTCATTATTAAAGCCTTTGTCACTCTACCCATTTAAATCTACTCCTCCCAATCTTTTCCAAATGAAATAACACATCTCAATAAAGCTCTAAAGTCTAATGGTCACTCAAATGCCCGTATGATCAAAGCCTTCCATTCTCGCCTCCATCCCTACCCTAAAAACTACCCGTGCACCCCTCCCTTAGCCAAATTTACCCTTCCTTAAATTCAAGTAGTTACGGATCAATTATGTAAGATCCTTTCTTAAAAGAACATAACAGCCTTTCTCAAACCCAATAAAACCCCCAACCCGCTCTTTAGAACAACCAAGGATAAACATGACCCTATGACATGTCTTCAAAATCTGCCATTGTTGAACACTCTCATTCTACCAAACACCTTATTTGTTTTGACAAGACCAAAATCTTAACATCTTCCACATTTCACACCAATCCGGTCATTATATAAGCCCTGGAAATCAAAAGGAATCATATAAACAATTATAATCATAATGATGGTTATCATTTAAGCTAGTCCTCGCAACCCACCACCTATTTCTTATCATTTAAGCATGGCTCCTATAATTCAAAATCCAACTCTCCTTAATCTTCCCTTCCCCTTAACAATACTCCTTCCCCATTACCTTAGAGAATTATTCCCTTAATTAATATTTTTATATCTATATTTCTATATTTCTATATTTTTTTTTACTATTTTTCCTAATGAAAAATTCTTCCCGTTTTTCAATAATCTAAATTCTATTGTTTTCCTTTATTTATTAAAAATGTTTACTTTCAACAAAATCTACATCAAAAATTTTAGATTCAACTTACTTTACATCAAAAAGTTAATATATTCCTTCCTTTGATCTTAATTTAGATATTTCCGCCTCTATTAACAAAACCCTTTGTTAATACATATATTTATAATTCTCATTTTATTGTCTACCTCCTTTTTTGAACTTTTATCAAAGATTATGTAATTTTTAATTCTAATTTTATTTTATTCTAATTTTGACTTGAGTAACTATTTATTCCTATTCTTCTTACCTCAATTAACTAATAATCAATGATTGCTCCAATAACAAACATTTTAGGGAATTTTTTATTTAATTATTTAATTTAGTGAAAATTTTCATTTTTCTAACCTAGTTTAATTCTTTTTTTATTCAAAATTTATATAAAATTAATTAATTCCAAAGGTTAATTCCATTTTATCCCCTTTTATTGAATTGTGCGCAAATAATTTTAAGAAAAATCTATTTATTTAATTCTTTATAAAATCATCAAATATCTCCAATAATAATTAGTTTTTTTCTCTAGTCAAATGTCTCAACGTTCCCTTTGGTCTGAAATTCTCTAACAACTAATTTTTCCATTCCCTATATATATTTCATGGTCAAGCACTATTCCTATCATCATTTAAGTTTCTTTCCCCTGAATATGGTTGAATAATCAATCGAAAATTCAAGCCTTTCTAGGTTTCAAGAAGCATTGAACACCATTATATAATACTACGATAAAATTCTCACCTTCAACCACAATATGGTAAAGGTTTGCATCTGCTTCATTTTTGGTGAAGCCCAACCTGATGAAATATTTTTTGATATTCATGTAGCAAGCATGTGGTGCTTGTTTCACTCCATACAACACTTGCTTGAGTATGCAGAGATGTGACTCTCTGTCGAAGGTCTCAAATCCTTCCAACTGATATATGTAGACCTCTTCCTTAATCAATCCATTGAGGAATGTTGTATTTACATCCAAGAGATGTATATTCCATCTCATCTGCATTCAAAGTGCAATAATAGATCTAATTGAAGAGTACCTTTATACTAGAGCAAAAGTATCCTTGTAATCTACTCGTTGTACCTGAGAGAACCCCTTCTCCACAAATCTACCCTTGTATTTCTCCACAATCCCATAATTATAACTAGAAGTGTCTTCTTTCAAAGGAAGTTGGTTCAAAATTGGTTGGTAAATTCAATTTGAAATCATTTGAAAAATTTGTTTCATCTACATCAACTAAATTGTAGATATATACATAACCTCTATTGACTTTTCAAGTACAATTGATACAATAACAAATTTTTGAAATACTAATAATTACTTCAAATGATGTATATCTTATTTTAAAAATTCATGTTTATCATTAATAAATTACAATCTAGATATTCAACCATATAACCACAATGATAGTATATATCACAATGCACAAATAGAACACAATATTTACCGTCAAAAAACCCTTTTGGGGGGGAAACCTAAGAATAGTTTTCTTAGTGAAATGATTAGTGAAACAATTCATTTCAGCAAGATATACATCTAATGCAGCAAGTAAATTATGTGGTCAAGCTAACCAATAAATTATGATCAAACATGTTCAATTAGCCCTCTATTCAATTCAAGTAAATTCAAAATTCTTCCCTTTAAAATTAACCCTCTATGATGTTCAAATTTTGATCTCCTAGAATATTCCCATAAACTATACCTCCCTAGAATTTCCACATGCCCAAATTTTTAGCATATCTAGAATGTTACTCAAAAACTGTGCAAAAATAAATTCACAAGTATGAGGTCTAGAGAGATAGAAGTTAGAGATGAATTCATGCTTCTTGTCCTTTGTTCTTCCTCTCCTTAGCTTATATTCGAAGAAATTGTCTTTTTTTATGTGAGGTCTAATGGTACCTTGAGGAGGAGGTATATTTCTCAATATATAGTGGTATTTCTATCCAAATGGATTTGTCTCTTCACTCGAGACGAATTCATGAATTGATCCAAAAATTCGAAATTCAAATTTCGAAATTTTCGCTATTAAGTCCCACATTAAGAATGTGTCTCATATTAATTATTTCAAGGGCTAATCAATGAAAAATACATGAATAACATGTCTCAAAATTACATTATGTATTTCGAGGGATAAAATATAAATTATCAACAATGACCATAACTACAAAAATCAAAAATCTTGAGGGTGTACGATTGAACCTATCATTCTCATCTTTCCAACCACATTATAATGAGAAAATTAAAGTATTATGTGGTGGTTGGAACTTCATGAGGGAGATATTGTGCTTTAAAAGGAGATTTTATGTATTCATAAAAGATATGGATCCTCCATTCAATATTTGGAATTGCAATATCGAATTCACGATATATAAATATGTGTTGGATAAAGTTATCATTGATGTCAATGAAGAAACATTGTTGAAGAATCCTTAGTTGAAGCAAGCTCTAATATTCTCTAAATAAAAAATTATATGATCGTGATTAAAACCTAGGTTCTTAGAAAAATCCCTATGTATCAAACCCTAGAAATTAGTGGTATAATCATAAGGTTTTAATGGTAAAGATGCAAAAAGGGATCTATTTTATGATTTGATATACCTAAATAATTTCATTCAATACGTTCTATCTCCACTAGGGTTGATTGGAAAGGCTCCCAAGAACTAGGAATTCTATTATACAATTATATTATACAAATGGAATTGAATTGAGGGCTCTGCACATAGGAAACAAAACAAAACTTGAAGAAGCTAAAGTAGATTAGAAATTTGGATTGCAAGTTGTGGAGAATCATTGTGATTTTTTTGTAACCTATGGTGTTTATGGTGTTTGTAGTTTTAATTCTATGAGACCTATTTGTGAATTCGCTATTGATGGTAGACCTGATAAACTATCAGAGTCTAATAATCCTTGAAATGGATGTTTAAAATCGGTGCCTCTTGGTGCTTGCAAGGTAGTCACTATACATAGAGTGAAGAGAATTGTTCTATATGGTATTTATACTTTTCATAATGATACAAACTCTTAGAACTGTAAGGAGCAATGCTTGAAGTATGATTTATGTTTTGTTGCAATAACCATGACTATGAGTCTAAATTATGTAAGCTGAAGAGAAAATAATTCATTAGTGGGTATAATTATGTTTTTTTACTGCCATGTGGTTCTTGAAGAAATTTCATGTGCCAAAGGTGATTCCTTCTCATATTATTCCACATAAAATAAACATTTCGTAGTCATATTTAATACAAAGGTTGGCTCAATAGTCCATCAAATTCCCTTTCACATATGAAAACAAGTATAAATACATAGTCAGACTCATATATGAAAGAAGAGGATATAGAAAGGATGAAATTTAGTGAATATTGCTATGAAACCAACTCCAAAAAGAGAATAAAAGAGATATCAATGCCTTAGAAATAAGCCACTTCAAGGGGGAAACCTCGAATATATTACCTGACTGAACAATTCTTTGATGATTCAAATTACAAAACCTCCTTTCTATATATAGAAGTCCATGGGGCCATAATGTAATCCTAGTAGGGCAACAATGTAATCATAGCCGACCTAACAATAATAATTTAAGGGCACAATAATAATAATATGGGGGTTACAAGGGTACAATAATAACAATAAGTGGGTTACACCAACAACAATAAGGGAGTATACTAGTAATATAGGGACCTAACATGACCCTCTCCTTCAATAAAGTGTTGTCCTCAACACTTGAGAGGCTCTGGGTGCTTCTGTATAAAATTCTCATCCTTCCATGTAGAATCTTCAGTGGGTAATTTCTTCCACTTGATGAGATACTCTGAAATTGATCGATTTCATAGCTGTCGAGTTATTTTTTTCATGACTGCTTCAGGTTCCAATATGATTTTTCCTTCCTCATAAAGCTCTGGCAATATTGTTTGAACTTGAAGATTTTCACCTATAACCTTCTTTAAGCCTGAAACATGGAAAATTGGATGCACTCATGAAGAAGCAGGATGCTGCAATTTGTATGCCAAACTACTAATCTTTTGCAACACCTTGTAAGAACCATAGTACTTTGGTGATAATTTATTATCCTTCTTAGCTTGCTTGAGGGACATTTTTTTGTATGGTAGTAGCCGTAAAAATACCTAGTCTCCTACATCAAAACTTCTTGATTTTCCTGTTGATATGCCTGTTGTTTCATTTCATTTTGTGCCAAATTCAGGTTGTCCTTTAAGAGTTGGAGAACTTCTCGTTGATGCTCGATGTGATCTTCCACTGCTTGAACCTTCAAATTTTCTCTTAAATATGATGTGATGGCTGGTGGATGATATCCATAAAGTGACATAAATGGGTTCATTTTTGCTACAGTATGGAAGGAAGTGTTATGCCACCATTCAGCTAGAGGTAACCACTTAACCCATTTTGTTTTTTTATCAGATACAAAATAATGAAGATATCCTTCCAAACATTTATTTACTATCTCAGTTTTACCATCGAATTGAGGATGATAAGATGAGCTATGAGCTAATTGAGTACCCAAACAAGAAAATAAATCTATCCAATTTTTTTTAGTAAGAATGGGATCTCTGTCGCTCAAAATAACCCTTGGGTTTCCATGTAGATTTTGAATTGTGTCCATAAATGTAGTAGCAATTGTACTTTCTTTAAATGGATGAGATAATGCACAAAAGTGTGCATACTTGGTAAGTCTATCAACTACCACCATGATGACACTCTTTCCTTCAGACTGAGATAAACCAGTGATAAAATCCATTGAAATCTCCTCCCAACATTTACTTGGAATGGATAAAGGTTGTAGAAGACCCGTGGTATTAATTGTCTCAACTTTATTCTACTAGTAAACCAAACATTCCGCCACAAAATTTTGAATATCAGATTTAAGGCCATCCCAAAAAAATCGTTTCTTCACCTTGTGGTAAGTTTTAAAAAATCCAGAGTGTCCTCCTAAAGGAGAAGTGTGCAATTCCAAAAGAATATTTTGTTTTAGTTGGGAGTTCCTACAAATATATAAGTGATCTTTGTACCATAAGGAATCATTTTTCCAACTTAATGTATCAGATGTACTAGGATCTTGCTGCAACTTTTGAATGAGTATCCACACTTCTTCATCCTTCTTCCATTCATCTCTTGCTTCGATTATCCAATCTGGTTGGATAATAGAAACGGTACAAAGAAATTCTTCCACCTCTTCATTCTTTCTTGAGAGTGCATTTGCAACATTTAGCTTCCCTTTTTTGTATATTATTTCAAAGTCATAACCCAACATCTTCGTGACCCACTTTTGTTGCTCTTCTAAAGATAGTCTTTGTTCCAAAAAGTGCTTAACACTATCATGATCATTTTTTACCTTGAAGTGTATTCCCATTAGGTAAGTTCTCCATTACTTTAGTGCATGAAGTATTCCTAACATTTCCTTCTCATAAATAGGTCTCTGCAAATACTTTCCTTTGATTGGATGACTTTCAAAATAAATGGGTCTTCCTTCTTGCATTAAAACAAAACCAATTCCATTTCCTGAGGCATGAAATTCCATAATAAAGGTTTTTGTGAAGTCTGGTTTACATCCAAAACCCCAATGTAGCTTCTCTCTCCTCCACGTGCTCATCCTTATCTGCGTAGTAGCTTTTAGAGTGTACATGGGCCCCCTTCTCTACATGGTGTTTGGCCCCCTTGGCATCCCCTTAATTCACAACGTTGTGCTACTAGGAAGGTGTTCTATTCCATCTAAGTGAGTTAGACCCTCTCCACTCACTTTTTATTTATAATTTAATTATACAAGGAAAAATTGATCAAAATTTATATTTCTAATTAGCTGCTGTTAATTGGGAATATTACAATCCTCCACGCCCAAAATTTCTTGTCCTCAAGCAACGCCTGAACAAGCCTCCTCTCTAGCTGATGCTCCCCACCGACACTACAAAATGTGCCTGGGTCCTAGAAGTGCCATTGAATCTTCCCTATCCTCTGCATCATCCTGATATGAAGGAATCTCTCAATGCTAGGATCCCATACTGATCTCTCATGCTACTAGCCAACCAACAATCCTCTCGGATCCCATCGCCACCATGGCCAATAATCACCCAAGTCCCACGGTTTGGACTACGCACTGCCCCTAGATATGATTGATGCTCTAAAGGGAGAAGAACATGACACCTTCTGCACTGTATTTGTGACTGTGTAAGTTGTCCCATCAACTGTGTACCAAATCATCACCTCTCTCCAATCCAAGTCCTGACTCACTCCCATGCTGATCTTGCTTTGCTGAAATGGGGATGGAGTGCTGAATAAACGACGACCTGTGCCCCCCTGCCAAGTGGAATATGTAACATCTACTATGCCCAAGGGCCCATATCCCTCATATCCCTCATCGACTCAATGTGGGCGCCCATCTAGCTGTCCCCCAAAGGAATATTGTTCCTGATGTGAATAGTGTCCTCCTCTGTCGACTTAGGGTCCATCACCTGCTGCTCTAGCTGAATCGTCACAAGTGACTCTTCACCGAGAGTATCTCCCGCAGAGTCTCATGACTTCTCACCCTGGACACTAGAATGTAGCTTTGGTCTACTGTCACCATCTCTGCATGACTTCTCTTGCTCCCTAGAAGCGTCCTCAACTGATCCTATGGACTCATATGAAAAAGAGTCCTCACCCTGGCATACAGAAGGAATGCCCTCCTGTTCTACCTCTGCCACCTCATCTGCATTGAATATTCCATCCACCCTCTCGATACAGTGTCGATACAATGTCTAGAGCCTAGACACATTCTGAAATTCTACCTCTGTTGTATCTAGTAGCCTCTGCTCATGCATGATCTCGACATGCCCTAAGGGAAAAGTGACACATGTCTCCCTCGTTACCTGCTCCAAAATCGTAGGCTCAACGAAGACTGATGGGCGACCCCTGTAAAGGATCATCTCATCCCCTGGCATGTGGCTGTGAACTAGCGCATCGACCCAGTGCCACTGCTGAGAGGTCTCTCACCTAGTGTGTTGAGTGCCATCCAAATATCTTGGGTGAGCCTCGCGTACCCCGCTGCTCATGCCCAAAGTGCCAAAGGACAACAACAAAATTGGTTGTGCCCGTGAGTGATGTAGAAGAGCGTCAGGTGAATGAGTCCCCACAGATACCGTCAAGTATCACTCATTTGTCTCCCCATCGATCCTGGCTGAAATATCCCTAAAGGTAAACCCGGTGTCCCTATTCGTGAGTCTCCCTAGAGGCAATGCTCTAAGACCCTGCTGTGTAGCACCATACACCCTTGTATACCACTGATCATCCCTGTACTCCTCGACATGCCACTGCATACTGAGGCATACCCATGTATACTGTTGGATACCGCATGCTACTATTGTACCACCCTGTACCATCTCGTGCCCTGACTGTGTCCAGGCATCGGTCACTCCCCGAGTGCTCTTAATGTGATGTAGGACAATCCTACTCCCCAATGTAGTCCCACACACTACGGTACACCACCATGCAACTCCATGTCCACCAGTATTCCATTGCTCAATGCTAGAGGCTCCCACACATCCCTGGATGTGATGACCTAGAGTTGTGCCTCTACATGTCAGACTACCCCCAATCGGTATCATCGTCTCCACCATCGCATCACTATACCCGCCAACGAATGGATCATCACTCCAAACCCTCCTCAAGGGGTTCGAGAAGTGAATCTCCCTATGTGTCAGTAGTGTTACCACCACTGCTCGGCTCCGCTGCATCCTCTATGCCCCACAAAAAGGTGAAGAATTTTTGGCCCATACAAGGTGCCATCTGGTGGCTTGCCAATGCCACCTCCTCCGACAAGCTCCTCCCAAGGTATGTTGTCTACCTCGTGATCCCGTGTATAAGTGTCATACCAAGATGACCTAGGGAGTCTGCCCATAAACTGGTTGGCCATTGTAGCTAAAAACAACTCCCCCAGCGGATGCACATGCTCTACTGCTAGGCCAACTGTACCCTCCAAGACATAGTCAACTGATCTACCTGGAAAATGATAGGTGATCTCCCCTAGATCCCAATGCCAATCTAGGGTTCCTGTATTCCCCATACCTAGAAACTCCTGCTGAACTACACTCAGATCCACCGCTATCTCCATAACCCAGTCCATAGAGTATGAACTCAAAATCTCTCGCCATCCAACCTCAACATGTCGATGTTGCACCCTTTTCAACCCCGATCGTCTCATCGTGCTAAGCAAGTCAACGCATGAGATCTGACTAGGTGACTCCATTCCTCTCTCTCTCTAATGGGAAGAGGTGACCCAACAACACTACTAGTCCCGTCCATACATGCCTGAAGGGGAATGATTTGATGCTCCAATGTTCCCTCTGGTTGTACCATCAGGGAATCGAGACGTTCCCCAATGCGGGCCAACTTGGCCGCCGACTTGGCACAAGCCAGTCTCATGCCCTCCAGCTTTTTGTCCTGCAACAAAATGGCCTCCCATACTAACGTGGCCTTTCCTTTCAAAACTAGAAGGTCTTCCCGAAGCCGATGATACAGCTGTCTACGACCATCATCGAATACCTATGTATCTCCTAGTGCCTCATCAAAGGTGGATACATCTCCTGACACCTCACCCATCTGTCGTGTGCTGCTCGGACACAACTCCGGTCATCACCTCAATGGATGGCTCTACCAGGGTAGGCTCTACCTTCTCCACTACGATATCAACCAACACGGTCAAGGAGGTCTCTAATGAGGGTGAGTCATGTGTCACACTAGGTGTATCCTTGAACTCCCTGCAATCTTGTGTTCCCTCATCCTCCGAGTGCGAGGTAACCATTTTGATGGTTTCCCCTTCTAATACTCGTTCAAGCTGGAAAGAGGTATCCAACTTCTCCACCCGAGCTTTTTCCGAATGCTTGGATGACCCGTCAAATGTAGGTAAATGGAATATGCCCATTGTGCACTGTAAGCCCATGTCATGTGAGTGCCTGTTCCCACTATGAAATTTGCAGGGTCTGCTATCCCGTTGGAGATGAAAAAAATCTCAGAATGGAAGGGAATCCTTGAAATCTTACCCATATGCCTGATACTCGGTGAAATAATCACCCATGTGGCTAGGCTCTGGCTCCTGCTGTGCTCCTACCCCTATGTCTGCACCCAGAAAAGTGGGCATAATGGAACATGTGGGTGTATGTGATGCCATATGCTGAGTGGCATCATGCTCCAGAAAATGGTGGGATGTGCCTGATCCCTCACCAATCTCGAAACCCCTTGGGGTTTCACGCTGTCTAGCCTCCACAACAGTGAATCTCTTCCCCATCACCTCAATCTACCTCGAGAGGTCCTGTACTGATTTGAAGAGAATCTCCCGAAATCTCTTCACATCATCATCACCTACCATCGGCTCGTCCTGCTCTATGACTATCACAGGTTCCTCCTGAAACTACACTACTCCTCCAAGACTACACTGCTTCCTCACTTCGGCCTCTGATTTACCCACTGAAAGCTACTCAGAAAATTCTAGGAATTTGGGAAGGTGATCCTTGCCCAAAACCCATAAAAACCCAGAAATATTTTCTTCTAATTCCTACCTTCAAAATTTAACCCTCTGTAGTTTGGCCCTCTTCCAAATTCGTTTTCTGGCACTGCAACTGCTACTGTCAATCAATTCTCTCCAAAATCCTAGAAAACCTCCTCATCTGGCTCCCCTATCAATTTCCCAACACCCCAGCTCTAAAATCTCAGCAATGAAGCTCCCGCAAATGAGCCTCCTTCGATGACTCTGTAGGCCCTTATAACCACAATAGCTGCAACTAAAAACTGGAAACCCGTAGGCTAATCCAAGATTGAAGCTATGATACCACTGTAATATCCCGTTTCGGGGATATCTCTAAAACACGGAAAACTCCAACGAGAGATAGACTGGGAGGGAATTTACCAGATATTTCCCCTCTAAAAAGAGGACGAGATCTAGAGGCTACCTGGCCCTTTCCAGACTCCTTCTAAGAGTGAAAGATAAATGCACCAAGTGGTATAGAACTAGACGCTCAAAAACAATAATAGACATATAATATCATAGAAAGAGAATATGGCGACTACGGCAACTACTGCAACTCATTAAAAAAACATAGAGAGGAAATGTTGAGCCATTTTATTAATCTGAGAAATGTAATGAAGTACAATAAGCGATCTTGCTCAAACAAAGTGAAGAAACACTCTCAAAAAATACAGGAAATGGTTGCTCTATGAACTGCGTCCGAGCTGCTGGAAAACTGCCATGTGGCTACTACTACTGGAATGGACTGAAGACTAGGGGTTGATCCTCTTGCCGGAATGAGCAAAAAATCTGCAAACCTCCTCTGCTCACCAACTCGGAAAAAACCCAGAAACCATATCAAAAATGACCAACCCCCGAAAATCACCAGAAAATGCCTCCTCAGGTAATTACGCTAGCCTCCAAGGCTCCGCACAGAGGCTAAATGGAAATAGCTAAAACTCCGCCTCAAACTCTGCCAAAATCCTCCTATGGGCAAAGGATGACCCTCTGCTCAAAATCTCAGCTGCATCTCCTACACAAACCCCAATCCGGAGCACCTCCAAAAGGTACTGCATCCTCTCTCTTAGTGACTACGCAGTGTCTATAAGCTCCAGCTCCGTAAAAAACCCACACAATAAAAATACTCACAAAATACTAAAGAACTAACCTTTCCCGAGCAGGCACTTGAAGTCTCCCAAGGCTAAGGGTGAGATCTTCGACCGGAGACACTCAATGCACTAAACAGTGCTGCAGACAGGCTAAACAGTCAGCGTGCTCAAGAAGACAAACGTCTCACTCAAAATCATCAACTCTAGAAAGAATCAAATGAGAAAGCTCCTCCATATTTTATAACATTGGTTTCCCTCCAAAACCCCAATGTAGCTTCTCTCTCCTCCACGTGCTCATCCTTATCTGCACAGTAGCTTCTAGAGTGTACGTGGGCCCCCTTCTCTGCGTGGTGTTTGGCCCCCTTGGCTCCCCCTTAAGTCACAATGTTGTGCTACTAGGAAGGTGATTTATTCCATATAAGTGAGTTAGACCCTCTCCACTCACTTTTTATTTATAATTTAATTATATAAGGCAAAATTGATGAAAATTAATATTTCCAATTAGCTGTTGCTAATTGGGAATATTACATCCGTGCACTTGCGTCCACTTTTTACAGCATTCCAATCCGATGCTCAGAGAGAGAGCTATGAAGATTTTCCCACGATCACCTCTTTGAGATGAAATTCATAAGCCTCAAAAATCCCTAAATTCCATAGGTCATATATTCGAAAATATTTCGAACCAATATCTGAAATTTTCTGACGATGTTCCTCAGGATTGTGGCTTCGCACTCTATACATTTGGGCTTCTAAACCTTCGTAGAAAAAAATTTGTTAGAAAAATACCATGATGACCTGTTAAGGCTAAATTCAGGAGCCTACAAAATGACATAATTTGCACAGATCATATCTCCGAAAATATTGTGAACCTAGCCCTGAAATTGTTTGACGGTGTTCCACAGGATTTCGGCTTTGCACTCTAAAAATTTCAGATTCCGACCCTTCGCAGAAAAAAAGTTATAGTGAAAATTTTGAGCAGCGAAACCCTAGAATCTCAAAGCTCTGATACCAAATGTTGTGAAACCATCTCCGAAAAGAGAAGAAAAGAGATATCAACGCCTTAGAAATAAGACACTTTGAGGGGGCAACCTCCAATACATTACATGAATGAACGATTCTTTGATGATTCAAATCACAAAACCTCCTTTCTATATATAGGAGTCCATAGGGCATAATGTAATCCTAGTAGCGCCACAATTTAATCCTAGCCGACCTAACAATAATAATTTAAGGGCACAATAATAACAATATGGGGGTTACAAAGGTACAATAATGACAATAAGAGGGTTACATTAACAACAATAAGGGACTATACTAGTAATATAGGGACCTAACAAATATTTTTTGTTTGGGTCTGGATCTATACATTGTGTAAACCATGGTCCTGTATTTTATAAGAAGTTAAGACCTAATCTAAGATTGTAAACATAGGCTGATATTTGGACATGTTATCGTTAGAGTTGTGTCGAAAGAAGAGCTCATATTTGTGGGACTTGTGGAAACCTATGGTGGCACATTTTCAGATCTTCTTGTAGCTAAGACCTAAAGTTTATAGTTCTAGAAGAATAGATTCCTACAGCCTCATGAAACCTACAGTTCAGACCTATACATTAAAATCTATTGGACCTGGACCTTGTCATGTTCTACGGACTCTGGAGGACATTCATTAGAGCTATGGAACCATCTTAGAAGAAATATGGAATTATTTCAAAATCTTCTAATAGGTTGGAGACTTTTGGAAAGAGTAAATTTTGGAGAGGATTGCAACCTTGACACTATAATTTTGAGATTATTGAATACCTCTCAATTTTTACCTAATATCTTGATCAATACATAAAAATTTTCTTACAGGAGATCGACTTGTTGGAGACTTTGTTAATTATACAATGATCCTAATTTTCTCTTGTGAACATAACTAGTTAGAAGCATAGTCTTTGGATTATTTTACCATGTTACTATTTGGAAGCTTTTCTTTACAAAATTTTGTTGGAAGTTTCAATAATAATTGAGCATAATTTCTAGGGGATTTTGATGATTTTTTTGTGAAAAATCTTGTGGGGAAATTTAGAATTGAAGGTTAGATTTGGAGTAGAATGTACATGTTTATTATAGCATGTACAATAGAACTGCTGAGAAATAATTGCCTCTATCAAGTATCCTTTGATGAAAGTAGTCTTCACATCCACTTTATGAAATTTCCATCCACTTTTTAGTGTTAAGGTAAAGGGAATGTGGATGATGGCTCAAGTTTTTATCGGAGTCTCATCATAATCAATGCCTTATTTGTATCAAAATATTTTTTCCATGAGTCTTGATTTTTTCTTGTCAAGTGAGCCATATAATTTGTAACTTTTCTTATGGACCCACTTGCATCCAATTGGTTTAGTTCGAAATATAGCGTCCACCAACTTCCATGTCCCATTATTAATAAGACCATCATATTTATCATGAAAAGTATATTATTCCAAATGAATTTGGTTAAAAATTAGTTGATAAATTCAATTTGGACTCATCTGAAACATTTGTTTCATATACATCAACTAAATTATAAATATCTACATCACCTCTATTGATTTTTCAAGTACAGTTGATAAAATACTAATAATTACTTAAAATGATGTATATCTTATTTCAACAATTCATGTTTATCATTAAGCAATTACAATTTAGATATTCAACCATAAAACTACAATGACAGTACATATCATAATGCAAAAAGAGGACACAATATTTACCCTAAAAAAACCGAGTTGGCCGAAAAACCCTACAACCTTTTCTTAGTGAAATTATTCATTTCGACAATAGATACATCTAATGAACCTATTCAACTTTGTGATCAAACTAACCAAAAATTTATAATCAAAGCTATTAAAGTATCCCCATATTCAATTCAAGTCAATTCAAACTTATTTACTTCAACATAGGCACTCTTTTATGTCCTTAAGCCGAATCTTGACCTCCTAAAATATTCCGAGAAACGCGGCCTCTCTAGAATCTCAGCATGCCCAAAATTCCCCGTTGTAGAGAATGTTACTCATAATATACCCAACATACTTCTCTGTGAATTCCTCTCTCATCTCAATAAAATTTTCCCCCACCTCGAGGTCACTATGGATCTTGAAGAGTACTTATCGCTTCCATTCCTAGATGTCCTCATCTCAGGCCTTTCTCATGGTTCCCTTACCTGCCAATTATTTTGAAAGAAGACCCACACTGATAGGTATCATCATGCTAATTACCACAACGATAATCCTCATAAATATGTCATTATTAAAGCCTTCGTCACCCTACCCATTCAAATATACTCATCCCAATCCATTCCTAAGGAAATAATTCATCTCAATAAAGCTCTTAAGTCTAATCGTTACTCAAGCGCCCATATGAGGAAAGCCTTCCATTATTGCCTCCATCCCTACCCTAAGAACTACCCTTGCACCCCTCCCTTAGCCAAATTTACCCTTCCTTAAATTCAAGTAGTTACGGATCAATTATGTAAGATCCTTTCTTAAAATAACGTAAAAACCTTTCTCAAACCCAATAAAATCGCCAACTCGCTCTTTAGAACAACCAAGGATAAACATGACCCTATGACATGTCTCGGAGTCTATGAAATCTCCTTATCCTGCAGAAGGTCTTACATAGCACAAAGGAGAAGGTCCTTCAAAGCCCGACTAAAAGAACACATGGGTGATACCATCAACAACTAACTTCAAAATCTGCCATTGCTGAACATTCCCATTCTACCAAACACCTTATTTGTTTTGACAAGACCAAAATCTTAGCTTCTGCCCCATTTCACACCAACTGGGTCACTAGAGAAGCCCCCGAAATCAAAAAGCATCCTATAAAATTTTTTAATCATAATTATGGTTCTCATTTAAGCTATTCCTCGCAACCCACTACCTATTTCTTATTATTTAAGCATGGTTCTTATAAGTCAAAATACAACTATCCCTAATATTCCCTTCCCCTTAACAATATTCCTTCCACATTACCTTGGAGAATTCTTCCCTTAATTAATATTTTTATATTTATATTTCTATATTTCTATATTTTTGTTTACTATTTTTGGCAATGAAAAATCCTTTCCCATTTTTCAATAATCTAAATTCTATTATTTCCTTTATTGATTAAAAATGTTTACTTTTAGCAAACTCTACATCAGAAATTTTAGATTCAAGTTACTTTACATCAAAAATTTAATATATTTCTTCCTTTGATCTTACTTTACAGATTACCGCCTATATTAACAAAACCCTTTGTTAATACATATATTTATAATTCTCATTTTATTGTTTACCTCATTTTTTGAACTTTTATCAAAGATTATGTAATTTTTTATTCTAAATTTATTTTATTCTAATTTTAATTTGAGTAACTATTTATTTCTATTCTTCTTACCTTAGTTAACTAATAATCAATGAGTACTCCAATAAAAAGCATTTTAGTGAATTTTTTATTTAATTATTTAATTTAGTCAAACTTTTCATTTTTCTAACCTGGTTTAATTCTTTTTATATTCAACATTCATATAAACTTAATTAATTCCAAAGGTTAATTCCATTTTATCCCCTTTTATGGAATTGTGTGCAAATAGTTTTAACAAAAATCTATTTATTTAATTATTTATAAAATCCTCCAATATCTCCAATAATAATTTGTTTCTTTTTCTAGTCAAATGCCTCAACGTTCTCTTTCATCTCCAATTCTCTAATGACTAATTTTTCCATTCCCTATATATATTTTATGGTCAAACACTATTCCTATCATCAGTTAATCAATTTTCAACCAAAACTTCACACCTTTTGAGAAACATACACAGGTTTCCAGAAGTTCTAAATACCATTATATAATATTATGATAAAATTGTCACCTTCAACCACAATATGGTAAAGGTTTGCATCTGCTTCACTTTTGGTCAAGCCCAACCCAATGAAATTGTTTTAAATCTTAATGTACCAAGCATGTGGTGCTTGTTTCACTCCATACAACACTCGCTTAAGTATGCACACATGTGATTCTATCCTCAAATGCTTTCACCTGATCTATGTACACCTCTTCCTTAATCAATCTATTGAGGAATGTTGTCTTTACATGCATGAGATGTATATTCCATCTCATCTGCATTGAAAGTGCAAGAATAGATCTAATTGAAGAGTACCTTTATAACAGAGCAAATGTATCCTTGTAATCTACTAGTTTTACTTGAGAGAACTCTTCGCCACAAATCTAGCCTTGTATTTCTCCACACTCCCATCTGGTGCTTGCTTCACCTTGTAGATCCACTAGATCCTACAACCATATTGTCTTTACATGCATGAGATATATATTCCATCTCATCTGCATTCAAAGTGCAAGAATAGATCTAATTGAAGAGTACCTTTATACTAGAGCAAAGGTATCCTTGTAATCTACTCGTTGTACTTGAGAGAACCCTTCGCCACAAATCTAGCCTTGTATTTCTCCACACTCCCATCTGATGCTTGCTTCACCTTGTAAATCCACGAGATCCTACAACCATATTCTCCGTCGATTTTGAGAGAACTTCCAATCCATTGTTTCTCATAATTAAAATTTTGTGTATTTATATAAAACTTCATATTTTATTTCAGGTAAATATAAGGTGTGGAGAAACAAACATTTTAGTCCCTCAAAAATTCCAAAAATATAAATAAATAATAAAAAATTCGTAATAATGACTACCCTATTGGTCACCATATACCTCTTCAAACCCTAGGATTTTTCAACTTATCATTCCAACCAAGAGAGATCTGAAATGATAAAAATAAAGAGAGATGAAGTCATTACAAGAGCGAAGGACACGGGTTGTCGGAGGCCGGGAAAAGATCACCACAGATAAGAGACGACTCGGGAAGTGTCATCTCATCTCATCGCAAAAGTGAAAAATTTCCATTACACACTACTCCACAAAAAAATTAATGACGTCGAAATGGCAAAGGGGCCTATTTATTAATGTAAGGTTGTAATAGTATTTATATAGAATTTGAATTAATCTTCATGTTTTAGATTTATATAATTATTATAACTTATTTCTGAATTAATCTTCATGTTTTATATAATTATTATAATTTTTTTTTACAACAAAGAAAAAGTTAGATGGGTAAATGTAATGCAAGTATGTAAACATTTGTAAATGTCTGCTATGTTCAATTTGTTATATTTTTGTTATTAATTTGTGAATAGATTTTGTTATAGTTTTATGGGTCAATATCAAGGTTTATCAATATCACATGTCAAAATCCATAACTTACTTGAGAACGAAATTCTTAGCCATAGATATTGACCCACACTTTTCAAATTTTTTTTACAATCCCATGGGCACAATACCATGGGTTATCAATACCACATGTCCAAAACTCATAACTTATTTTACAATCAAAATATTTTATAACAACATGGCAATATTATTAACTATGGTTATTATCAACTTGTAAATTGGTTCTCTTATTATACCATGGGCCAATATCATGGTTTATCAATACCACATGCCAAAAACCATAACCTATTTTACAATAAAAATATTTTAATTTAATTTAACTTGATAACAATTTTTAATTGAATCTAGAAAGAAAAATGTTATAATTACTTTTGAGATATATCTAAATCCCATATCCTCACTTTTGATAAGAGAAAACAAGGCGACTAACCATAATAGATGAAAGAGAGGACATAATTTTTTTAAAGTTTTTCATTATTAAATTTAAGAGAGAGAGGAGAAGAGGGAAGACACATAAGAGGATGATGCAGGAGCATCTAACGCTCCTTAATTAAAAATGAATCCAAAACAGAACGAGGAGGACGTGGCCACGAAAACCATATTTTCATTAAAATTCATATTATTAATAGAGTTTGTGAGTGATTTCGGGAGAGATTTTTGTGGATCGTAACAGATTCACGCCTTTGTAAATGCTTTATAAGCATGTTTGTATGTGTGAGATGAGAGGGGGAGGATAATACAATGTAAATTGTGTGGATTTAGTGACTAAGGCTGCAATGCCTTAGTTATATCGTGTTTTGTATGTAATCAAAAATATATATATAATGTCGATTTTCTGTATGTCGTGTTATGGGTTTTGCAGTTTAAAATTATGATTGAAATATGGTGGTGCGAACTTGTCGATCGACATCGATCACTTCAGGATCGATGGTGATCTAAAATACCGTTTAATTGTTATGTATGAGTATTCTGTTGATGGCCTGCGTGATTGTTTTCCTTAAACTATAGAAATTCCGTGATTAAAGCAGGTCTGACATCGTTGAGTCCGCGAGGGGAAGAATTGGTTAACACAGAGAATTGGTGCAGGAAAAAGAACTTAGTGGAACATCTGCACGTATTTATAAAATATATATATATATATATATATGGGTTGACTTGTATGAGTCATCGGTCCACGTAATCATCGGATCGAAACAAGAGATATTCATATTGCAACATATGACAATAGATCGCGGCCACAAAATATTATAAGCCCTTGTTTGAAGTTAGATCAGATCCGATCGAATCGCGTCGGAGACCTGGAAGGTGAATTTGATCGCACATTGAACGTGCGACTTCCGATTTTCATTATTTTCGATCTCCGATCGCCGATTGGAATCACATCGGCTCGGAACTGTTGAAACCTGCAATGAGCGATTTTCGATCGCCGGTTGGGAGCACTTTGAGTTATTTAAGTCTGAGCCTCGGGAATTCCATATGGTTCTTTGTAATTGAATTTTGTGTGGCTGCGAGGTTTTTAAAACCTTAACGCTTATATTGCATGCTTGCATGCTTGCGATAGTGATAAGGGGATGCTCGAAATTTAATGAAGATTCACGTCTTAATGAAAAGGTTTAAAAGTTTTAAAACGCTTCCGTTTCGGCTTAGTGGGCCATAACCCACAGGCCCAGGTTCGAAATCTATATATGAAAGGGGATTTTGGTGATACCCCAGGATTTCTTTTCATCAAGTGGTATCAGAGCAGGGAAAGGATTCCCGCGAGAAGGAAGAAGAATGCAAGCAGAGGGGGAAAGAGTAAAGAGGTACAGTTTTGTTGAAGCTGGAGAGTTTATGGTCTTACTGTCGTGCGGATGACGGCAGCGGAAGGTGAGAAGATTTGCAGCAACCTAGAACAAGGTGTGCTCAAATTGGTTCTAGAGGAGAGAACCAGAAGGATGCCAAAAGACCGAGTGCGGAGGGCTTGGTGAGGTATCATGTAACAGAAGGAGACTGTTACTGCAGGGGTTGGTTGCAGCTCACAGAATATCATGAAAGCAGATCTACTGAAGGAATGCAGTGGATAGAGTTGCTAAGGACAAGAAGAAGCATATGACCAGGGAGTCATAAAAAATTTTGTACCTCGGGAGTCTGATGCAGGAGCATCTAACGCTCCTTAATTAAAAATGAATCCAAAACAAAATGAGGAGGACGTGGCCACAAAAACCATATTTTCATTAAAATTCATATTATTAATAGAGTTTGTGAGTGATTTCGGGAGAGATTTTTGTGGATCGTAACAGATTCACGCCTTTGTAAATGCTTTATAAGCATGTTTGTATGTGTGAGATGAGAGGGGGAGGAGAATACAATGTAAATTGTGTGGATTTAGTGACTAAGGCTGCAATGCCTTAGTTATATCGTGTTTTGTATGTAATCAAAAATATATATATTGTCAATTTTCTGTATGTCGTGTTATGGGTTTTGCATTTTAAAATTATGATTGAAATCTGGTGGTGCGAACTTGTCGATCGACATCGATCACTTCAGGAACGATGGTGATCTAAAATACTGTTTAATTGTTATGTATGAGTATTCTGTTGATGGCCTGCGTGATTGTTTTCCTTGAACTATAGAAATTCCGTGATTAAAGCAGGTCTGACATCATTGAGTCCGCGAGGGGAAGAATTGCTTAACACAGAGAATTGGTGCAGGAAAAAGCACTTAGTCGAACATCTGCACGTATTTATAAAATATATATATATGGGTTGACTTGTATGAGTCATCGGTCCACGTAATCATCGAATCAGAACAAGAGATATTCATATTGCAACATATGACAATAGATCGCGGCCACAGAATATTATAAGCCCTTGTTTGAAGTTAGATCGGATCCGATCGAATCGCGTCGGAGACCTGGAAGGTGAATTTGAGCGCGCATTGAATGTGCGACTTCCGATTGTCATTATTTTCGATCTCCGATCGCCGATTGGAATCACATCGGCTCGGAACTGTTGAAACCTGCAATGAGCGATTTCCGATCGCCGATTGGGAGCACTTTGAGTTATTTAAGTCTGAGCCTCGGGAATTCCATATGGTTCTTTGTAATTGAATTTTGTGTGGCTGCGAGGTTTTTAAAACCTTAACGCTTATATTGCATGCTTGCATGCTTGTGATAGTGATAAGGGGATGCTCGAAATTTAATGAAGATCCACGTTTTAATGAAAAGGTTTAGAAGTTTTAAAACGCTTATGTTTTGGCGTAGTGGGCCATAACCCATAGGCCCAGGTTCGAAATCTATATATGAAAGGTGATTTTGGTGATACCCCAGGATCTCTTTTCATCATAGGAGAGTAGAGAAAAAGGGAGACAGAACTATGAATGATTGTTATTACTAGTTTCTATCTATGAATGTGGATTGACTCTCATGATTGGCTAGTGGTCCATTTTACTAATGATTCATAGGGGGTGGGATTTCATAAGGGATGCTCTTACTAGATACATCTAATAACTTATAAACAATTTATGTCATCAGCTTGCATTGAGAGTAGGGTAGATGTGTCCACATTTAATTTTAAAAGTTAGAAAATAAAGGTTAAATGTAAATTTTTTAAATTCATGTTTTTTTCTTGTAATTTATTTTTATTAATCATAATATACATATCACATTAAAACAAGTGCATTTTTAAGGTGGTCCAAGATCAATGTTACCATATTAATTGAAATAATTCTTGTGTAACAATATATAAACCTAATAAATAAGCACATAAAGTTTTCATATTTACAATATAACTAGATTCTTAACCATGGATATTCACCCAAAATTCCAAATAGGATTTAGTACAATACCATCGGCCAATACCATGGCTTATCAATAACACATGCCCAAAAACCATAAGTCATTTCAAAATCAATATATTTTAATTTAATTTTGTAACATTTATTTAAATTAAAAATTAATACTTACGCTAAATTTACAATATAACAAGATTCTTAACCATGGATATTCACCCATATTTTACGGTAAATAATATTAACTTGTAAATATACTTTGTTATAATAGCATTGGCCAATACCATGACTTCTCAATCTTGCTCAAAAACAATAACTTATTTCAAAATCAAAATATTTAACAAATATTTTATTTTTGGCCCTAACTCTCGAGCCCAATATGGTAGAGATGTTGTATTCTAATGTTACTATTATCATTAATTTAAATGACAAGAAAAGAACAATAATATTAATAATAATAATAATGTAATGTAAACATTTAATATGGTTAAATTTTAATAAATAAATAAATAAAACCCTATAAAAATAAAATAATAATTAAAATAAAAATAGCAACCCATGGTATTGATCCATGGTATTCATATGGAATGTAGCTTATTTAAACATGGTAATTAAACCAACTTGGGTTCATCTTAACTCCATGTCTACCAAGTTCCAAGAGGGATCAAATAGCTTCATAAGGAAACTTCTTTTAGAGTGAAAAGATATTTGATCCCTCTTAGCTTGGTAGATATATCCCTAGTTAAGATGGATCTAGGTTGGCAATCTATTTTCATAACATTTTTTAGAGTAGATCTACAATAAAACAGGAATGTAGGAGATTGTGTAGTGGTGCAAATTTTTGTAAACATTTACAGGTTGGCTCATTTAAAAAATAATAATAAATTAAATATTTGGATACACCTTATATGAAGAGATGTTGTAACATCATGTAAACATTTCGACTCGGTCAAGATAAAAGAAAGAAAAAAAATTAAAAATGACATAAAATAGAACGCTTAATTTGGATAATTATGAATAAAACATTTCCAGTTCATCAAATTAGATAAAAATAAAAATAAATTAATAGTTAATAGTTATTATTATAATTATAATTAATTATAATTAATATTAAAACTATTAAATTTAGATCTACCAAACCTAAAGTGGGGTCAAATCTTTTGAAATACAAACTTCATTTAGAATGAAAAGAGATATTGATCCCTCTTGACACTTGGTAGATATGGAGTTAAGGTGAACCTTGTCTTAGGCCAATATTATATATTAATCCAAACATCATTTATAAAACGAGATATTGGAATTTTAACACTTTCATTTTTTTCAGTTTTTCAAGTAATTAAATGAATAAATTTAAGTTAGGCTGATTAATTGTTTTTTTTTACATATAATATTAAAATAATTGTAGTTAGACTTGGGTGGTATTGGCATAACATAATTAAATCACTTGGAATAATTATTATTCTTTCCATATTATATAATTGTAGAATATATATATATATATATATATATGTGTGTGTGTGTGTGTGTGTGTGTATACATGATGGTAGTACTGTTGTCAATAGTATTGTTGAAAAATCTATAGTATTTGAGTATGGTCATCGGGAAATAATGGAATAAGGTAACCTAATAAATGATACAAATGGTTCGCAGTATTCTCATAGTGAACTGTGAGAGATGTGGAAGACGCAATAAATGAAATAGAGGAAACAACCACTGAAAGGACCCAATGAAAAGATGTATATGTTTAGCATTTGGTGTCGAGCATGACACTTAATATAATAGAATTCCAGAATATTGGAAAGAGAGCAAGGAAAGAAAAAAGACATAGAGAGAGGATAGGATAGAAGACACAAAAGAATACATGAGATATATATGGAGAGAAGGAGAAGAGAGAGAGGGCTGGACAAATATCAAGGGGGGGGGAGTTTGAGAGAGGATGTGAGATATTGAAAAAGGTGGAGAGAGATAGAGAGAAAGAGTTGGAGAGAATAAAGAGAGAGAGAGAGAGAGATGGGGGGGAGAGAGAGGGAGGTGGGAGAGAAAGGGAGAGAGATGAAGGAATAGAGAGACGACTCAAGAGAGAGAAGTGAGGACGAAATACATAGAGGGAGAAAGGTGGAGAGAGAGAGAGATAGTGACAAGGGAGAAATGAAGAGAGAGTGAGATAGGAGAACAATAGGGAAGAGATAATGGGAGAGAAGGGGAAGGGAGAGAGAGACATAAAATCGGAAGAGAGATAGAGGGAGAGAAAGATGGACGGAGACAAAGAGAGATAGTTGTAGAGAAATAGAGTATGTATGTTTGTGGAGTGAGATAGAGGGAATAAGAAAGATACACATAGATGCAAATATAGGTATTATATAGTATTATATAACCATCCTAGATCCATATTAGCCCCAGATCTATCAAGAGTTTAGAGGGACAAAATATTTGGAGGTGCAATCCGTTCATCAAGCCTCACTATCAAAAAAGAGGTTTCACCTAGATGGATTAGATCTGTTTGAGCGCTTGATATATCTAGGATTAGGATGGAACTAGGATGGTTAATTAATAAAGATGGTAGTCTAAACTGATATTATGAAAGACAGAGACCAATTTCATGGTTTCAAGGAGAGAATAACTAATCTTCCTTGGAAAAAATAACTCCAAATTATTTTTGAAGGAGCATCAGCCCATAAATATGCAAACTAAAAACAACATTACAACTTGTAAATGGTTTGGCTGTGCAAGACAAATTTATGGGCAGGATTCCAAGGTTGAGCCTCCTCCTTTGGTCAACATTGATACAATACTCTTCACAGTGCAAGAGGTAGATATGGGCATCAATAAGTTAGGTGTTGGAAAAGAAAAATATGTTTTTGAACTCCAATGAGAGTCTAAAGTGGGGCTTAAAATTTATTTCACGTCACATTTAAATAATTTTTAACAGCATCATACAATAGTGCTTCCCCACTAATTGGACAACTAGTTTTGTAATACCTCTTTTCAAGAGTGTTGATGTCAATAACCCTACAACTATATGACCATAATGATAAACCCCTTGTTTTAAAAGCTATTTGGAATCATCTTACAAAATAAAATTAGCAAGTGGGCAAAAGAAATAGATAAATGTGTTAAAGGACAAGCAAGTTGTACACCTAAACATTCCACAGTTAATCATGGTATAACTTTAAGGCACATCGTTGATAGAGCTTGGCATAAAAAGGGAGAAGTCTTTTGTTGCTTTGCTGATTTTAGAAAAGCCTTTGAAATAGTTCCTGGGCATAAGGTTTGGTACATAATTGAGGAACTTGGGGTTCCGAGGCATTTGAGAGCAGTTGTGCATAGGGTATATAGGTGAAAGTCAAAATTAAAACTTCAACAAGAATTTATGAAACTTTTAGAAGTGATATCTGGGTCAAATGATATTGATTTATGTAGGAATAGAATAAATTAGAGAAATATGCATAAACCTAGAGATGCAGTTGAAATAAAATTCATTTCATTAATAAAAAATGACTGAAAGATGCTTACAGACATAATGGAAATAAACTAGTTAGGGCACTCGTAGCTTATCTCTCAGAAGAGATGTGATGACTATAGGTCTTTGAACTATGTTACAATCAGGCTTGGAGGCATATTTATTGTTGAGAAATAATATAAAACCCTAAACATCCAAAACCCAAACCGTAGGAGATGAAGCACCAAACTGTTTGCCCCGTTTGGGTAAATTGGTGCATCAATCTTCGTAGGGACATAACTTTGGCATACGATCTTAGTTTGATGAGCTAAATACGTTTTTAGAAATATATCTCCTTGTACTATAACGTTTGAGTGAGAAAAATCAGCTCATGATCCATGTTGCTCTCAGTTTTCCCAAAGAATGTCGTTTAGGGCCTCAAAACGACTCTGGAAGTTCAGGACCTGAAAAGATGCTAAAAACAAAAAAAAATTCTGAAACTAAAAAAATGAAAGAACCGATGGTGGGGGTTGAAATGGAATATTTGGGTGGAAACCAATATCCACCTGGATCATTAGGGCCTCAAAACAGCTCCAGACGGTCATGAACCGGAAGACTGCTAAAAATAGTAAGTTGTATTGAAACTGAAAAATTGAAAGAACTGATAGTGCGGGTCCAAATGGAATATGTGGGTGGCCACCAATATCCATCTGTATCATTACTCCTTTATTAGGGAGAAATATTCCCAATTCCGTTAAATTCGTCCATGAGAGGCAAATTATGTTAAACTTGGTATTGGATTTGTCCAGGATGTCATGGACGTGCTAGCAGATGTGTTGGCGGATGCATTGGATACGCTCAATAAATTTGGTCACCTCAGACTGTAGATGTGTGGATTATGTCTATGTAGTCACATGAGGTATGGAAACATTATGCGGTGGTGCGTCGAGGGGTCAGATCACTGGAGTGCTTGTCCTGGCAATATACATGAACCTCTCTGGGTAAGGAGAAAATGTCCTCGTATTCCTCCATGACTTTGTCCATATGTTGTAGCCATGCAAGGGAGCCCTGTTTCAAGGTTGAGGCTATAATATTCTTCTTTCCCTATGAGCGATTTATAAGGAAAATAAATTCCCTGGTTTGGAAATCAATCTTATTGCATTGTTTCACAATAGTTAAGGAGATGGAAGGAGGCACTAAAACCTCTGGTATCCGATGCAATTTATTTCCCAAAGTAATAAAAAAATAACAAGGCATAGACTCATACACAACATGTCGCCTCCACAAGTATGGTAGGACATATAATACATCAGGTACATAAAGAGGTGAAACATCAAAAAATACCTCTTTTGTAGATGACTTGATGTTGTATGAAAGGCGAAATTTTTGGCAGACGTGAAGATCTATACTAGGGTTAATCCACCCAATGGTACATGGCTGCAAGTGTGCTATGGTCGGTAGGCTCAGTCACTTGACGACCTCTACTGAAATGAGGTTCTTTTGGCTTCTTCTATCGATGAGGAATTGCAGTGGAGAACCCTTCACCCACATCTGCGAATGGAGGAGGCACTCCCTCTGTCTGGATCCTAAGGATCCTCCCTCTGGAGCTTGGTGGTGGTAAAAATGTAATTTGGGTCTGCATCAATGATATGCTTCCCTTTTTTATCTCCCTTGTCTAGTTCTGGCTCGAGATCAAAACATGCATCTGAGTCGGGTGCCTTCAGTTTGCCCACCAATGACTATTTGGCCCAACACTCATTTGTGCTATGAGTGGGGTTGTTATGAAACTCACACCACTTCCATGTGTCCTTATTTGGCTTTGTGGTGTTGTTCTGAGTCACCTCGCTTTGGCTTTGTTCCTAGCTCTATGGTTCGAGGGCGCCTTTCCCTCACTTTGGATTTGCGTATCCAAAGTCTCACTTCTTCTACTTAAATTTCTTCTTAATATTAGCGGCATAGCGATATGTCGTGCCAAGAATGGTAATCTCTAGGAACTCCATTTCCTCCTGATAAGGATAATTTTAAGGATGGAAAATTATCTTGAAGTTTAAATGGTTGGCGAATTTCACTAGTCACTAATACGTGAACTGTCAAATTTTATTGATATGTTTGTAAAATTATACAATTTTATAATGATTTTATATATAGTCTCTATATAACATTGGGTATTTTAAAGGTAAAATAATTTTTTATTGTAAAATTTGGGCGAATCATTTTTACAAAAAAATGGAAATTAGCAAATCTTTTTTTTGGGAAAAATCATGGAAAATTAGCCCACTTGCGAATATTATCCCCTAAAATTTTCCATGCCTCCCGAATGTGTTTTTGCAAAAGGTTGCAGTACTTGAGCACCGAATTTCTTATTCAACCTTCAATAGCCAACTTTGTCCGTAGGGTATGGAACAAATTCATTAGTTCGTTGACATCTTCATCCCTTTGCTACCATTACATGGTCCATTGGATGTATTTGTCCTCATAGTTCCATAATGGGTAATATTGTTCCTTGATGTCATCTCGATGCAAATTCCATGTGAGTGTAGATGAGAACTGTTGGGTCTCAATCTAGTCTCCTAAACTGAGCTCATTTAATTGTCAACCAGGATTTGTAAACTGCTGAAGTGAAGTGTACCATATGTACCTAGGTGCTTGTTTCCTAATGCATTGTATGTGGTTTTGTGATGTTTTTGGTCTTTTTGTGATGATTTGTGATGTTTTTGGTCTTTTGGTGTTTTATGTTCACAATGAAACTGCCTAGAAAACTAATGGAAAGAAGTTGGTGGTCAAAACAGAGTTAAATCTAATGTATGGAATGGCAAATGCAATTAGAAATACTGAAGCAAAATCTGAACTATGACTAAATAGAAGCAAAAGCTTGATAATGACTTTTTAGGCAAATGACACAAACTAAACTTGAGAAATGATCACTAAATATGCAAATCCTCTAACTAAACAGTGAAACATTAATCTTACCATGATGCAACATTTTGTTCTAAGCTCTTCTATTCCATGACTAATTCCTAGTTCTATTCTGCAATTTAATTGAATATCACAGAACCTTTACTCAAAGAGTTATTGGTTTCTTTTTCAAAGTAGTTCTTTTGAGGAAGAGCTCTGTTTATAAAATGATGAGGAGATTGCAGAGAGATTTCAGACCTTATAGTGATGTTATCTTCTGTTCCTATGGTTATGGATCACTTGTAGTTTTCAGAACAAAAAGATGTTTGTGAATAATGAAGGCTGTCTTGTTAATCCTAACAACTAAAGTAATCTATTGTGCAAAGGATGACAATGTGAATATGAGATGCAAGTGTAATGAGTTAATCTAAGAATAAACCTAAGATGCTACTAAACTAGAACAATGTTGAACTATAAGTCATCATCAAACTTGAAACAAAGTAACTGAACATGAATTAAATGCAAATGAAACTCCGGAGCATTTTAACTAACATGCATTAATCTATGAAGTTACACAATCTGTTTGTTCATCATTAGTGATATTTTGGAAGAGTTCCTTCTTTTGGAAGAGGTAGAACAATTCTGACTGTGTACTTGTATGCAATTGAAAGAAAATGAACTGAAAGCAAATGAAAAACTAAGTTATCACATCCATACCCTACTCGTCATTATGATGTCTTGGGCAAGCGTTTAAGAGTGAGATCAGAGATGATACTTAGTAAAAACACACAACTAAATCATCCATTATCACGGTCATGTCTTGAACTTCTTAAGGATGTCTTGGAAGAATTTCTTCTTGTGGAAGAGTGATTAGAACAAGTGTAACTGTGATAGTGAATAGCAAAAACTATAACTAAATCCTACAGGACCATAGCTATTCTTCATTCATCATTATAATCTGTTGGAAGAGTGCCTTCTTGTGGAAGAGCTGGAATGAATATAACTACAGTAGCTAGTTAAAACAACTATAAATTAAACTCCTAATTCTACAATACCATAGTCATTCAACATTCATCATTATAATCTGTTGGAAGAGTGTCTTCTTGTGGAAGAGCTAGAATGAATACGACTACAGTAGCTTAAAACAAAACAACTACCAATTCAAATGCAAAACATAAAGGCAGCTAGGAAAACTTATCTAATTTACGCAAAAGAAATCCGTGCAAGAGGCAGGGGCCCTCTACCACTTGACGGCATTCAAATTCAAATTAAATCACGCCTTCAAAATAACTTTGTCTGCTCCATTAACGATGCAATAGTTCGAACATAACACTCTGTGTCTTCAAGGACGTAACACAGAGTTTTTAAACAAAATCTAGCAGCAAATCTAACATAAAATCTCTAACATAAAATCTCTAACATAGCTCTCGGTCTCCCAAGAGTTTATAAAGCAAATGCACGTAACAGTAATTACAACAATTTAGGAATAATGTCTTTCCTTATCCGAATCATGTTAGGAGTCTTGAAGTGGTCATGAAGAAGAAAAGACATCTCGACTCGTGATGATCCTAAGAGGATTCTTCCTTTCTAAATCTAATGTGTTTCCCACGTGAATAACTGACTTAATCCATTTCTTCTTCCATGACTAAAATCTAATCATACATGTAGACAATAGATGGGATCATGCCCCATATGTTAGTGTTTTTTCCAGATGCCAATTGAACATATCAACATGAAGGTAAGGCAGATCAAGCCATAATATTTAAATACCGTATTCTCAGCTAGTTCACAAAATGCTTAACAATGGCAAAAAAATCACAAAATTCAACAAGTCAATAAAACTAATTTGCAGTTAATTCTTAACTCATGAGCTGCACAATTGGGTTTAAGATAGAAATGGACAAGGGAAAATGAGGTAAAATGAGGTGAAGGAAAGCACAATTTTGAGGCTCAACATACCCCCACTGTTGTCTCTTTGCATGTCCTCATGCAAATTATCCTATGAATTCAGAGGCTTCTGCAAGGACATCTAATCCCCTTCTTCTCCTTTGTCTGGAAGCTAGAGGTCTTCTGGTTTTCCTGATAACAAGTTTGAACCTGAGGTTGGTGAGTGCCCTGATCAGCTTTTTGTTCCTTGTCTTCAACTTCTCATTGGTCCTCTCCACTTTGTCTATATGAAGGGAAAAGGTTGAGTTCATATCAGATTTGAGCTTGATTTGATCTTTGAGAATTTCATTCTCATTTTTGATGTGTCTGTTCAGCAATTCTAACTCATATCTATCCCTCCTTAATATATCTACTTCAGACAGTGGAGGACTTGGGGTTCTTTCTCTGCTTTCTGAAGCTGTCCTCTCCAAGGTTTCCACATAATCATAAATTTCCTGTTGAGCAGGATCAATTTCAGGGGTTCCTTCATAAAAATCTTCTTCATCATCCTCTTCAATGGGTGTTTCTTCATCTTCAATATTGATTACCCCTGTTTGTTTGATTGGTGTTTTCTTCAATTTTCCTTTTAATCTGTGGCTTCTCCTAGGCTGAGAGGATCCCTCTCCTTTATCTGTGACAGATTCCTTGATTATCTTTTCTTCCTTAAGTTGCCTCTTGATTCGAGTCAACTTCTCCAAAATGATTTCCTCACTGCTCTCTTGAACTGGTTTGTCAATTTCAACTTTTGAAGTCCTCCATTTCCTGCTTCTTTTTGTAGGCTGTGGTTCAGGTGATGGTTCTTTTGCTTCTTCAAAATGATTTCTCATTAAGAAATCATCCCATGTATCATTTTTTTTAGCTAGATGATGTTCAATCAAGATTTTGACCAAACCATGATGGTACAGGGTTGTTTCTAAAAATTGAACTCTTCTCTGAACACAGGAAGCCATCTTCTTCAGACTTTGAAGCAAGAAATATGGTAGGTTTAAGTCTTCTCCCAGGAAATGCATCATTAGTCTGATGTGGTAGACATAAAATTTCCCATATCTACCCTCACATGTAACAAATTTTTGTAAAAGAAGTAGTATGTTTCTCCATTTTCTTTTCAATGCAGTACTGGGAATTCCTTTCTTGAATACACTAACATCCATATTTGGTGATTTTAAAATTTGTTTCCAGGAGTCATTGTGGAATTCCCTATTTTTAAACCATCTCTCCCCAGTTCTGGACAATCCTGTAGCCTCTACAATAAAAACTTTAGTGACAGTAAACTTGACATCCCCTATTTCAACTTCGGTTCCTTGAAATGCTCTTGCGAATGTTTTAGTGACTTCCTTATGGAAGCCATTAAATTTTTCCAAAAATTGAAGCCATCCTATTTGTTGTAACATTTCCTTGCATTGTGGGTAACCTTCTAAATATTTTGAACCCACAGGTTCAGTCCTTACGATGAAACCCATGATTTTTTCAATATCAAATTAACACTCTTCTAGCCACGAAACAATGACTTTCACTTTCGGTTTTGAAATGGCTTCAAGCTCTAAATGAAAATGGCTTCAATTTTGGAATGACATACCTCTGATTTATAGTGGCAATAGCTTCAAAACCTCTGGCTGGTATGCCTCTGTTTGATAATGAAAAATGCCTTCGAAACCTCGGACTGATATGCTTCTGTTGAACTTTGGAGTGATATGAAAGCAATTTCAAATTTCGAGCTAATATGTCTCTGATAGGCAGTGGCAGATGGCTTCAAATTTCTTTTTGTGCAATACCTCTGGCTCTTAGTAGCAAATGGTATGCTTCAAACTCAACACTACAACATCTCTGTCTCTGGTAACAACAGACTTCAAACTCAACACTACAACACCTTTGTCTCCGGTAGCAAATGGTTTTCAAATTCAATCACTACAACACCTCTGTCTCTGGTAGCAAAAGACTTCAATTTTAACACCTCTGTCTTTTGGTAACAAAAAGACTTCAAACTCAATCACTGTAAACACCTCTGTCTCTAGTAGCAAAAGACTTCAATTTTAACACCTCTGTCTTTTGGTAACAACAGACTTTAAACTCTACACAGCTACAATTCTGAGTTGATAGTGAAAATGCTTCAAATTCCGTCCACAGTGATATGCTATCTGCCCACGGGATCAAGTGGCTTTGAGTCCTCACACTGTTATACTTCCAAATTTACCTCTTCTGCTCTGCTCTGCGTTTACAATGCTCAATGTTGTTCAAACTGATATCCTTTAGCTCTGCTCCTGGTGATAATAATATCTCTGTCTTCGGAATGGAATACCGGCTACGGAATGAAGTTATGGCAAATGGTCACGGAATAGAGTAGTGGAGTGAGGTGGAGGGATTGTATTAATGATTGAGGAGATGGCGAAGGATTTTACGACGGCAGAGGGAATCATCATCATTAAATGTTTTGGTTAAGAGACGTGGAAAATTCAAATGCTTTGGCCATTTCACCGCTTAAATGCTATCGGATATGAAATTTGAAATGGAAGATTTTAATACAAAGTCTGTAGAAGGTTTGTTGGTGTTTGATCAATAAAAACAATTAAAACAACCTTTCGAATAATCCACAACTAAACTATGCTAAATTTTTATGAAATGCCATTGTAATTTTAAATTTGTTACCTCTGCCCTTTATTTGATTTTTGTAGCCTTTGTCTTCTCTGCTCATCTCTGGAGGAGTCTTCATAATTTTCTTGATGCTTTTGATTCATGAATACACTGGGTCACTTTGTTGTAATTCTGATGTCTGTTGATTGATGCCTTCAGGGTTTATAGCTGCGAAAAGACTGTCGGGCTGCAGAAAGGCTGATCAGCTGCAGAATGTCCACTGAGCTGCAGAATGTTCCTGTAGAACACTTTAATCATGAAAATGGAATGTTTTTGGAGTATGGGTGAAATGTTATGTGGTATGAATGAAAATGGATGATGGATTATGATATGTATGAGGTGGATAATGGAATGAAATGGGTTCAGTTCATGAAATGGAATGAAGGAACATAAAGGCTGTACTGCAATTCATGACATATTTTTATTCACTTACAACATGATATCAAATTTTTGTGTTTTGACATGAAAATGAAATGAATGGAAGATGGAATGAAATGAATGAAATGTGGAATGGAGTGAAATATGAATGATGGATGAAATGGAGTATGAATGGATAATTGAATGGAGTGAGATGAAATGAATCATAAGCACTATGGAACTGAGCTTATGATTTTTATAACAGCTGCTTAAAACAAAAATGGGAAAAGTTAGAGTGTCAGAGAGACTCTGATTTTCACCCTATCTTTTCTGTATAAACATGCCAATCAATGATTGGTTTTCATGTTTATACCTTTATTTTTATTTTTTTATTTTTTTATTTTTATTTTTATTTTTTTATTTTTATTTTTTTCAAAAGAGAAATGCTTCAGAAAATTTAATCAAGTTGATGAAGAAGAGAGACTCTTCTTCATTAACTTCACATCATTGTCTTCTTGGAACTTCTTGACAAACTCTTCTCTTGAGAGTGGCTTGTGGTATAGCTTCAATCTATGACCATTCACAAGAAAAGTGATCTCTTCTTCATCTATAGTTCTGATTTTTACTGCCCCATTATCAAAAATTCGAACAATTTCATATGGCCCAAGCCAATGTGTCTGAAATTTCCCTTGAAAATCCTTGAATTTTGAATCAAACAAGAGAGCCCAATCACCCTCTTTAAATTTCTTTTCTTTGATGTACTTGTCATGCCATCTAGCCCTTTGCTGTTGGACTAGACTTGTTTTCTGAACTGCATCTTGTCTGATCTCATCCAATTCATTAATTTGCTCCAGTGTATGCTTTTGTGCCTCCGTTAGATCAAGTCCTAGCTGAACTGCTATCTTGAATGTTTGAATTTGGAACTCTATAGGAAACAAAACTTGCTTTCCATAAACAAGATCATAAGGAGTATGGCCTGTTGTGTTTCTCCATGTAGTTCTATAGGCCCACAAGGCTTCAGGAAGCCTATCTACCCAATCTCTTCTATGTAGATGAACAGTCTTTGTTAGGATTCCTTCAATGAATTTATTAGTAGATTCCACTTGACCATTTGCTTGTGGATGATAAGGAGTAGATGTTCTATGTCTGATTTTGTACTTCTCCATCATTTGCTCCACTAGCCTTGATGTAAATTGAGCTCCTTGATCTGTAACAATTTCCTTTGGGACACCAAAACGAGTAAAAATATCCTCAAAAAGAAAAGTAACTACAGATGATTCATTAGCAACAAGTAATGGTTTAGCTTCTACCCACTTAGTAACATAATCAGTGCAAACTAATATGTATTTCTTTTGTCTTGATGGAGGACTAACAGGTCCTACAAAATCCAAGGCCCATTTTTCAAAAGGTTCAATGTGTACCTGAGGTTGTAATGGCATCTCACCTGAAGGAGAAGGTTTCCCTACCCTTTGGAAACTGTCACACCTTTTGACATACTCCCTTGCATCTTTAAACAAATATGGCCAATAATATCCTAAATTAAGGATCTTATAGGCTGTCCTCTTATCTGCAAAGTGTCCGCCACAAGGTTCATCATGATATGCCTTGAGAATTTCAGGCATCTCATCTTCACGAACACACCTTCTAATGATCAAATCTGAACCTGTCTTGTACAACTCATTAGCGACCCATGAATATCTTGCACTATCATTTATGATTTTTCTTTTATCCCTTGCATTCATAATTGAAGGAAATTTTCCTGAAACTAAATAATTGGCAATATCAGCAAACCATGGAGTTTGAGTAGAGATTGCAAAAATATATTCATCAGGAAATTGATCTTCAACTGGAGTGTCATCTTTGATATTTTGAATTCTAGACAGGAAATCAGCCACAGTGTTTTGTTTTCCAGGCCTATCTAGAATAGTAATGTTGAATTCTTTCAATAATAACAACCATCTTATAACTCTGCCATTAGTGATTGATTTATTCATTAAATATCTAATTGCAGAATGATCATTGTGAACAAAAGTTTCATAGCCTGTTATATAGTGTCTAAACTTGTTAATGGCATGAACAACAACTAAAAACTCTTTTTCAGTTACAGTATAGTTTAACTCTGCAGGAGTCAAATTTTTACTGATATAATAGATAGCATAGGGAATTAAATCTTTCTGTCCCAATACTGCTCCTAGAGCCGTATCGGAAGCATCTGTCGAGATATGAAAAGGTAACTTCCAGTTAGGTCCCCTTAATATAGGTGCTTCAGAAATTTTGGTTTTCAGGGTTTCAAAAGCTAACTGGCAATCATAAGTCCACTTAAATTCACAATCTTTGGTGAGTAATTTGAAAAGAGGAGATGTTATTTTGGTGAAGTTTTCTATAAATCTCCGATAGTACCCCGTAAATCCTAGAAAACTTCTTACATCTCTTTGACAACTTGGAATGGATAGGTTAGAAATAACTTCAACTTTCGCTTCATCAACTCTAATCCCATCCCCTAAAATGTGGTGCCCTAAAACAATACCTTCAGTGAACATCATAAAACATTTTTCATGACTAAGAGAAATGTTTGCTTCTTGACATCTTTTTAAGACCTTTTCCAAGTTTTATAAAGCCTCTTCAAATGTATCCCCATAAACTGTAAAATCATCCATGTACACCTCTACACAGTCATGTATCAGATCAGAAAAAATTCCTAATACTGCCCTTTGGAATGTTGCAGGTGCATTGCACAACCCAAATGGCAATACTCGGTAGGCATAGGTTCCCCAAGGACAAGTAAATGTGGTTTTATCTTGGTCTTCAAGTGCTACTTGGATTTGATTGTAACCACTAAACCCATCCAGGAATGAAAAGTACTTTTTACCTGCTAATGTATCTAATACTTGATCTATGAAAGGTAAGGGAAAATGGTCTTTAAGAGTAGATTTATTCAGTTCTCGGTAGTCAACACACACCCTCCACTTTCCATTTTTCTTAGGCACAATCACCAAAGGAGAAACCCACTGACTATCTGAAATAGGATAGATGAAATTAACATTTAATAATTTTTGCAGTTCTTCCTTGACAATTTCCCTAAGATTTGGATTCATCCGTCTTTGAGGCTGTCTGATTGGTTTGCAATTTGTCTCTATATAGATGTGATGAGTACAAGTCTTGGGACTTATCCCTTTCATGTCAGTGTATTCCCATGCATATGCAGAAGAATGTCTCTGTAATACTTTGACTAACTCTTCGTGTTGAGATTTTTCTAGGTTTTTGTTTATGTTCAAGGTTTTGCCTGGAAAAATTTCACTTGTAGAGCTGCCAAATTTGTCCATAGAATGAAGAGACATCTGCCTAGATGACAAGAATTCAATATTGGATCTCTCTTGAAATGATTCTTGTTTGTGTTCTAGAGAAGATTCAAAGTTTTCTAGAGTATTCAGAATTTGATTATCTTCACTAATTTCTGAAATTGTGAAGAGTGGTTGTAAATATTCTTCATCCTCTATCCATTGAGTGTCATCTAGATCTGTAATTGTCCTAGCTGGAGGATATAAATTGAATTTCTTTGTTGAACTACCATCAGAAATATACATATCACCGGACCTACAACTAATAAAGGCATCAGCTGTAGCCAACCAAGGTCTTCCTAGTATAACAGGATGGCCTCCTAGATTATTCTTGGGTGTCAGGATCATGAAATCCACAGGGTACTCCCAAGAGTCTAGGGACACTGGAATGTCTTCTATTACCCCATCTGGTCTGATCACAGATCTATCTGCTAATTGTAATAGTGTGGGTGTAAAGAGAAAGATCAGTAGTTTGGGCCATTCATAAGATTGTTTACCATGATATTTATTGTCGCTTCCAAACATTGAGGTATTTTGATACCAATTCATTGATGATTTCCGGATTAACCCATTTCGGTCAAGGTACTTTTGAAGACTCATCATCATCAATAATGTCCAGTATTTATCAATTTACTGAAGATTCTCGGGTTTCTCTTATTCTTTTCTTTGTCGTCTTCATACTCAACTCCTTTATTGTTTTGGCTAAAATTGGGATTTCCTTGATGGCTTGCAATAATGGAATTTTAATGCAAACATTTCTCAATTCATCTAAGAAATCATAATTAGGCACCATTATTTGTTTTTCTACACCTTTATCAATTTGTAGTCTTTCTGGAAAGGGAGGTATAGAAGTAGATGTGGATGGTTGCTCTAATACTGGAGTTGGACTTATTGGATCTTTTTGTTTCAATTTTTCAATGTTTTGGCCTTGAAAGGATGTACCTTCCTCAAGACTTTTATTAACTCGTAGGGAGTCTTCCTCAGAATTATCTTGTTCTTGTATGATCACAGAAGGTTTCCTCTTCTCAAGTATCCTTCCAGACCTAAGTTGAACATCACTAAGGTCTAGAGGAGTAATTAAATAAGTTGGAAATTGTTGTCCCTCTATCATGTATGTATTCTGGGGGTTCTTATTATTGGGGTTTGGTATGGGCTGAGCTGGTAATTGATTGGATTTTTGAGGGAATGGTAATGGAAGTTGTTGATTTTGATGAGGTTGGTTCAGATGATGTTGTTGAGAATTTTGTTGAAAATTTTGTTGAAGATTTTGAGGAAAATTTTGTTGAGGATTTTGAGGATAAAATTGTGGATATGGTGAATAGGATGGTGGATACTGATAATATGGAGAGTATCTTCCATAGGGACCTTGTGATCCTTGTGCCCAAGCTTGAGATTGATTTTGAAATTGGGGCCAAGGTTGCTGCCAAGAATTCCAAGGTGGAGGTTGATTATACATTTGATCATGGAATCCTTGTGTCTGAGATCCCTGTCAAGGTCTTCTAGATACAAAGTTAAGAGATTCTGTGGAGTCTGTAGGAGTTTCTTCCTGAAAAACAGCCTTGAGACCAGGAAGAGAAGGACAATTCTTGGTCTCATGTTTCTCAGAACAAATAACACAGGTTTCTACAACTTTTACATCTAGAGGACACTCTCTCAAGGCATTTTTCTTCCTACATTTGGGACAAAAGATTGCCAAGGCATCAGATTCAGCCTTTTGCTTGTTTTGTATCTTGAGGGTGTCTATTTGTTCACTAAGACTCCCTAAGATGTCAGATTTAAAATCATCAAGCATGTGTCCTATTTCTGATCTACTTATTGTCCCAGAAGCAGATTTACTTGCCCTTGCAAGAGCAAGATCTCTTGGACCTTTGACAGTTTTAGATTTCCCTCTGGAAAGGTTGATACATAACTCAGATATTTCAGGTAATGTGAGTTGTGATATATCCCCTTTTCCCATCATGTTAAGGATATCCAACCATTCATCCTTAATTGTTTTCAACAAAAGAGCTTTTAAAGTGTCTTGATCTAGGTTTTCCATTTTTGCCCTTTTGATGTTGTAATTAAATCTTTCCAACAAATCTTCTAATTTTTCATCTTCTTTTTGCAACATCTTGAACACTTCTTCCTTATGATTAACCGGCATACAATAATCCCAGTATCTCTCTAGAAATGCTTGTTTCATGTCTTCCCATGTTCTGCAATAGAACTACCTGTTAGACTTCAGAACTACTTTGATGCTTTCCTTCAAAGATGATGAAATGAATTTCCCCATGAGTGACTTTATAAATAGTTTATTAATGCCAGTACTTCATCTGGACAAGAAAGTTTCAGGATCCTCAGTTTTAAGTCCATAGAAGTTCGGAAGGATAGAAGGTGAAATGTTTTTCATGGTTGTATTGGTTTCTTCATCAAGTATAGGGAACCCAAAAGAGCTTCCTATTCTACCTCTTCCTCCATCTGCACCTCTACCTCCTTCTCCTCTACCTCTACCTCTACCTCTACCTCCTCCAAATAATGTGTGTTCTCCATTAACAACTCATCCTCCTCCTTCTTCTGCCATGGTTGACTCTCCCGTGGAAGTAGAAAGGTTTGTATCCTCAACAAGAGTTTTTGGATCTTCTTCTATGGCAGGTTCAGTGGATGAAGTGGAAGGTTTCTCTAATGGAATAGGTGACCTTAGATCTTCTAGAAGTCTAGGATCAGTAAAGGATGGAAGATGGGTTTGAGTTGAAGGTGTACTAGTTCTAGGTTTAGATGAAACAAGTGGTGTTCTAGAAATCAAACTTCTGCCTCTGCTGCTTATAAATCTTCCCCTTGAATCTCTCTCCCTACGCATAAAATTGTTTTTTTGGATGCTAAGAAAAAAAGGTTACCTAGTTTTCACTTCCCCGGCAACGGCGCCAAAATGTTTGGTCTCAATCTAGTCTCCTAAACTGAGCTCATTTAATTGTCAAACAGGATTTGTAAACTGCTGAAGTGAAGTGTACCATATGTACCTAGGTGCTTGTTTCCTAATGCGTTGTGTGTAGTGTTTTGTGATGTTTTTGGTCTTTTATGTTGATTCATGATGTTTTTGGTCTTTTGATGTTTTATGATCACAATGAAAATGCCTAGAAAACTAATGGAAAGAAGTTGGTGGTCAAAAACAGAGTTAAGCCTAATGTATGGAATGGTAAATGCAATTGGAAACAATGAAGCAGAATCTAAACTATGACTAAATAAAAGCAAAAGCTTGATAATGACTTTTTAAACAAATGACACAAACTAATCTTGAGAAATGATCACTAAATATGAAAATCCTCTAACTAAACAGTTAAACACTAATGATGCAATACTCTGTCCTAAGCTCTTCTATTCTATGATTAATTCCTAGTTCTATTCTGCAATTTAATTGAATGTCACAGAACCTATACTCAAAGAGTTATTGGTTTCTTGTTTAAAGTAGTTCTTTTGAGGAAGAGCTCTGTTTATAAAATGATGAGGAGATTTCAGAGAGATTTCAGACCTTATAGTGATGTTATCTTCTGTTCCTATGGTTATGGATCATTTGTAGTTTTCAGAACAAAAAGATGTTTGTGAATAATGAAGGTTGTCTTGTGAATCCTAACAACTAAAGTAATCTATTGTGCAAAGGATGACAATGTGAATATGAGATGCAAGTGCAATGAGTTAATCTAAGAATAAACCTAAGATGCTACTAAACTAGAACAATGTTGAACTATAAGTCATCATCAAACTTGAAACAAAGTAATTGAACATGAATTAAATGCAAATGAAACTCCGGAGTTGTTCTAACTATACTAACATGCATTAATCTATGAAGTTACACAATCTGTTTGTTCATCATTAGTGATATCTTGGAAGAGTTCCTTCTTTTGGAAGAGGTAGAACAATTCTGACTGTGTACTTGTATGCAATTGAAAGCACATGAACTGAAAGCAAATGAAAAACTAAGTTATCACATCCATACCCTACTCGTCATTATGATGTCTTGGGCAAGCGTTTAAGAGCAAGATCAGAGATGATACTTAGTACAAAAACACAACTAAATCATTCATTATCACGGTCATGTCTTGAACTTCTTAAGAATGTCTTGGAAGAGTTTCTTCTTGTGGAAGAGTGATGAGAACAAGTGTAACTGTGATAGTGAATAGAAAAAACTATAACTAAATCCTACAGTACCATAGCTATTCTTCATTCATCATTATAATCTGTTGGAAGAGTGCCTTCTTGTGGAAGAGCTGGAATGAATATAACCACAGTAGCTAGTTAAAACAACTATAAATTCAACTCCTAATTCTACAATACCATAGTCATTCAACATTCATCATTTTAATCTGTTGGAAGAGTGTCTTCTTGTGGAAGAGCTAGAATGAATACGACTACAGTAGCTAAAACAAAACAACTACCAATTCAAATGCAAAACGTAAAGGCAACTAGGAAAACTTATCTAATTTACGCAAAAGAAATCCGTGCAAGAGGCAGGGGCCCTCTACCACTTGACGGCATTCAACTTCAAATTAAATCACGCCTTCAGAATAACTTTGTCTGCTCCATTAACGATGCAATAGTTCGAACATAACACTCTGTGTCTTCAAGGACGTAACATAGAGTTTTTAAACAAAATCTAGCAGCAAATCTAACATAAAATCTCTAACATAGCTCTCGGTCTCTCAAGAGTTTATAAAGCAAATGCACGTAACAATAATTACAACAATTTAGGAACAATGTCTTTCCTAATCCAAATCATGTTAGGAGTCTTTGAAGTGGTTGCGTGAAGAAGAAAAGACATCTGGACTGAAACAGTCCTAGTAGGAGTCTTCCTTCATAAATGTGTTTCCCACGTGCATAACCGTACCCAGAATCCATTTCTTCTTCCATGACGAGCAACGAACCATGTAGACACGACGTGGATCATGCCCATATGCGTTTTTTCTCAAGAGGCCACCTGGAACATACTCAAACATGAAGGTAGCTGCAGAATCACCGGTTAGCTACGAAATGTCTGCATTCTGCAGCTAGTTCCGGTCAAAATGCTTAACAATGGCAAAAATCACAAAATTCAACAAGTCAGTCATGTAAACCATTCTAGAAGTAATTTTAACTATATTTATTGATCAATTGGGTTTAAGATAGAAATGGACAAGGGAAAATGAGGTAAAATGAGGTGAAGGAAAGCACAATTTTGAGGCTCAACAAGAACAAAGAGGGTTCCCTCTTGTCCTTTTTATCACAATAGGTTTCCTATGAGTCTTTGAAATGGGGGGGAGGCTTTGAGGAGTGCAAAAATAATATTTTCTCGGTGAGAGAAATCATGGAATCAGAAATACCCTTCAAGAAAATTCAACCATATATCTACGACATCTGCATTTATCTGGCCTTCAAATATTGGAATGTAAAATTTGACATGTAACTTAAAATATAGGAATGTCAAATTTGACATGTACCTTCAAAGGAGTGGCACCGCCAGAGTTGGTGTAGGATGTAGATGTGCCAATAGTGGGCAACCATTGAAGGATACAGGCAAAGTTATCCATCATCGCGTTCCTATTTTTCTCAAGGGCCTCCTTGAGAAATATTTTGATAGGATCTACTGCTCCCTCGTCTTTATTTTCTTCTGACATGGGAGGTTGTCGGGGTTTCTGAGGTTAATCTTGCAAGGGTTCAACCAGATCGAGCCCTAACTCCTTACACCCTGACCATGTTGGGGACATGCAAAGAAAAATAGAGAAAGAGCAAACTACTCTAATACCATTCATCTAGATTTATGAAGGTAAGAAAAAAATATAGAAATATATATAAACACAGAGATGCAACGGAAACAAAACTTCATTTCATCAACAATGGATGACTAGAATACGCTTACAGAAATAATAGAAATAAACCAACTAGGGCACAGGTAGCTTATATCTGAGAAGATATGTGATTGATACAAGCCTTTGAACTCTGCTATAATGAGTCCCAAAGGCCTCTTTATTGCTGAGAAACAATATAAAGCCATAAACATTGAGAAACCTAACCCTAGGAGATGAATTGCAAAAGTTATGGGCGTTGTTTGGGTAAATTTGTACATCAATCTTCCAAGGGATGTAACTTTGGCATACGATCTCTGTTAGATGCGCTCAATACCTCGTTAGAAATATCTAGCTGAGGACTAAAAAATTTGAGTGAGTAATTCATAGACCCATGCTTCTCCTGATTTTCCAAAGAAGAGTCCTTTAGGGCTTCAAAACGGCTCCGAAAGTTTAGGACCCGAAAAACTGCTAAATATAGTAAGTTGTGCTGAAATAGGAAAAATGGAATAAGCAATGGTGGGGGTTCAAATGGAATAGGTTTGAGGCCACCAATATCCACCTCGATCATTAGTTCCTCAAAACAACTCTGGAAGTTCGTCACCCGAAGAATTGCTAAAAATAGTAAATTGTGATGAACTTGAAAATTTCAAAGAATTAATGGTGCGGGTCGAAATGGAATAGGTCGGTGGCCACCAATATCCACCTAGATCATTCCTCCCTCTTTACGAAGAAATTTTCCCCATTGCTTTATGTTCCTCCATGAGAAGAAATTTATATTGAACTTGGTATTGGATTTGTCGAGGATGTTGTGGACGTGTTGGCAGATGAGTTGGCAGATGTGTTGGATACGTTCAATAAATTTGGTTACCTCAGAAAACACATGTGTGGATTATGTTTGTGTAGTCACTTGAGGTATGGAAACATTAGGCGGAAGTGCACCGAGGGATCAGATCAATGGAGTGTTTGTCCTTCTAGTGTACAGAAACATTTATTGGTAAGGAGAAAATATCCTCGTCTTCCTCCATGAATTTTTCCATATGCTACAGCCATGTAGGGGAGCCCTATTTCGAGGTTATGGCCACAATATTCCTCTTCCCCTATGAGAGAGTTGTAAGGAAAATAGCTTTCATGGTTTGGAAATAAGTTTTACTGCATTTTTTTGCAATAGTCAAAGAGATGGCAGGAGGGGGTACTACCTCTGGTATTCGGTATAATTTATTTCCCAAAGTAATAACTACAAAATTAGGCCTAAACTCATACAAATCATGTCGCTTCCACAAGTATGGTTGGCCCAATAATACATCAGCTACATTAAGAGGAGAAACATCACAGAATACCTCATCCGTGAAAGGTGGCACTGTTGGTGGACACAGAGATATCTTCTAGGTTTAAGCTACCCAATGGTATACAACTGTAGGTGTGTTATAGTAAGTAGGTCGAGGAGCTTCATGTCCTTTGCCAAAATGACGATCTTTTGGCTTCTGCTATCAATGAGGAATTGTAGCAGAGAACCCTTTACCCACATCTTTGAATGGAAGGAGCAGTCCCCCTCCTTTCGATCCTCGAGATCCTCCCTTTGGAGCTTGGTGGTGGCAACAATGGAACTAGGGTCTATATTAATGACTTGCTTCACTTTGTCATCTCCCTTGTCTAGTTCTGTCTTGGGATCAAAACATGCATTTGATTCGGGTGCCTTCAGTTCGACCACCAATGGCTATTTGGCCCAACACTCACTTGTGCTATGAGTGCGGCTGCTATGAAACTCACACCACATTTGTGTGTCCTTCTTTTGGTTTTTGTTGTTGTTTTGTGTTTCCCCTCTTTGGATTTTCCCCAACTTCATATTTTCGGATCGAAAGTCTTACTTCTTCTGCTTAAATTAATGCTTGATCTTGGTGGCATGGTGACATGCTGTGCCAAGCGAGGTAATGTCAAAGAACTCCATTTCCTCCTAAAAGTGTCTGTCAAGAGAGTTGCAGTACTTGAGCACCAAATTTCTCTCAGAATATTTAATACCCAACTTTGTGCACAGGGTATGGAAACAATTTGTCAGCTCATGCACATCTTGATCCCTTTGTTGCCACAACATGGTCCATTGGATGTATTTCTCCTCATAGATCCCCACAGGGTAATATTGTTCCTTGATGTCATCTCAGAATGAATTCTAAGAGGGTGTGGCCGAGAACAAAGAGGGTTCCCTCTCGTCCCTTTTCTCACAGTTTGTTTCCCATGAATCTTTGACATGGGGGGTGGCTTTGAGAAGTGTAAAAAAAAAAATTTCTCGGTTAGGGAAATCATGGACCGAGAAATACCCTTCGAGAAAATTCAACCATCTATCTATGACTTCTACATATATCTAGCCTTCAAATACATGAATGTTGAATTTGACCTATACCTTAAAAGGAGTGGCACCTCCAGAGTGGCTACAAGATGTAGATATGTCGCCTGTTGGCAGCTGTTGAAGGATCTAGGCAAAGTTATCCATCCTTGCGTTCCTCTGTTTCTCAAGGGCCTCCTTTAGAAATATTTTTATAGGATCTCCTGCTCCATCGTCTTTCTTTTCATTCGCCATGGGAGTTATTTGAGGTTTATGAGGCTAATCTTGCAAGGTTTCAACTAGATCGAGACCTAACTCCTTATACCGAGACTGTGTTGGGGACATGCAAAGAAAAATAAAGAAAGACCATACTACTATGGTACCACTGATCTAGATTTATGCAGGAATTCAATAAAATATAGAAATATGCATAAACACAAAGATGCAATGGAAATAAAACCACATTTCATTAATAACAAATGACTAAAATATGCTTATTGACATAACGGAAATAAACTAGCTATGACACTGCTATTCTATCTTTGAGAAGAGATGTGGAAGCTATAGGCCTTTGAACTGTGTTAGAATGAGGCTCAAAGACCTATCTATTGTTGAGAAACAATAGAACATGCTAAACATCCAAAAACCTATCCTCGGGAGATAAAGCGCCAAAACTATGGGCCATATTTGGGTAAAATGGTACATCAATCTTCGTGGGGACGTAACTTTGGCTTAAAATCCTCGTTTGATGTGCTCAATACCTTGTTAGAAATATCAATTTGAGGAATACAAATTTTGATTGAGTAGACCAATGTTGCTCCTGTATTTCCCAAAAAACTTCGTTTACGGCCTCAAATGGCTCTGAAGGCTTAGGACTTGAAAGCTACTAAAAATAGTAAGTTGTGCTGAAAATGAAAAACTGCAAGAACTAATGGTGCACGTTCAAATGGAATAGGTGGGTAGCCACTAATATACACCTGTATGATTAGGGCCTCAACATGGGTCCGGAAGTTCATAACGTGAAAAACTGCGAAAAATAGTAAGTTGTGTTGAAACTAAAAAAATGAAAGAACTAATGGTGTGGGTCCAAATGGAATAGGTGGGTGGCCACCAATATCCACATGGATCATCAAAAAAGGTTTCCAATTATCTCCAACCCTCTTTTTTTTATATATCGACAAGATTTAAGAGTGGCTAAATATGCAAGAGGGTGACAATATCCATTCGGGAAATTTTGTTATAAAGCTTCTTTTATAAGCAGATGACCTTATTCTAATTTCTAAATATTCTCTTTGTTTGCAAGAGCACTTACTTTCCCTTGATAAATTTTGTAGAAATGTGAGGATGCAAGTCAATACGATCAAAACCAAAGTAGTGGTTTTCTATACCAAAATAAAACTTAACGAGCGTAAGTTGCACTTTGAAGGAAACATTCTCGAAGAAGTTTTGGATTAAAAATACCTTGGAATTGACTTCAACATAAATCTAAGATGGGATGGATGTAGAAAAAAAATAACTTTTGGGGGTTTGAGAGCATTATATGCTTTTCAAAATAAGTGTAGATAGGGAGAGTTATGCAACTTGAAAACCTCTCTAACTCTTTTTGGATTTTTAATAATTTTGGTGACTCTCTACAGTTGTGAACTGGTGGCCAACAGTACATCCGACATGTAGTGGAAACAAATTGAGAAAATTCAAAAGTGTTTGATTAAAAAAAAGCTCAAAATTAAAAGTGCAATTCCTTATGCTATATTTTGAAGTCAAACACAGGTTGCTCCTATTGAAGTAATAGCTATGGTGTGGGTCATAAGGTATTTGAAAAAAATGAGAAAATGGAAGATGCAAGATGGCCTAAGGTTGTGTTTAATGAAATATTGGGCATAAGAAAGAAGACTTGGATTCAGCAAAGTAACAAATGGATTAGAAAATGGGGCATTTTATTGAGATGTGTCCCACAAAATGTAAAGAGATAAAATATTTTGTTTATCGATAAGTTCCACAAAAGTACTTGGGAGAAGGAGCTAGGGAGAAAGAAAAAGTATTATATTGAAGAGTTTAATCCTAATCATAATCATCATCAAAAAGTGTATATACAGTCCAATATTTCTTGGAGAGCCAAAATTATTATTGCTCAAATAAGGACTGATTTGCATCAACTCCGTTGTGAAGAATGGCGCTGGAAAGGGCCAAAAGAAATGTGGGAGGATAGAGTATGTACTTTTTTCTCTTCTTGAAAAATGGGAACAGAAAAAAATTTCATTTCAGGATGTGAGGCCTTCAAAGACAAAAAGGAAAGTTACGCACATATTTTGGCATCTATCCCTTGGGATATTATATTTAGCATGGGATTTGTCAAAAAGTCGTGAGAGTTTATTGTGAAACTTCATAGGAAAAGGGAAGAATACAAGAGCAAGATAGAGAAGAAATTTTTCCCATAGGTTATATTTAGCCTCGTGGACGTTAAAATAACTTGTTCTTCTTGTACTATTTGATAATAATTTATTATAATGTATTCATTAATAAACAAGGATGCTCTATATTACTAGTTGCTATCTATGAATGTGGATTGGCTCTCCTGATTGGGTAGTGATCCATTTGAATAATGATCCGTAAGGGGGTAGGCTTCCATAAGGGAAAAATACTCATCATCTTCTTGATACATTTAATAACTTATAAGAAATTTATCTCATAAGAAATTTATTGCATTGAGATGGGCTCTACAACTTAGTATAAGATGTGTTGACATTAAACATTAGAAATTAGAAAATAATAATTAAACGTAAACATTTTTTTAAATTATTATTTTTTTTTTATTGTAATTTTATTTATTAATCATAATATACATATCACATTAAAATAAGTGCATTGTTAAGGTGTCCTTGCGATATATATAAATTAAAATCAATTTTAGCATATAAATTAAAATAATTATTGTATAACTATATTTCAATTTAATCAATAAGCACCGCAAAGTTTCATATTTACAATATAACTAGATTCTTAACTGGGATATTATTAACTTCCAAATAGGATTTATTACAATATCCTGGGCCAATACCATGGCTTGTCAATATCACATGCCCAAAAATAGTAACTCATTTTAATATCAAAATATTTTATAAATATTTTATCTTAATTAATTTTGTAGCATGTATTTAAATTAAAACTTAATACTTACAATAAACTTCCAATAGAACAAGATTCTTAACCATGGATGTTAACCCATATTTTACAGTAGTCATTATTAACTTGTAAATAGGCTTTGTTAGAATACCATGGGCAAGTGACATGTCTTATCAATACCACTTGCCCAAAACCTGTAACTTATTTCAAAATCAAAATATTTTATAAATATTTTATTTTTGCACGAGAGGTACTCTGAGCCCACTATGGTAGAGATGTTGTAATGCAATGTTTAACATTTTTATGAAGTGAAATTACATAAAAATAAAATAAAATAAAATAATAATGTAATGAAAATATTTTAACTCAAAATAAAATAACATGAATAAATGAAATAAAAATAACCCTATAAAAGCAAAATAATAATTTCAATAAAAATGGCCCATGGTATTGATAACCATGGTATTGAACCATGGTATTTATATGGAATGTAGCCTATTTAAAGGGGGGAATTAAACCAACTTAGATTTATCTTTACTCTATATCTACCACATTCGAAGAGAGATCAAACCTGAATTAAGATAGTAATTTTATTTTATTACATTTTTTAGAGTAAATCTAAATTCAAAATGATATAGAAAAGATGGTATAGTGGTGTAAATGTTTATAGACATTTACACATGTACTTATTTTAAAAATAATAAAATATTTAAAATAATTTACTAGGCATTCTTCACCTTAAATGTAGATATATTGTAATGTTGTGTAATAAAATAAAATTGAAATTATATTAAAAATAAAATAAAATAATTGATTATAATTGTTATCAAAATTAACCAAATTACAGAAAAATAAAAAAAAATTAATAATTAATATTTATAATGATAGTTATAATTATAATTAATAATAAAACTGTTAATTACAAATCTAGAAATACAAATTTTATTTAAAGTGAAAAGAAATATTAACCCTTCTTCACGAGTTAATATGAAATTAAGATAAACCTTCTAATCCAAATTAGAATTCAAACTTAATAACTATGTTAAAAACCCATTAATTTACAAATAAAATAGTCAAATGGCAGAACCATTGTCGGCTTTATACGAACAAAATAAGTGAACGTGAATGTTTATGTATATATAATTCAAAGATCTATTCAAAACAACAATACAGATCTATCGCTTCATATTTCTTTATCAGATCCCTTGACGTGCGGGAAACTTCATATCTCTTTGTTGAAAATTGTATAGTATTTGAGTTAGGTCATTGGTAAAGAATGGCAGAAGGTAACGTAAGAAATGATACAAACCTTTCTCACTATTTTGGCAGGGAAACCGTTCTCGGTATTCTGAGAGACGTGGAACCTGCACTAATCGCAGCAGAGGCAAGAACCATTGATTTAGATGTAGATGAAGAGGATTCATTGTCTGGTTCTCGGTATTCAGTGTTTGGTGAAGATGTAGATGCTGAGGATTGAGTGTCTGGTGAAGATGTAGATGTTGAGGATTCAGTGTCTGGTGAAGATGTAGATGCTGAGCGTTTGGTGTTCAGCGTGACTATTGGTACAAGGGAATTGCAGTATATAACGGAATTCCAGGATATTGGTACAAGGGAATTGCTGGATGTCACAGAGAATGTTAGTGTACGTGAGTTGGACGAAGAGTGGCTGGAAGAGAGCATAGATCGGAGGAGAGGCAGAAACGAAGATACTGAAAATGAGGAGAGTGATGAAGACTATATGGTAACGCTTAGGTTGGCGGAGAGTGTAATCGTCCTCAGATATATAGAGGATTTTCGCCCACAAAACGTCGATGAACTCGTTGATTTCGTTAGAATTCAAATTATTTGGAATTCAGAATTCACGTGGCGTGAGATCAAACAGCATCTGGAGAATGATACATATCAATTCAATTTCAAATATGAAGAAGTGCGTATTGGCCTCATTGACTCTTCATACGACTGAGATAGTAGTTTTACAGACGACTCAGAAGAAGATGAAACAGAAGAGGAGGAAGTGTGGGTAAATAGCAGTGTTCGTGCAGCACTTGATGCGTTGCCCTCAGTTATATTAAGTTGCCAAGAAAATGAAAGTGAGGATGCGGTCACCTGCCCTATCTGTCTCGAAACGTTTTCCACAAGTGATTCTGCAAAACAATTACCATGCAAACATAACTATCATGCAAAGTGCATTTTGTTATGGTTTGATCGTAAGCATTCATGTCCAACATGCAGACGCCGGTTTGTGTTGGTCCAGGACAAGCTTGTAGTTCTCAACTTAAACGAATTAACTTGAATATTAGCGGAACCAAGTAGAATATTAGTTTGAACTTTGTAGTTCTAGTTTGCTAACTTATGGAATGACAAATATTTGAATTAATTTGATGTTACAGTTTAAAATTATTATACTTTGGAAATATAGTAATAAGGCGATGTTGTTTTGTTTATTATAAATTATCTAATATTCATTTAAAATGCCCTCTAAGGACGCTAGGGTTGTGAATTGATATTAAAATAATATTTCTCTCTGCTTCTTATTTAGTATGTAATAGATAAATTCTTGTGCCTCCTAGTTCCATGGGTATCTATAATCATGATTTTTAGTCTACCTAAATATTGATTAGTTTGTGGAATTTTCTATTCAGTTAGCTCTCTGTCTAATGTAGTTAACATTGCAAGAGTGCTACTAGAATTACAAGACTGTTACTAAAATGAAATTCTAGGTGAAGCTTCTAATGTCTCCAACTCTATGATGTCTACATATTTTGAAATGATAGGTTGCATAAAAACTTGTGCTTCCAGACTTAATGATCATAATGGGCAATTGAAGGAAGAGATTGGTTCAAACTCAAGATTTTAGACTACTAGTTGAAATTCATGATATGTGATATTACCTTTATTTATGTTATGTTTACACATATTATATCGAAATTCACTTTAACATTCCATTTCATAGACACTTATGGGAATACTTCCTCTATCCTCATGTTTACTTGTTGGGGCTTGAGAATTTTACTAGATGAGTTCCTCCTCCCATAGTGGTCATTTACTTGTGAGGGAATGTGGGATTCTTATGTAATATATGGATAAGGTAACCTAATTCATGTTATCATGAGATTTATGCAATAGGGATTATTCTCTAAATCCACTAGGAATAGCATACTTAGTGTTCTAGATGAGATATTTTCTTATGCTATGTGTTTGTATTTACTTTAGAAGTTATAAAGGAATTAGCATATATAATAAAAAATGAATTGTATCACACAACGTTTTCACCTACCAAACATTAATATGAACATTTATGGATGTTTGAGCTATCTAAAAGCCCTCATACATGACCTAAATAATAATGAAGAACCCTCCAAATTGTCATTAACCACTTCTTTACACACAATTGTTACATCCATTGCTAATTCCAAATATCAATTATTAGAATTAGTTAGGATTATGCTTACTTTAGTATATCTTGGATTGGGTTTGTTCAGGAAGTTGAAAGAATCTCTCAACTTCTCTCTCTAAAATTAGAATTAGTTTAATTATATATTTGATGTATCTCATTATTGAAGATATAGAAAATAATTATTTGTGTGTGAATGCTGTGCGTTTCTGCACTCTCCAATTATTAATATGGTATCAGAGCTACTACTCGCTTAAATCCCTCACGGGATAGCCAGGAAGATGTGAGAGAAATACGGCTGCTGTAGGAGAGTAGATGGTTCAGTTTTGTGTGTGTTTGTTATTTTTCTGTGTTGGTTATTTTATTTTATTTTGTGATCCGTTGACTACAATTTGCGGAAAGCGGTCTTGAAAGCACTGCGTTGTAATTGTAGAACTCGTCATTAACTTTGTTGCAACTGCTCTATTATTCAAGCGGCAGCTGCTGCTAATCGCTTAATAAGTGCAGATTGTCCCAAGTGACCAGAAGAAGAGAACAAACCCTACCAATTTGTAGTTAAAGTCAATGCGGAAATTACCGCGTTGCACGTACGTCCGCCACTTCTGATTTTGAGACCTTGCAGGTATGGCGTCGTTCGAACTACAGTGGCCAAAATAATATTAAGGCTGCAATGGCTGAAATAACCGGAGACAGGCAACCGCGGAGGCATTGTTCGGAAGCTCGAACATGGACGCATCTCTCAAATGCTGAGCATGCCCTGCAATGTCTGGCAGCAATCGGATACAATGATGGTCAGTGGGGAAATGCTTCTGAGACTTATGCCATTCTGTCGAATCAAAATGTACTAACTGGAGTGAAGTCACGTGATAGATGGTTGAAGAAAATCATTGAAGGGGTGAAGTATATATGCAGCTTAAATAGACAGACAGATTCTCGAGACAAAATGCAAGAAGATGCTGAAATGAAAGTTGTCGAGGCAGATGGGGAATTCCAAGAGAAAGTTCATAAGACTGCAGAAAGCTCGGAGGCCTCCCAAGAGAAGATAACTGAAGACAGTAAGGTGGACAATAATATTTTGTGGCCTACGGCGACGGTTACAGCAGCGACTTCATGTTTCCTGGTGGGCGAAATTCTTAAAAGAGGGAAGACCAGGCCGTGGGTTCCTCTGGTTGAATGAAATCAGCTGTAACAAGTTATTGCAGCCTTGCTTATGCCTTTTCGTTGGTAACAAAGTATACGGCCTATTTATGCAGGAAGGGAAACGGCCGGATGTGGAGGAATAGATGGATAGAAGGGATGTCAATCAACGAAATTGCTCATCACCAGTTGCAACAACTACCATGTAGACAGTGCCTTCAATGGGGTTTTCCTTTCGAGGATCCAATCTGCAAAGTCCAGATCTAATCTGCAACGTGTGCAGGTCCAATCTGCAAAGTCCTGTGTGGGAATTGCGCAGGAAGCCTCACGTTTTGAGAAACCCAATGTGATCCAAGCTCCAAAGTGGATTTCAAAAGAAACAATTTTTGAACCGCCTCCTCTGCATTCCAGTATGACGGTGCAGTAAAAGAAGATTGGAGAGGAGTCAATGTGTGGGATACATATTCTCATAAATTTGATGGAGTGTGTAGCTTGTTAATATTTGTTGTTATAAGATTTGTGTATTAGAGAACCAACTATGAACAATTTAGCATAATTTAAATTAGTCGTTCTTGACGTTCTACAGGGAACAATCGACTAATTTGATTATGTGAATTTTTTATATGTTGATCTTGTTGTGCTACGGGCCAAGGTGCATCAGTTACAGGTTAGCAGGTAAAGTTGTTAGATTAGCTCTTGAACACATTCAGTATTCAGACCATTTGCCTAGCCACTGATGGATAGCCGAAAGCTAAATGAGATGGTGATTGGTCCATAGGATGGTTCATCACTTGTCAGCTCTATCGCGGAAGCCCCGACGAGCCGAGTTGTCAATACTTTTGATCTTGCAACAGTTCATTATTGCTCGTCAGAAACAATGTATTTTAAATGGGTTGAATGGTAGCTCGAAAATGGTGGAGAAAAGAGCGTTTCCTATGAGATCTCAGAGTGGGTACAGATGTTAATGAAGACCAGATCAGAAAAAGACACAAAAAGTTTAAAGTGTTGTAATTGTGATTAATTATATGTTTTGTAAAGTACGCATTAAGGGAGGGTATTAGAATTAGTTAGGATTATGCTTACTTTAGTATATCTTGGATTGGGTTTGTTGAGGAAGTTGAAAGAATCTCTCAACTTCTCTCTCTAAAATTAGAATTAGTTTAATTATATATTTGATGTATCTGATTATTGAAGATATAGAAAATAATTATTTGTGTGTGAATGTTGTGTGTTTCTGCTCTCTCCAATTATTAATATCCATTAACTAAAATTTATAATTATAAGGCTAAAAGATTTGAATATTATATGAAAATTCTCAATAAAACCCAATTTAAAAACCTAAACATTTCCATACAAGAACTAATGACATTGTTTATTGACTTGAGAATCGAATTATGTGTTGGATTTGATTATTTGTACTCATTTCCTTTGCCCCCATGAAAATTAAATCAAAATATGAAATCAAGCCGAAGTCATCTAAATGTGAATCCTTCACAATATTTTTACATAACCTTAGAAGAATCCAGCGACAAATGAAATGTTTGGTCTCTTGGTGGTAAGATATATATTGTTTCCCAAAACATATATATCTAGGATGGTTGCATTCCCCAAAATTTATTGCACGTGAACTTCAAATTTTGTTTCTTTACTCTATGAGGGTTACATTCTACCAAACCAAAACTTGTTCATAATTATTCAACGTACATATTTTGGGAGATAAATATGTAGTTTAATTGTTGATTCACTTCAATGTTGAAGTAGTATGGAAGATGTCCCAAACATATCATCCCAAATCCATTATTCAACTCATTATTTTTGGATGCAATATAGATCATTTAATTGTTCCCCGTCATCAACGTACACTACAAGATATAGAAATAGTATATCCCACCATATTAACAAATAAAGTTGTATCATAAAGATTAAAATGTTTGATATTCAAATTTCAGAATATTTTCAATTAACTTTTAACACCATGCTTATGATCATTGCATTAGGCCATATAAGAATTAAATGAGTTTTCACACTTTTTGTTCTTGTCCCTTTACAACAAAAACTTCCAATTAATACATGAAACATCCTCTTTCAAGTATCATTTCATGAAAGTAGTCTTCACATCTATTTTATGAAATTTCCATCCATTTTTTTATAGTCAACTAAAAGAGAATATCGATGATGGTTGACATTGTTGTATGATAACAAGTCTAATCATAATAAATGCCTTTTTTCTATGAAAATAATTTTTCCATTGACCTTTCTTTGTGTTGGTCAAGTGAACCATATAATTTGTACCTTTTCTTGTAGACACACTTGCAACTAATTGGTTTAGTTACAAAGAAATAATCCACCAACTTCCATGTACCATTATTAATAAGACCACAGTAATTATAACTAGAATTCTCTTATTTCAAAGGAATTTGGTTCAAAATTAGTTGATAAATTCAATTTGAAATCATTTGAAACATTTGTTTCATATAATGAAGCAAGTCAATTATGAGGTCAAGCTAGCCAATAAATTATGATCAAACATATTCAAGTAGCCCTCTATTCAGTTCAAGTAAATTCAAAATTTTGCCATTTAAAATTGACCCCCTATGATATCAAATTTTGACCTCCCAGAATATTCCCATAAACTATACCTCCCTATAATTTCAGCCCAAATTTTCAGCATATCTATAATGTTACACAATAACTGTGCAAAAATAAATTCATGAGTATGAGGTCTAGAGAGATAGAAGTTAGAGATGAATTAATCCTTCTTGTCCTTTGTTCTTCTTCTCCTTAGCTTATATTCAAAGAAATTGTCTTTTCTTGTGTGAGGTCTAATGGTACCTTGAGGAGGAGTTATATTTCTCAATATATAGTGGTATTGCTATCCAAATGGGTTTGTCTCTTCACTAGATGAATTGATGAATTGATCTAAAAATTCAAAATTTAAATTTTCAAATTTTCTCTTTTAAATCATATTTTAAGAATGTGTCTCATAATAATTATTTCAAGGGCTAATCAAAGAATACTACATGAATAACATGTCTCACAATTAAATTATTTATTTGAAGGGATAAAATATAAATGATCAAGTATGACCATAACTACAAAAATCAACAACCTCTATGGTGTGTGATTGAACCTATGGTTCTCATCTTTCCAACCTCATTATAATGAACAAATTAAAGTATTATGTGGAGGTTGGAACTTCATGACGGAGATATTGTGCTCTAAAAGGAGATTTTAGTATTGATAAAAGATATGGATCCTCCATTCAATATTTTGGATTGCAATATCAAATTCATAATATCTAAATATGTGTTGGATAAAGTTATTATGGATGTCAATAAAGAAACATTGTTCCAGAAGCCTTAGTAGAAGCAAGCTCTAATATTCTCTAAATAAAAAATTATATGATGGTGATAAAACCCTAGGTTCTTAGAAAAATCCCTATGTATCAAACTCTAGCAATTAGTGGTATAATCATAAGTTTTTCATGGTAAAAATGGAAAAGCGATCTATTTTATGATTTGATATACCTAAATAATTGCATTCAATTCATTTTATCTCCACTAGGGTTGATTGGAAAGTCTTCCAAAAACTAGGAATTCTATTATACAATTATATTATACACATGGAATTGAATCAAGGGCTTTGAACATAGGAAACAAAACAAAACATGAAGAAGGTAAAGTAGATTAGAAATTTGGATTGCAAGTTGTGGAGAATCAGTGTGATTTTTTTGTAACCTGTGGTGTTTATGGTGTTTGTAGTTTTAATTCTATGAGACCTATTTGTGAATTCCCTATTGAAGGTGAACCTAATAAACTATTGGAGTCTAATAATCCTTGAAATGGATGTTTAAAATTCGTGCCTCTTGGTGCTTGCAAGGAAAGAGTCACTATACATATAATGAAGAGAATTGTTCTATATGGTCTTTATCCTTCTCATAATTATAGAGGCTCTCAGAACTGTAAGGAGAAATGCTTGAAGTATGATTTATGTGTTGCTGCAACAACCATGACTATGAGTCTAAATTATGTAAACTGAAGAGAACATAATTCATTAGTGGATATACTTATGTTTTTTTACTAGGATTTTGTTCTTGAAGAAATGTCTTGTGCCAAAGGCTATTCCTTCTCATATTATTCCACATAAAATAAACAATTCATAGTCATATTTAATACAAAGGTTGGCTTAATAGTCCATCAAATTTCCTTTCACATATGAAAAAACCTATAAATACATAGTCGGACTCATATATGAAAGAAGAGGATATAGAAAGGATGAAATTTAGTGAATATTTTGTGTTTAGGTCTTGATCTATACGTTGTGTAAACCATGGTCCTAGAGTTTATAAGAAGTTAAGACCTAATCTAAACTTGTAAACATAGGATTATATTTGGGAATGTTATCATTAGAGTTGTGTCAAAAGTAGAGCTCATATTTGTGGGACTTGTGGAGACCTATGGTGGCACCATTTTCGGATCTTCTTGTCGCTGAGACCTAAAGTTTATAGTTCAGCCTTCAGGCTTATATATTGAAATATATTGGACCTGAGCCTTGTCATGTTCTACAGAGTGTGGAGGACATCCATTCCACCTATGGAACCATCTTAGAAGACATATGGAATTATTTCAAAATCTTCTACTAGGTTGGATAATTTTCGAAAGAGTAAAATTTTTGAGAGGATTGCAACCTTGACACTATAATTTTGAGATTGTTGAATACCTCTCAATTTGTACCTAATATCTCGATCAATACATAAAAAATTTCTTACAATGTTGGAGACTTTGTGAATTATACAGTGATCCCAATCTTCTCTTGTCAACATAACTAGTTAGAAGCATAGACTTTCAATTATTTAACCGTGTTACCATTTGGAAGCTTTTATTTACAAATTTTTGTTGGAAGTTTCAAGAATAATTGAACATACTTTCTAAAGGATTTTGATGATTTTTTTGTTAAAATTCTTGTGGGGAAATTTGGATTTTAAGGTTAGCTTTGGAGCAGAATGTATACATTTATTATAGCCTGTACAATAGAACTGCTGAGAAATAATTGCCTCTATCAAGTATCCTTTCATGAAAGTAGTCTTCACATCCACGTTACTAAATTTCTATCCATTTTTTGGTCTTAAGGAAAAGAGAATGTGGATGATGTCTCAGGTTGCTGTCGAAGAACAAGTCTCATCATAAGCAATGCCTTCTTTGTATGAAAATATTTTTTCCATGACCCTTGATTTTGTAGGTTTTAACCCTGAACAGAAATTATCTACACACAAATCTTATACCAGAAAATAAACAATAGCGAGAGCATAAAACATAAAACAGATAAACACAGAGATTTTCCCCTGGATCCCAAATCGGGACGACCAGCTTGATTTTTCATTATATTCCTTTTAGTGTTACAACACATATATATACATGCCGGAGCATACATAAACCCCAATCCATTAACCCCGGATTAGAACATAACCGTAGTTCCCTTGACCGGATCTACAAAAATACTAGGGGCCGAAAACCATCGAACCCCAAAACCATGTGCAAAACCATGCACAAAACCATGGACGCAGACTACCCAGCGGAAATTAAGGAACCAAAATTTTCGCCGGGGCGCTGCCCTGTGACCCCCCTGTTGCGCCCAGCGCAAAGGGGGGGCTATCGCCCCCCCTCTTACCCCCCCGCGCGTGCTTAGTCGTGGAAAGAATATAACACATACCCAACATTCTCCCACTTGTTGTTTTCTTTTACCCAACATTCTCCCACTTCTTGTTTTCTTTCCATGGGGGGCCACAGGAGGGCTTAGTCATTGGCCCAATTCTTCAACACCCATTGTTTCTCTACACCAAGAGAACTTCTGAGTGCTCACAGACTTTGTCAATGCATCTGCAACATTCTTCAAAGTGTCCACCTTTACTAGCAACACCCTTTTAGCCTCAACCATCTCTCTAACAAAGTGATATTGAACATCAATGTGCTTTGTCTTTGAATGGTAAGCAGGGTTCTTAGCCAAGAAAATTGCACTTTGGCTATCACAGTCTATCCTTATAGCTTGCTGTACCAACCCCATACTTGAACACAATCTCTGCAACCAAATTGCTTCCTTGCTTGCATGAGTGGCTGCTATGTATTCTGCCTCTGTAGTTGAAAGAGCCACTACAGATCGTCTTTTACTCATCCAACTGAATGCGCCTCCAAATAGGCTAAACACATACCCACTTGTAGATCTTCTTTGGTCCAGATCTCTAGCTCAGTCTGCATCAACAAAACCATGAATGTCCAACATTCTTTCCAATCCTGGTCTTCCCTGGTAGCACAAGCCATAATCACTAGTGCCACGTAAATATCTGAAAACCCGCTTCACTGTTGTCCAATGCTCCTTCCCCGGGTTTGACATAAACCTGCTCAATACTCCCACTGCATGTGCAATGTCTGGTCTAGTACAGACCATTGCATACATCAGGCTACCCACTGCACTTGCATATGGAACACGGGACATATACTCCTCTTCTTCTTGTGTCTTGGGACACTGTTCAGCAGACAGATTTACACCTACAGGAATAGGAACCTTCACCGGTTTACTATTTTGCATATTGAACCTCTGCAATATAGTCTCGACATACTTCCTCTGGTTTAACCAGAGCTTCCTCTTTGCCCGATCTCTCTTAATTTCCATGCCCAAAATATAGTTTGCAGCACCCAGCTCCTTCATGTCGAATTTGGAGAACAGTTGGGTCTTCAAATCTTGGATAATTTCCTTGTCATTTCCAATCAACAACATATCATCCACATACAAGACCAGATATATAACACGATCACCAATTAATTTAAAATAAACACAATGATCTTCCTTGCTTCTGGTGAAGCCAAGTCCCCGTATATAGGTATCAAATTTCTGATACCACATCCTTGGTGACTGCTTTAACCCATACAGAGACTTCTTCAACCTGCATACCAGTTCTTTCTTACCCTTCACCATAAAGCCTTCAGGTTGCTTCATGTAGATCTCCTCTTCTAGATCCCCGTGAAGAAAAGTTGTCTTCACATCCATCTGTTCTATCTCAAAATCAAATGCAGCAGCAACAGATAAAAGTAATCTAATAGAAGTAACCTTGGCTACAGGAGAAAAAATATCACCAAAATCAATTCCCGGCACCTGGGAATAACCTTTCGCTACCAACCGAGCTTTGTATTTCTCCACCTTGCCTTCTACATTCATCTTCTTCTTAAACACCCATTTGCTCCCAATGGGCTACCTTCCAGCCGGCAACTCCACCAGATCCCATGCATCGTTTTTGTGCAAGGATGCCATTTCATCAACCATGGCCTCCTTCCAGAGTTTTCCATCCTCTGAATCTACTGCCTCCTTGACAGTTCTAGGTTCATCATCAGTTATAGTTAAGGAAAAACCTGAACAGAAAGCAGATGGACTATACCTTTCTGGTTGCCTTCTTTCCCGAACTGATCTTCTCAAAGCTGGAGTTTGTGGCTCTTCATCTTCTGAGTCTTCTTCTATTGTAGAGTCCGATTCATCCTCCTTTAGCTCAAACTCTATCTTCTCAGGTTCCTTTGGTAGGAATTCATGTTTAACAACATCTTTCACTTCTCTAAACACCACATCTCGGCTGTACACAACCTTCCTTGTTTCTGGGTTCCAAAGCTTGTAACCCTTTAAACCATCCTTATACCCAATAAAGATGCACCTTTCAGATTTATTATCCAACTTTGTCCTTTTCTCCTTCGGAACATGTACATATGCATCACATCCAAATACCCTTAGATGTGAAAGAGAGGGTTTCTTACCAGTCCATACCTCATGTGGGGTCTTATCCTCCAACGCTGATGAAGGTGATCTGTTAACTAAGTAACATGCAATCTCCACTGCCTCTACCCAGAATTCTTGTCCTAACCCGGTACCACTGAGCATGCTTCTTGCCTTTTCCATCAGTGTTCTGTTCATTCTTTCTGCAACTCCATTTTGCTGAGGTGTGTATGGAGTAGTCTTCTGTTGTGCTATACCACACTTCTTACAGAACTCTTCAAATTTGTTCTTGCAAAACTCCCCACCATTATTTGTCCTCAGTGCCTTTATCTTCTTCTCTGCCTGGTTTTCCACCAGAGCCTTAAATTATTTAAATTTGTCAAAGACTTCAGATTTCTTCCTCAAGAAATATATCCATGTATTCCTTGAGAAGTCATCTATGAATGAAACATAGTACACAGACTTTCCCAGTGATGGAACTGACACAGGCCCAAACACATCACTATGCACAAGTTCTAATATCTTGTTTGCCCTCTTAGCACCAGAAGGAAAACTCACCCGATTCTGCTTCCCATATACACAATGTTCACAGAAATCAAAATCCAGAGAACAATTAGACATACCTTATACCATACCATCTCTATGCAGTATCCTAAGGCCCTTCTCTCCAATATGTCCAAGCCTCTGATGCCATAGCATGGTCTTTTCTCCAGAGACAGCTAGGCTTTCCGCTCCACTTTCAGGAACCATAGAACTGTTACATCCATCAATAACAGTGCTACCTTGTAGCCTGTACAGAGTTCTAGTCTGAACTCCCCACATTAATACCAGTGCTCCCCGAACCATCTTGCAGGCATCTTTCTCGAACACTGTTTTTACACCTGCATCATCCATCTTGCTTACAGAAATCAGATTTCTGGCCAATGCAGGAATATGCAGAACACCGGGAAGTGTTCTAATCCTTCCACCTTGCAGCTTCAGCTTGACCTTTCCACGTCCGATGATTCTGGCCTTCCTATCATCCCCTAGGAAGACATCACCACCATCATATTTCTCATACTCGCAGAACCACTTCCTATGGGGAGTGAAGTGAAAGGATGCACCTGAGTCAATCAACCATGACTCATGATCTACATGTGTATTTGAAGAAGAAGCCAAATACACATCCCCACCTTCATCCCAGGTGGTTTTTGCCTCTGCAGAAGGAGCATCTTCATATCCCTTTCCTTTATTAAGAGCTTTAGATCTGCAGTCCTTTTTATAGTGCCCTTCCTTTCCACATTTCCAGCACACCTTTACAAAATTTCCAGGAGATTTAGATCTCCCTCTAGATTTGGATCTCCCACTCGAACCCTTATTCTTGTTTCTGTTCTGGGACCTTCCTCTTACAGATAAGGCATCTCCATTATGACCCTCCATATTTCTTCGTCTCATTTCCTCCGATAGCAAGGCTGAGACAATGTCATCAAAATTCAAGGTAGTTGTATTGCTACCTATTGCAATAACCAGACTATCCCACGAGTCTGGTAGAGAACACAACAAAATGATGCACTTATCTTCATCTGAGATTTTAATATCAACGGATGACAGCTGACTTACCACAGTATTGAAGGCGTTCAGATGCTCTGTCACCGAGTCTCCATCCTTCATCCTCAGGTTATACAGCTTTTTCCGTAGGAACAACTTATTCACCAGAGACTTAGATTGGTACAAAGTCCCTAGCTTTTCCCACAAGGTCTTGGCCGTAGCTTCCCAGATCACGTTCAGCAATGCGAGTGCGAAGGACACACAACGAGTGTTGTGCTTTTAGCCTTCGTCCAGTTTCTTCCAGGTCTTCATCCGAAACATTCCTGTTGGCTTAGTACCTGGATCTACCGCGATCCACTGATCTTTATCCACCAGCAGATCCTCCATCTTGAGCTTCCACAACTCAAAACTTTGACCATTAAATTTCTCGATCTCTATCTTTCTGCTGCTCACCATCTTCTCTCACCGCAAGAATCGATCCCGCAGATCTCCCATTGAACATGGTCTACCTCAGCCCCGAACTAAAAACCCTCAGTAGCAAAGGCATCCCCTTGAAGCCGAAACAACTCTGATACCAAATGTAGGTTTTAACCCTGAACAGAAATTATCTACACACGAATCTTATAACAGAAAATAAACAATAGCGAGAGCATAAAACATAAAACGGATAAACACAGAGATTTTCCCCTGGATCCCAAATCGGGACGACCAGCTTGATTTTTCATTATATTCCTTTTAGTGTTACAACACATATATATACATGCCGAAGCATACATAAACCCCAATCCATTAACCCTGGATTAGAACATAATAGTAGTTCCCTTGACCGGATCTACAAAATACCAGGGGCCAAAAACCATCATGCCCCAAAGCCATGTGAAAACCAATGCACAAAACCGCGGATCTGGAACTACCCGGCCAGAAATTAGGGAACCAAAATTTACCATGATGTGCCGGGACTGGCGGGGCTCGCCCCTATGACCCCTATTCGCCCGGTATAAGCAGAGAACTATCGCCCTCTTACCCCCCCGCGCGTGCTTAGTCGTGGAAAGAATATAACACATACCCAACAGATTTGTGCTTGTCAAGTGAGCTATATAATTTGTACCTTTTCTTGTAGACCCAATTGCATCCAATTGGTTTATTTAGAAATATAGCATCCAACAACTTCCATGTCCCATTATTAATAAGACCATCATACTTATCTTGAAAAGTATATTATTCCAAAGGAATTTGGTTCAAAATTAGTTGATACATTCAATTCGCAATCATTTGAAACATTTGTTTCATATACATCAACTAAATTATAAATATCTACATCACCTCTATTGATTTTTCAAGTACAGTTGATAAAATACTAATAATTACTTAAAATGATGTAGATCTTATTTCAACAATTCATGATTATCATTGAGAAATTACCCTTTATATATTCAACCATAAAACTACAATGATAGTACATATCATAATTCACAAAGAGGACACAATATTTACTATAAAAAACCCACTTGGCCGAAACCCAACAACCTTTTCTTAGTGAAATTCTTCATTTCAACAATAGATACATCTAATGAACCTAGTCAACTTTGTGATCAAACTAACCAAAAAGTTATAACCAAACCTATTCAAGTAGCCCCATATTCAATTCAAGTAAATTAAAACTTATTCACTTCAACATATGCCCTGTTTGATGTCCTTAAGCTGAATCTTGACCTCATATAATATTCCGAGAAACTAGGCCTCCCTACAATTTCAGCATGCCCAAAATTTCGAGTTCTAGAGAATGTTACCCATAAACTACCCAAAATAATTCTCTGTGAATTCCTCTCTCATCTCAATAAAATTTCCCCCCACCTCAAGTTCACTATGGATCTTGAAGAGTACTTATCCCTTCCATTCCTAGATGTCCTCATCTCATGCCTTTTTCACGCATCCCTTAGCCACCAAGTATTTTGAAAGAAGATCCACACTGATACGTATCAACATGCTAATTATCACAACCATAATCCTCATAAATATGTCATTCTTAAAGCCTTTGTCACTCTAACCATTTAAATCTACTCCTCCCAATCCTTTCCAAACGGAATAACACATCTTAATAAAGCTCTGAAGTCTAATGGTCAGTCAAATGCCCTTATGAGCAGAGCCTTCCATTCTCGAATCCATCCCTACCCTAAAAACTACCCATGCACCCCTCCCTTAGCCAAAGTTACCCTTCCTTAAATTCAAATATTTACGGATCAATTATGTAAGATCCTTTCTTAAAAGAACACAAAAACCTGTCTCAAACCCAATAAAACTGCCAAACCGCTCTTTAGAACAACTAAGGATAAGCATGACCCTATGACATGTCTTCAAAATCTACAGTTTTGACAAGATCAAAATCTTAACATCTTCCACATTTCACACCAATCTGGTCATTACATAAGCCCTCGAAATCAAAAGGAATCATATAAACAATTTTAATCATAATGATGGTTATCATTTATGCTAGTCCTGGCAACCCACCACCTATTTCTTATCATTTAAGCATGGTTCCTATGATTCAAAATCCAACTCTCCTTAATCTTCCATTCCCCTTAACAATACTCCTTCCCCATTACCTTAGAGACTTATTCCCTTAATTAATATTTTTTATATTTATATTTCTATATTTCTATATTTTTGTTTACTATTTTTCCTAATGAAAAATTCTTCCCCTTTTTCAATAATCTAAATTCTATTGTTTTCCTTTATTGATTAAGAATGTTTACTTTCAACAAAATCTACATCAAAAATTTTAGTTTCAACTTACTTTACATCAAAAATTTAATATATTCCTTCCTTTTATCTTACTTTAGAGATTTCCACCTGTATTAACAAAACCCTTTGTTAATACATATATTTATAATTCTCATTTTATTGTTTACCTCCTTTTTTGAACTTTTATCAAAGATTATGTAATTTTTAGTTCTAATTTTATTTTATTATAATTTTGATTTGAGTAACTATTTATTTCCATTCTTCTTACCTTGGTTAACTAATAACCAATGATTGCTCCAATAACAAACATTTTAGGGAATTTTTTATTTAATTATTTAATTTAGTCAAACTTTTCATTTTTCTAACTTGGTTTAATTCTTTTTTTATTCAACATTTATGTAAAATTAATTAATTCCAAAGTTTAATTCCATTTTATCCCCTTTTATTGAATTGTGTGCAAATAATTTTAAGAAAAATATATTTATTTAATTCTTTATAAAATCCTCAAATATCTCAAATAATAATTAATTTTTTTTTCTAGTCAAATGTCTCAACGTTCCCTTTGGTCTCCAATTCTCTAGCAACTAATTGTTCGATTCCCTATATATATTTTATGGTCAAGCACTATTCCTATCATCAGTTAAGCTTCTTTCCCCTGAAGATGGTTGAATTTTCAATCGAAAATTCAAGCCTTTCGAGGTTTCGAGAAGCACTGAACACCATTATATAATACTACTATAAAATTTTCACCTTCAACCACAATATGGTAAAGGTTTTCATCTGCTTCACTTTTGGTGAAGCCCAACCTCATGAAATAGTTTTGGATATTCATGTAGCAAGAATGTCGTGCTTGTTTCACTCCATACAACACTCGCTTGAGTATGCAGACATGCGACTCTCTGTCGAAGGTCTCAAATCCTTCCAGCTGATATATCTACATCTCTTTCTTAATCAATCCATTGAGGAATGTTGTCTTTACATCCAAGAGATATATATTCCATCTCATCTGCATTCAAAGTGCAATAATAGATCTAATTTAAGAGTACCTTTATAGTAGAGTAGAGGTATCGTTGTAATCTACTCATTGTACCTTAGAGAACCCCTTATCCACAAATCTAGCCTTGTATTTCTCCACAATCCCATAATTATAACTAGAAGTGTCTTATTTCAAAGGAAGTTGGTTCAAAATTAGTTGATAAATTCAATTTCAATCATTTGAAACATTTTTTTCATATACATCAACTAAATTATAGATATCTACATAACCTCTATTGATTTTTCAAGTACAATTGATACAATAACAAATTTTTTGAAATACTAATAATTACTTCAAATGAGGTATATCTTATTTTAAAAATTCATGTTTATCATTAATAAATTACAATATAGATATTCAACCATATAACCACAATGATAGTATATATCACAATGCACAAATAGAACACAATACTTACCCTCAAAAAACCCTTTTGGGGGGGAAACCCAACAATAGTTTTCATAGTGAAATTATTCATTTCAGCAAGATATACATCTAATGTAGCAAGTAAATTATTAGGTCAAGCTAACGAATAAATTATGATCAAACATGTTCAAGTAGCCCTGTATTCAATTCAAGTAAATTCAAATTTCTTCCCTTGAAAATTAACCCTCTATGATGTTCAAATTTTGATCTCCCAGAATATTCCCATAAACTATACGTGCCTAGAATTTCCAAATGCCCATATTTTTAGCATATCTATAATGTTACTCAAAAACTGTGCAAAAATAAATTCACAAGTATTAGGTCTAGAGAGGTAGAAGTTAGAGATGAATTCATCCTTCTTGTACTTTGTTCTTCTTCTCCTTAGCTTATATTCAAAGAAATTGTTTTTTTTTTTTTATGTCAGGTATAATGGTACCTTGAGGAGGAGGTATATTTCTCAATATATAGTGGTATTTCTATCCAAATGGATTTGTCTCTTCACTCGGGATGAATTCATCAATTGATCCAAAAATTAAAAATTCAAATTTTGAAATTTTCTCTTTTAAATCACACATTAAAAATGTGTCTCATATTAATTATTTCACGGGCTAATCAATGAAAAATACATGAATAACATGTCTCACAATTACATTATGTATTTCAAGAGATAAAATATAAATTATCAACAATGACCATAACTACAAAACCATAAAACCTCCAGGGTGTACGATTGAACCTATCATTCTCATCTTTCCAACCTGACTATAATGAACAAATTAAAGTATTATGTGGTGGTTGGAACTTCATGAGGGAGATATTGTGCTTTAAAAGGAGATTTTATGTATTCATAAAAGATATGGATCCTCCATTCAATAGTTGGCATTGCAATATCAAATTCATGATATATAAATATGTGTTGGATAAAGTTATCATCGATGTCAATGAAGAAACACTGTTGAAGAAGCCTTAGCTGAAGCAAGCTCTAATATTCTCTAAATAAAAAATTATATGATCGTGATTAAACCCTAGGTTCTTAACAAAATCCCTATGTATCAAACCCTAACAATTAGTGGTATAATTATAAGTTTTTAATGGTAAAAATGGAAAAGTGATATATTTTATGATTTGATATACCTAAATAATTTCATTCAATACGTTTTATCTCCACTAGTATTGATTGGAAAGGCTCCCAAGAACTAGGAATTCTATTATACAATTATATTATACAAATTGAATTGAATTGAGCGCTCTGCACATAGGAAACAAAACAAAACTTGAAGAAGCTAAAGTAGATTAGAAATTTGGATTGCAGGTTGTGGAGAATCAGTGTGATTTTTTTGTAACCTGTGGTGTTTATGGTGTTTGTACTTTTAATTCTATGAGACCTATTTGTGAATTCCCTATTGATGGCAGACCTAATAAACTATTGGATTCTAATAATCCTTGAAATGGATGTTTAAAATTGGTGCTTCTTGGTGCTTGCAAGGAAGTACTCACTATACATAGTGTGAAGAGAATTGTTATATATTGTCTTTAGCGTCTAGGATATCTCAGCACTTACCAGATATTTCGGCTCTAAAAAGAGGATGAGATCCAGAGGCTACCTAGCCCTTTCCAGACTGTGTCTAAGAGTGAAAGATAAACACACCAAGTGTTATAGAACTAGATGCTAAAAAACAATAATAGACATATAATATCATAGAAAGAGAAGACAGAAACTATGGAAACTACGACAACTGATCCAGAAAACATAGAGACAAAATGCTGAGCCATTTTATTAATCTGACAAATGTAATGAAGTACAATAGGCGATCTTGCTCAAAGCAAGTGAATAAAAACTCGGAGAAAATACAGGAAATAGCTGCTCTATGAATTGCATCCCAGCTACTAGAAAATTGCCGTGTAGTTGCTACTGCTGGAATGGACTGAAGACTAGGGGTTGATCCCCTTGACGGAATGAGCTGAAAATCTGCAAACCTCCTCTCCTCACCAACCCAAAAAAAACCTAGTAACCATATAAAAAATGGCCAACGCCCGAGAATCACCAGAAAATGCCTCCTCAGGGAATTATGCTAGCCTCCAAGACTCTGCGCAGAGGCTAAACAGAAATAGCTGAAACTCCACCTCAATCTTCGGCAAAATCCTCCTGTGGGCAAAGGTTGACCCTCTGCTCAAAATCTCGACTGAAACTCCTGCAAAAACCCCAATCCAGAGCACCTCCAAAAGAAACTGCATCCTCTCTCCCAGTGACTGCGTAGTCTCTATAAGCTCCAGCTCTGCAACAAACCCACACAACAAAAATACTCACAAAATACTGAAGAACTAATGTTGCTCGAGCAGGCACTCAAAGTCCCCCGGGGCTAAGGGCGAGATCTCCGACCGAAGACACTCAATGCACTAAACAGTGTTGCAGATAGGCTAAATAGCCAACGTGCTCAAGAAGAAAAACTTCTCAGTCAAAATCATCAACTCCAGAATGAATCAAATGAGAAGGCTCCTCCATATTTTATAACGTTGGTTTCCCTTCGAAACCCCAATGTAGCTTCTCTCTCCTTCACGTGCTCATCCTTATCTGCACGGTAGATTCTAGAGTGTACGTGGCCCCCCTTCTCTATGTGGTGTTTGGGCCCCTTGGCTCCCCCTTAAGTCACAACGTTGTGCTACTAGGAAGGTGTTTTATTGCATCTAATTGAGTTAGACCCTCTCCACTCACTTTTTATTTATAATTTAATTATATAAGGAAAAATTGATCAAAATTAATATTTCCAATTAGCTGCTGCTAATTGGGAATATTACAATCCTCCCTACCAAAAATTTATTGTCCTCAAGAAATCCCTGAACAAGCCTCTTCTCTCGCTGATGCTCCCCACCAACACTGCAAAATGTGCCTAGGTCCCAAATGTGCCACTGAATCTTCCCTGTCCTCTACATCATCCTGATATGAAGGAATCTCTCAATGCCAGGATCCCATACTGATCTCTCACAGTACTAGCCAACCAACAATCCTCTCGGATCCCATCGCCACCATGGCCAATAATCGCCCAAGTCCCACGACTCGGACTGTGCACTACCCCTAGCTATGACTGATGCTCTAAGGGGTGAAGAACATGACCCCTGTTGCGGTGTATCTGTGACTATGTAAGTTGTCCCATCAACTGTGTACGAACTCATAACCTCTCTCCAATCCAAGTCTTGACTCACTCCCACGCTGATCTTGCTCTACTAAAATCAGGATGGAGTGTTGAAGAAACGGCGACCTGTGCCCCCCTGCCAAGTGGAATCTGTAACATCTGCTATGTCCAAGGGCACCTACTCCGCTGTGCTCGCTACGAAAAATAACGTACCATCAAGAGGGTACCAAATCATGATTTCTCGCCTGTCCATCCTGGAAGAAGAATCCGATGTAGCAACAACAACTACATATGGAACACGCCTGAAGTGTTGTCGCTAGCCCGTAATCAACTCCCATTGCTTTGCCCTGTCTGCCAATGAAAGCTACGTATAGAAGGAAGCCCCTCTCTCTATAATGGGCCAAAGTGGGCAAGATATGCTTCAAACTCCATCGATGTACTCCTAGAAAGTGATACACACTAAAAACACTACAGCTCTGCTGACTGTGTGTACATCTATCTGTGCCTCATCCCAGTGTCGACCCACAGATGGATGCTCCACCATATCCAACAGCTCCTCCAACACCCGATCTAGAATGCCATGCTCCCACTGTCTACTGGCCCCCTGCAGAACAATCCCATCAACCTCCAACACCTCTAGAGGATATGGATCTGCAACTGCTGTCACCATACTTGATGTCGGTGCATCTGACTGCCCCACCTCAATGGCTGACCCCAATGTTAGATGCATATCCCTCATCGACTCAATGTGGGCACCCATCTAGCTCTCCCCTAAAGGAATATCATTCCTGATGTGAATATTTTCCTCCTCTGTTGACTCAGGCTCCATCACCTTCCGCTCTAGCTGAATCGTCACAAGTGACAATTCACCCAGAGTATCTCCCGTAGAGTCCGGTGACTGCTCACCCTGGACACTAGAATGTAGCTCCAGTCTACTATCTCCATCTCTGCATGACTGCTCTCACTCCCCAGAAGCGTCCTCAACTGATCTTATGGACTCATATGAAAAAGAGTCCTCACCCTGGAATATAGAAGGAATGCCCTCCTATTCTACCTCCGCCACCTCATCTGCATTGAATATGCCATCCACACTCTCGATAAAGTGTCGATACAATGTCTGGAGCCTAGACACATATTGGAATGCTACCTCTGTTGTACCCAGTATCCTCTGCTCATGCATGATCTCGACATGCCCCGAGGGAAAAGTTACACATGTCTCCCTCACGACCTCCTCCCAAATTGTAGGCTCAGCAATGACTGATGGGCCACCCCTGCAGAGCATCATCTCATCCCCTAGCCTGTGGCTGCCAACTAGTGCACCGACCCAGTGCCACTACTGAGAGGTCTCTCGCCTAGTGTGTTGAGTGCCATCCAAATATCTTGGGTGAGCCTCGCGTACCCCGCTGATCATGCCCAAAGTGCCAAAGGACAACAACAAAATCGGCTGTGCCCATGAGTGATGTAGAAGAGGGTCAAATGCGTGATTCCCCACAGATACCGTCAAGTATCGCTCATCTATCTCCCCATCGATCCTGGGTGAAATACCCCCAAAAGTAAGCCTGGTGTCCCTGTCCGTAAGTCTCCCTGGAGGCAATGCTCTAAGACCCTGCTGTGTAGCACCATACGCCCTCGCATACCACCGATCATCCCTATACTCCTCGACATGCCACTTCATACTGAGGCATACCCATGTATACTTTTGGATACCCCATGCTACTGTTGTACCACCCTGTATTGTCTCGTGCCCTGACTGTGTCCAGGCATCGGTCACTCCCCGAGTGCTCTCAATGTGATGTAGGACACCCCTACTCCCCAATGCAGTCCCACACACAATGGTACACCACCATGCAACTCCATGTCCACTGGTAGTCCACTGCTCAATGCTAGAGGCTCCCACACATCCCTGGATGTGATGACCTAGATCTGTGCCTCTACATGTCGGAATACCCCCAATCGTTATCATCATCTCCATCGTGGCATCACTATACCTGCCGATGAATGGATCATCACTCCAAACCCTCCTCAAGGGGTCCAAGAAGTGAATCTCCCTATGTGTTGGTAGTGTTACCACCACTACTTGGCTCCGCTGTATACTCTGTGCCCCACACAAAGCTGAAGAATTCTTCGCCCCATACAAGGCACCATCTGGTGGCTTGCCAATGCCACCTCCTCCGACAAGCTCCTGCCAAAGTATGTTGTCCACCCCGTGATCCCGTGTATAAGTGTCATACAAAGACAACCTAGGGAGTCTTCCCATAAATTGGCCGGCCACTGTAGTTAACCAAAACTCCCCCAGCGGATGCGCATGCTCTACTACTAGGCCAATTGTACCCACCAAGACATAGTCAACTTACCTGCTTGGGAAATGATAGGTGATCCCGCCTAGATCTCAATGCCAATTTGGGGTTCCTGTAATCCCCATACATAGAAACTCCTGCTAAACTACACTCGGATCCACCACTATATCCATAACCCACTCCACCAAGTACCAAGTCAAAATCTCTTACCATCGAACCTCAACATGTGGATGCTGCACCATGTGCAACCCCAATCGTCTCATCCTGCTAACCAAGTCAACGTATGAGATCTGACTAGGTGACTCCATTCCTCTCTCTCTAATGGGAAGAGGTGACCCAAAAACAATACTATTCTTGTCTATGCATGCTTGAAGGGGAATGATCTGACACTCCAACGTGCCCTCTGGTTTTACCATCAGGCAATCCAGTTGTCCCCCAATGTGGGCCAACTTGGCCACCGACTCGGCACAAGCCACTCTCATGCCCTCCAGATCTTTGTCCTGTAAAAAAGTGGCCTCTCGTACTAACGTGGCCTTCCCTTTAAAAACTAGAAGGTCTACCCGAAACCGATGATACTGCTCTCTACGACCATCATCCAATACCTCTCTATCTCCTAGTGCCTCATCTAAGGTGGATACATCTCCTAACACCTCACCCATTTGTCGTGTGCTGCTACCACTCGAAGACTAAGACACGACTCTGGTCATCACCTCAATGGATGGCTCTACTGGTGTAGGCTCTACCTTCTCCACTACGATATCAACAAGCATAGTCAAGGAGGTCTCCAATGAGTGTGAGTCATGTGTCACACTAGGTGTATCCTCAAACTCCCTGCAATCCTATGTGCCCTCATCCTCCGAGTGCGAGGTAACCATTTTGATGGTTTCCCCCTCTAATACTCGGTCAAGCTAGAAAGAGGTATCCAAGTTCTCCACCCAAGCTTTTTCTGAACGCTTGGATGACCCGTGAAATTTTGGTAAATGGAATCTGCCCACTGTGTGCTATAAGCCCCCGTCATGTGAATGCATGTTCCCGCTATGAAATTTGCAGGGTCTGCTATCCCGCTGGAGCTAAAAAAAATCTCTGAATGGAAGGGCATCCCTAAACTCCTGCCCATATGCCTAATACTCGGCGAAATAATCACCCATGTGGCTAGGCTATGGCTCCTGTTGTGCTCCTACCCCTGTGTCTGCACCCAGAAAAGTGGGCATAGTGGAACGTGTGGGTGTATGTGATGCCATATGTTGAGTGGCATCATGCTCCGAAAAATGGTGGGATGTGCCTCATCCCTCGCCAATCTGGAAAGCCCTTGGGGTTTTACGCTGGCTAGCCTCCACAACAGTGAATCTCTGCCCCATCACCTCAATTTGCCTCTACAGATCCTATACTTATTTGAGGAGCATCTCCCCAAATATATTTGCATCATCATCACCTACGGTCAGCTCCTCCTGCTCTATGACTATCACAGGCTCCTCCTAAAACTGCATTGCTACTCCAAGACTACACTGCTGCCTAAATTCGGCCTCTGATTTACCCACTGAAAACTACTCAGAAAATTCTGGGAATTTGGGAAGGAGATCCTTGCCCAAAACCCAGAAAAACCCAAAAATGGTTTCTTCTACTTCCAACCTTCAAAATTTAACCCTGCGTACTTTGGCCCTCTTCCAAATTCGTTTTCTGGCACTGTAGCTACTACTATCAATCATTGCTCTCCAAAATTCCATAAAACCTCCTCATATGGCTCTCCTATCAATTTCCCAACACCCCAGCTCTAAAATATCCTCAATGAAGCTCCCGCAAATGAGCCTCCTCTAATGACTGCGTAGGCCATTATAACCAAAATAGCTGCAACTGAAGACTAGAAACCCGCACGTTGATCCAAGATTGAAGCTCTGATACCATTGTAATATCCCGTTTCGGGGATATCTCTAAAACATGGCAAACTCCAACCAGAGATAGATTGGGAGGGCATTTACCGGATATTTCGCCTCTAAAAAGAGGATGAGATCCGGTGGCTACCTAGCCCTTTCTAGACTCTATCTAAGAGTGAAATATAAATGCACCAAGCGGTATAGAACTAGATGCTCAAAAACAATAATAGACATATAATATCATAGAAAGAGAATACGGCAACTACGGCAACTACGACAACTACTGCAACTCATCGAGAAAACATAGAGAGGAAATGCTAAGCCATTTTATTAATCTGAGAAATGTAATGAAGTACAATAGGCGATCTTGCTCAAAGCAAATGAACAAAAAATCTCAGAAAATACAGTAAATGGCTGCTCTATGAACTGCGTCCCAGCTACTGTAAAACTGCCGTGTAGCTGCTACTGCTGGAATGGACTGAAGACTAGGGGTTGATCCCCTTGCCAGAATGAGTTGAAAATCTGCAAACCTCCTTTCCTCACCAACTCGGACAAAACCCATAAACCATATCAAAAATGGCCAATCCCCGAAAATCGCCAGAAAATGCCTCCTCACGGAATCACGCTAGCCTCCAAGCCTCTGCACAGAGGCTAAATGGAAATATCTGAAACACTGCCTCAAACTCTGCCAAAATCCTCCTATGGGAAAAGGCCGACCCTATGCTCAAAATATCGGCTGAATCTCCTGCAGAAACCCCAATTCGGAGCACCTCCAAAAGGGACTGCATCCTCTCTCCCAATGGCTTCACAGTCTCTATAAGCTTCAGCTCCACAACAAACCCACACAACAAAAATACTCACAAAATACTGAAGAACTAAACTTGCCTGAGCAGGCACTCGAAGTCCCTCGGGGCTAAGGGCGAGATCTCCAACCGGAGACAGTCAATGCACTAAACAGTGCTGCAGACAGGCTAAATAGCTAGTGTGCTCAAGAAGAAAAATGTCTCACTCAAAATCATCAACTTCAGAATGAATCAAATGAGAAGGCTCCTCCATATTTTATAACGTTGGTTTCCCTTCAAAATCCAAACATAGCATCTCTCTCCTCCACGTGCTCATCCTTATCTGCGCAGTAGCTTCTAGAGTGTATGTGGGCCCCCTTCTCTACGTGGTGTTTGGCCCCCTTGGCTCCCCCTTAAGTCACAACGTTGTGCTACTAGGAAGGTGATTTATTCCATCCAAGTGAGTTAGACCCTATCCACTCACTTTTTATTTATAATCTAATTATATAAGGCAAAATTGATCAAAATTAATATTTCCAATTAGCTGTTGCTAATTGGGAATATTACATCCATGCACTTGCGTTCACTTTTTACAACATTCCAATCTGATGCTTAGAGAGAGAGTTATGAATATTTTCCCACGATCACCTCTTTGAGATGAAATTCATAAGCCTCAAAAAGCCCTAAATTCCACAGATCATATATCCGAAAATATTGCGAACCAATATCTGAAATTTTTTGACGATGTTCCTTAGGATTGTGGCTTCACAGTCTATACATTTCAGCTTCCGAACCTTTGTAGAAAAAAATTTATTACGAAAATACCACGATGACGTGTTAAGGTTAAATTCAGGAGCCTACAAAATGACCTAATTTGCACATATCATATCTCCAAAAATATTGCGAACCAAGCTCTGAAAATTTTCGACAGTGTTCCTTAGGATTTCGGCTTTGCGCTCTAAAAATTTCAGACTCTGACCCTTTGTAGAAAAAAAAATATAGCGAAAATTTGGAGCAGTGAAACCCTAGAATCTAAAAGCTCTGATACCAAATGTTGTGAAACCAGCTCCGAAAAGAGAATAAAAGAGATATCAACACCTTAGAAATAAGACACTTTGAGGGGGCAACCTCCAATACATTACATGAATGAACAATTCTTTGATGATTCAAATCACAAAACCTCCTTTCTATATATAGGAGTCCATAGGGCCATAATGTAATGCTAGTAGCGCCACAATGTAATCCTAGCCGACCTAACAATAATAATTTAAGGGCACAATAATATCAATATGCGGGTTACAAGGGTACAATAATAACAATAAGAGGGTTACACTAACAACAATAAGGGACTATACTAGTAATATAGGGACCTAACAAATATTTTGTGTTTGGGTATTGATCTATACATTGTGTAAACCATGGTCCTGAAGTTTATAAGAAGTTAAGACCTAATCTAAGCTTGTAAACATAGGCTTATATTTGGAAATGTTATCATTAGAGTTGTGTCAAAAGAAGAGCTCATATTTGTGGGACTTATGGAGACCTATGGTGGCAAATTCTCAGATCTTCTTGTAGCTAAGACCTAAATTTTATAGTTCTAGAAGAATACATTCCTACAGCCTCATGAAACCTGTAGTTCAAAGCTATACATTAAAATATATTAGACCTGGACCTTGTCTTCTTCTACAGACTGTGGAGGACATCCATTAGACCTATGGAACCATCTTAGAAGAAATATGGAATTATTTCAAAATCTTCTAATAGGTTGGAGACTTTTGGAAAGAGTAAAATTTTGGAGTGGATTGCAACGTTGACACTATAATTTTGAGATTATTGAATACCTCTCAATTTTTACCTAATATATTGACCAATACATAAAATTTTTCTTACAAGAGATCGACTTGTTGGAGACTTTGTGAATTATACAATGATCCTAATCTTCTCTTGTCAACATAACTAGTTAGAAGCATATTCTTTGGATTATTTTACCATGTTACTATTTGGAAGCTTTTCTTTACAAATTTTTGTTGGAAGTTTCAAGAATAATTTAGCATACTTTCTAGGGCATTTTGATGATTTTTTTGTGAAAAATCTTGTGGGGAAATTCGGATTTGAAGGCTAGATTTGGAGTAGAATGTATACGTTTATTATAGCATGTACAATAGAACTGCTGAGAAATAATTTCCTCTATCAAGTATCATTTCATGAAAGTAGTCTTCACATCCACTTTACGAAATTTCCATCCACTTTTTAGTGTTAAGGTAAAGAGAATGTGGATGATGGCTTAGGTTTTTATTGGAGAACGAGTCTCATCATACTCAATGCCTTCTTTATATCAAAATATTTTTTCCATGAGTCTTGATTTTTTCTTCTCAAGTGAGCCATATAATTTGTACCTTTTCTTGTAGACCCACTTGCATCCAATTGGTTTAGTTTGAAATATAGCATCCACCAACTTCTATGTCCCATTATTAATAAGACCATCATATTCATCATGAAAAGTATATTATTCTAAATGAATTTGGTTCAAAATTAGTTGATAAATTCAATTTGGACTCATTTGAAACATTTGTTTCATATACATCAACTAAATTATAAATATCTACATCACCTCTATTGATTTTTCAAGTACAGTTGATAAAATACTAATAATTACTTAAAATGATGTAGATCTTATTTCAAGAATTCATTCTTATCATTAAGCAATTACACTTTAGATATTAAACCATAAAACTACAATGACATTACATATCGTAATGCAAAAAGAGGACACAATATTTACCCTAAAAAACCCACTTGGCCGAGAAACCCTACAACCTTTTCTTAGTGAAATTCTTCATTTCAACAATAGATACATCTAATGAACCTAGTCAACTTTGTGATCAAACTAACAAAAAAGTTATAATCAAAGCTACTCAAGTAGCCCCATATTCAATTCACGTCAATTTAAACTTATTCACTTCAACATAGGCAATATTTGATGTCCTTAAGCCGAATCTTGACCTCCTAGAATATTCTGAGAAACTTGGCCTCTCTAGAATTTCAGCATGCCCAAAATTCTTGGTTGTGGAGAATGTTTCCCATAAAATACCCAACATACTTCTCTGTGAATTCCTCTCTCATCTCAAGAAAATTTTCCCTCACCTCGAGGTCACTATGGATCTTGAGGAGTACTTATCCCTTCCATTCCTAGATGTCCTCGTCTCAGGCCTTTCTCATGGTTCCCTTACCCACCAAGTATTTTGAAAGAAGACCCACAGTGCTAGGTATCATAATGCTAATTACCACAACCATAATCAAATATGTCACTCTTAAAGCCTTCGTCACCCTACCCATTCAAATCTACTCATCCCAATCCATTCCCAAGGAAATGGTCACTAGGGCGCCCATATGAGGAAAGCCTTCCTTTCTCGCCTCCATCCCTACCCTAAAAACTACCCGTGCACCCCTCCCTTAGACAAAGTTACCCTTCCTTAAATTAAAGTAGTTACGGATCAATTATGTAAGATCCTTTCTTAAAATAACACAAAAACCTTTCTAAAACCCAATAAAATCACCAACTTGCTCTTTAGAACAACCAAGGATAAACATGATCCTATGACATGTCTCGGAGTCTACGAAATCTCCTTATCCTACAGAACATCTTACATGGCACAAAGGAGAAGGTCCTTCAAAGCCCGACTAAAAGAACACATGGGTGATACCATCCACAACTGCACTTCAAAATCTGCCATTGTTGAACATTCCCATTCTACCAAACACCTTATTTGTTTTGACAAGACAAAAATCTTAGCTTCTGACCCATTTCACACCAACCGGGTCATTAGAGAAACCCTCGAAATCAAAAAGCATCCTATAAATTTTTTTGATGATAATGATGGTTCTCATTTGGTTACTCCTCGCGACCCACTACCTATTTCTTATTATTTAAGCATGGTTCTTATAAGTCAAAATACAACTATCCCTAATATTCCCTTCCCCTTAACAATATTCCTTCCACATTACCTTAGAGAATTCCTCCCTTAATTAATATTTTTATATTTATATTTCTATATTTCTATATTTTTGTTTACTATTTTTCCTAATGAAAAATCCTTCCCCCTTTTTCAATAATCTAAATTCTATTGATTTCCTTTATCGATTAAAAATGTTTACTTTCAACAAACTCTACATCAGAAATTTTAGATTCAGCTTACTTTACATCAAAAATTTAATATATTCCTTCCTTTGATCTTACTTTAGAGATTATCGCCTATATTAAAAAAACCCTTTTTAATACATATATTTATAATTCTCATTTTATTGTTTACCTCATTTTTTGAAATTTTATCAAAGATTATGTAATTTTTAAGTCTAAATTTATTTTATTCTAAATTTAATTTGTGTAACTATTTATTTCTATTCTTCTTACCTTAGTTAACTAATAATCAATGATTACTCCAATAAAAAGAATTTTAGTGAATGTTTTATTTAATTACTTAATTTAGTCAAGCTTTAAATTTTTCTAACGTGGTTTAATTTTTTTTTATTCAACATTTATATAAAATTAATTAATTCCAAAGGTTAATTCCATTTTATCCCCTTTTATCTTATTGTGTGCAAATAGTTTTAAGAAAAATCTATTTATTTAATTCTTTATAAAATCCTCCAATATCTCCAATAATAATTTGTTTCTTTTTCTAGTCAAATGTCTCAACGTTCCCTTTCATCTGCAATTCTCTAACGACTAATTTTTCCATTCCCTATATATATTTTATGGTCAAGCACTATTCCTATCATCAGTTAATCAATTTTCAACCAAAACTTCACACCTTTTGAGAAACATACACAGGTTTCCAGAAGTCCTAAACACCATTATATAATACTATGACAAAATTTTCACCTTCAACCACAATATGGTAAAGTTCTGCTTCACTTTTGGTCAAGCCCAACCCGATGAAATAGTTTTCAATCTTAATGTACCAAGCATGTGGTGCTTGTTTCACTCCATACAACACTCGCTTTATTATATACACATAGGATTCTATCCTCAAATCCTTCCACTTGATCTATGTACAACTCTTCCTTAGTCAATCCATTGAGGAATGTTGTCATTATATGCATGAGATGTATATTCCATCTCATCTGCATTCAAAGCGCAAGAGTAAATCTAATTGAAGAGTACCTTTATACTACAGCAAAGGTATCCTTGTAATCTACTCGTTGTACTTGAGAGAACCCTTCGCCACAAATCTAGCCTTGTATTTCTCCACACTCCCATCTGCTGCTTGATTCACCTTGTAGATCCACTAGATCCTACAACCATATTGTCCTTCGGTTTTGGAACAAGTTCCAATCCATTGTTTCTCATAATTAAAATTTTGTGTATTTATATAAAACTTCATATTTTAATTGAGATAAATATAAGGTGTGGAGAAACACACATTTTCGTCCTTCAAAAATTCCAAAAATATAAATAAATAATAAAAAATTTGTACTAATGACTACCCTATTGGTCACCATATACCTCTTCAAACCCTAGGATTTTTCAACTTATCATTCCAACCAAGAGAGATCTGAAATGATACAAATAAAGAGAGATGAAGTCATTACAAGAGCGTAGGACATGGGTTGTCGGAGGCCGGGAAAAGATCACCACAGATAAGAGACGACTCGGGAAGTGTCGTGTCATCTCATCGCAAAAGTGAAAAATTCGCATTACACACTACTCCACAAAAAAATTAATGACGTCGAAATGGCAAAGGGCCCTATTCCATAATGTAAGGTTGTAATAGTATTTATATGGAATTTCAATTAATCTTCATGTTTTAGATTTATATAATTATTATAACTTATTTTTGAATTAATCTTCATGTTTTATATAATTATTATAATTTTTTTTTACAACAAAGAAAAAGTTAGATGGGTAAATGTAATGCAAGTATGTAAACATTTGTAAATGTTTGTTATGTAAAAAAATTAAATTTAAATATTGGTTAATTAAAATAAAAATAATAAAATTCTATTTGCTATATTTTTGTTATTAATTTGTGAATAGATTTTGTTACAATATTATGGGTCAATATCATGGTTTATCAATATCACATTTTCAAAATCCATAACTTACTTGACAAGAAAAATATTTTATAACAATACAAGATTCTTAACCATAGATATTTGTACCAACTTCATTGTGGATATTATTAACCTGTAAAAAATAGGTTGTGTTATAATACAATCAGCCCTATACCATGGCTTATGAATACCACATGTCCAAAAAACATAACTTATTTCACAATGGAAATATTCTATATCATTATGAAAATATTATTAACCATGGATATTCAATCCCATTTTATCATGGATATTATGAACTTGGAAATATGATTTGTTACAATACCATGGATCAATACCATGGCTTATCAATTCCACATGCCCAAAAAACACAAATTATTTCACAATCATAATATTTTATAACAATATGGAAATATTCTTAACTATAACTATGGATATTATTAACTGGTAAATATGCTTTGTTACATTACCATGGCTTTTTTATCCCACATAACCAAAAAAAAATAACTTATTCACAATGGTATAAGATATTCTTAGCCATAAATATTCACCCCCACTTTTCAATGTTTTTTTACAATCCCATGGGCACAATACCATGGGTTATCAATACCACATGTCTAAAACTCATAAGTTATTTTAGAATCAAAATATTTTATAACTACATAGCAATTTTTTTAACTATGGTTATTATCAACTTGTAAATTGGTTCTCTTATTATACCATGGGCCAATATCATGGCTTATCAATACCACATGCCAAAAACCATAACCTATTTTACAATAAAAATATTTTAATTTAATTTAATTTGATAACGTTTTTTTAATTGAATCTAAAAAGAAAAATGTTATAATTATTTTTGAGATATATCTAAATCCCATATCTTCAATTTTGATAAGAGAAAACAAGGCGACTAACCATAATAGGCGAAAGAGAGGACATAATTTTTTTAAAGTTTTTCATTATTAAATTTTAGAGAGAGAGGAGAAGAGGGAAGACACATAAGAGGAGAGGAGAGAAAAAGGGAGACAGACCTATGAATGATTGCTATTACTAGTTGCTATCTATGAATGTGGATTAACTCTCTTGATTGGCTAGTGGCCAACTTTACTAATGATCCATAGGGGGTGGGATTTCATAAGGGATGCTCTAAGATACATCTAATAACCTATAAACAATTTATGTCATCAGCTTGCATTGAGAGTAGGGTAGATGTGTCCACATTGAATTTTAAAAGTTAGAAAATAAAGGTTAAATGCAAATTTTTTAAATCCATTTTTTTTTATTGTAATTTTATTTTTATTAATCATAATAAACATATCACATTAAAACAAGTACATTTTTAAGGTGGTCCAAGATCAATGTTATCATATTAATTGAAATAATTATTGTGTAACAATATATAAATATAATAAATAATCACATAAAGTTTTCATATTTACAATATAACTAGATTCTTAACCACGGATATTCACCCAACTTTCAAATAGGATTTAGTACAATACCATGGGCCAATACCATGGCTTATCAATAACACATGCCCAAAAACCAAAAGTCATTTCAAAATCAATATATTTTAATTTAATTTTGTAACATTTATTTAAATTAAAAATTAATACATACGCTAAATTTACAATATAAAAAGATTCTTAACCATGGATATTCACCCATATTTTACAGTAAATAATATTAACTTGTAAATAGACTTTGTTAGAATAGCATTGTCCAATACCATGACTTATCAATCTTGCTCAAAAACAATAACTTATTTCAAAATCAAAATATTTAACAAATATTTTATTTTTGGCCCCTAATATGGTAGAGATGTTGTATTCTAATGTTAACATTATCATTAAGTCAAATTACAAGAAAATAACAATAATAATAATAACAATAATGTAATGTAAACATTTAATATGGTTAAAATTTAATAAATAAATAAATAAAACCCTAAAAAATAAAATAATAATTAAAATAAAAATAGCAACCCATGGTATTGATCCATGGTATTCATATGGAATGTAGCTTATTTTAATAGGGAAATTAAACCAACTTGGATTCATCTTAACTCCATGTCCACCAAGTTCCAAGAGGGATCAAATCGCTTCATAAGAAAACTTATTTTAGAGTGAAAAGATATTTGATCCCTCTTAGCTTGGTAGATAGATCCCTAGTTAATATGGATCTAGGTTGGTAATCTATTTTCATAACCTTTTTTAGAGTAGATCTAAAATAAAACAGGAATGTATGAGATTTTGTAGTGCTGCAAATGTTTGTAAACATTTACATCTTGGCTCATTTAAAAAATAATAAAAAAAATAAATATTTGGATACACCTTATATGTAGAGATGTTGTAACATCATGTAAACATTTCGACTCAGTCAAGATAAAAGAAAGAAAGAAAATTAAAAATGACATAAAATAGAACACTTAATTTGGATAATTATGAATAAAACATTACCACTTCATCAAATTAGATAAAAATAAATTAATAGTTGTTATTATAATTATAATTATTTATAATTAATATTAAAACTATTAAATTTAGATCTACCAAACCTAAAGTGGGGTCAAATATTTTGAAATACAAACTTCATTTAGAATGAAAAGAGGTATTGATCCCTCTTGACACTTTGTAGATCTGGAGTTAAGGTGAACCTTGTCTTAGGCCAATATTATAATCCAAACATCATTTATAAAACGAGATATTGGAATTTTAACACTTTCATTTTTTTGTCAGTTTTTCAAGTAATTAAATGAATAAATTTAAGTTAGGTTGATTAATTGTTTTGTTTTACATATAATATTAAAATAATTTGTAATTAGACCTCGGTGGTATTGGCATAACATAATTAACTCACTTGGAATAATTATTATTCTTTCCATATTATATATATGTGTGTGTGTGTGTGTGTGTGTGTGTGTGTGTGTGTGTGTGTATAATCATTCTTGTTAGATCTAAGATTTTTTTGATCCATAATTAAGATAAATGTCTTTCTGATTAATCACATCATTATTATTAGGTCAATCCGAAAGTCCATTAATTTATGCATGATGGTAGTACCATTGTGAGTTTATACAATCACATATAATTCAAAGATGTATTCTGAATAACAATCTAGATCTTTCTATCACTTCATATTTTCTCATCAAATCTCTTGATGTGCATGAAAATTCACATCTACTGATCAAATATATTATTGGAAAATCTATAGTATTTGAGTATGGTCATCGGGAAATAATGGAATAAGGTAACCTAATAAATGATACAAATGGTTCTCAGTATTCTCATAGTGAACTGTGAGAGACGTCGAAGCCGCAATAAATGCAATAGAGGCAAAAACCACTGAAAGGACCCAAAGAAAAGATGTAGATGTTTAGCATTTGGTGTTGAGCATGACTCTTAATATAATAGAATTCCAGAATATTGGAAAGAGAGCAAGGAAAGAAAAAAGACATATAGATAAAGAGGGATTGATAAGGGAGAAATGGAGAGAGAGGACAGGATATAAGACACAAAAGAAGACATGAGATATATATGGAGAGAAGGAGAAGAGAGAGAGGAATGGACAAATATCAAGGGGGGTGAGAGATTGAGAGAGGGAGTGAGATATTGAAAAAGGTGGAGAGAGATAGAGAGAAAGAGTTGGAGGGAAGAAAGAGAGAGAGAGAGATGGGGGGGAGAGAGAGGGAGGTGGGAGAGAAAGGGAGAGAGATGAAGGAATAGAGAGACGACTCAAGAGAGAGAAGTGAGGAAGAAATACATAGAGGGAGAAAGGTGGAGAGAGACAGAGATAGTGAAAAGGTAGAAATGGAGAGAGAATGATATAGGAGAACAAGAGGGAAGAGAGAAAGGGAGAGAAGGGGAAGGGAGAGAGAGACATAGAATGGGAAGAGAGATAGAGGGAGATAAAGAGGGGGGAGACAAAGAGAGATAGTTGTAGACAAATAGAGTATGTATGTTTGTGGAGTGAGATAGAGGGAATAAGAAAGATACACATAGATGCAAATATAGGTCTTATATAGTATTATATAACCATCCTAGATCCATATTAGCCCCAGATCTATCGAGAGTTTAGAGGGACCAAATATTTGGAGTTTCAATCCGTTCATCAAGCCTCACTCTCAAAAAATAGGTTTCGCCTAGATGGATTAGATCCGTTTGAGCGCTTGATATATCTGGGATTAAGATGGAACTAGGCTGGTTAATGAATAAATATGGTAGTCTAAACTGATATTATGGAAGACAGAGACCAATTTCATGGTTTCAAGGATAGAAGAACTAATCTTCCTTGGAAAAAATAACTCCAAATTATTTTCGAAGGAGCATCAGCCGATAAATATGAAAACTAAAAACAACATTACAACTTGTAAATGGTTTGACTATTCAAGATAAATTTATGGGCAGGATCCCAAGGTTGACCCTCCTCCTTTGGTCAACATTGATACAATACTCTTCACAGTGCAAGAGGTAGATATGGGCATCAATAAGTTAGGTGTTGGAAAAGAAAAAGATGTTTTTGAACTCCAATGAGAGTCTAAAGTGGGGCTTAAAATTTATTTCACCTCACATTTAAACAATTTTCAATAGCATCATACAACGGTGCTTCCCCACTAATTCGACAACTAGTTTTGTAATACCTCTTTTCAAGAGTGTTGATGTCAATAACCCTCCAACTATATGACCATAATGATAAACCCCTTGTTTGAAAATGTATTTGGAAGCATCTTACAAAATAAAATTAGCAAGTGGGAAAAATAAATAGATAAATGTGTTAAAGGACAAGCAAGTTGTACAGCTAAACATTCCAGAGTTAATCATGTTATAAATTTAAGGCACATCGTTGAGAGAGCTTGGGATAAAAAGGGAGAAGTCTTTTTTTTCTTTGTTGATTTCTGAAAATCCTTTGACATAGTTCCTGGGCATAAGGTTTGGCACATAATTGAGGAACTTGGGGTTCCGAGGAATTTGAGAGCAGTTGTGCATAAGGTGTATATGTGAAAGTCAAAATTAAAACTTCAACAAGAATTTATGAAAATTTTAGAAGCGATATCAGGGTCAAATGATATAGATTTATGGAGGAATAGAATAAATTATCGATATAGGCATAAACCTAGAGATGCAGTGGAAATAAAATTCATTTAATTAATAACAAATGACTGAAAGATGCTTACACACATAATGGAAATAAACTAGCTAGGGCGCTCGTAGCTTATCTCTCAAAAGAGATGTGATGACTATAGGTCTTTGAACTTTGTTACAATGAGGCTTGAAGGCCTATTGATTGTTTAGAAATAATAGAGAACCCTAAACATCCAAAACCCTAACCCTAGGAGATGAAGCACCAAATTGTTTGCCCCGTTTGGGTAAATTGGTGCATCAATCTTCGTACGAACATAACTTTGGCATACAATCTTCGTTTGACAAGCTCAATACGTTTTTAGAAATATATCTCCTTGTACTATAATGTTTGAGTGAGAAACATCATCTCATGACACATATTGCTCTCAGTTTTCCCAAAGAATGCTGTTTAGGGCTTCAAAACGACTCTGGAAGTTCAGGACCTGAAAAGATGCTAAAAAAAAAAATTGGGCTGAAAGTAAAATACTGAAAGAACAATGGTGGATGTTGAAATGGAATAGGTGGGTGGCAACCAATATCCATCTGGACCATTAGGGCCTCAAAACAGCTCTAGACAGTCATGAATCGGAAGACTGCTAAAAATAGTAAGTTGTGTTGAGACTGAAAAATTGAAAGAACTGATAGTGTGGGTCGAAATGGAATAGGTGGGTGGCCACCAATATCCATCTGCATCATTACTCCTTTATTAGGGAGAAATATTCCCAATTCCATTAAATTTATCCATGAGAGGCAAATTCTGCTAAACTTGGTATTGGGTTTGTCCAAGATGTCGTGGACGTGCTGGCGGATGTGTTGGCAGATGCATTGGATATGTTCTATAAATTTGGTTGCCTCAGACTGTAGATGTGTGGATTATGTCTGTGTAGTCGCATGAGGTATGGAAACATTAGGCAGTGGTGCGTCAAGGGGTCAGATCAATGGAGTGCTTGCCTTAGTAATATACATGAACCTCTATGGGTAATGAGAAAATTTCCTCGTATTCCTCCATGAAGTTTTCCATATGCCGCAGCCATGCAAGGGAGCCCTGTTTCAAGGTTGAGGCTGTAATACTCTTCTTTCCCTGTGAGCGATTTATAAGGAAAATAAATTTCCTGGTTTTGAAATCAATCTTATTACATTGTTTCGCAATAGTCAAGGAGATGGCACGAGGCACTACAACCTTGGGTATCCAGTACAATTTATTTCCCAAACTAATAACAAAAGAACGAGGCCTAGACTCATACACAACATGTTGCCTCCACAAGTATGGTAGGCCATATAATACATCAGGTACATAAAGAGGTGAAACATCACAAAATACCTCTTCCGTAAATGACAACACTATTACCGATGAAATAGGTAAACTGACCTCAAAACGGGAACTAGAGCACAAAAAGACTCAAAAAACATGAAAAAACACCCCAAAAACAAAAAAAGTGTATTCCAGAACGCACTTCGTTTTTTTTTCAAGGACAAATTTCAACATTTTATAAAATTATGCTAAAAACAAAATTGTTTCTTGAAAAAAGGATTGAAAAAACACCCTCAAAACAAAACTAGTTGATGGTAGAATAACAAAAAAAAAAAAATTGTCTGATATTTTTGACATTTTTAAAAATAGAAATAACATTTTTAAATTTTAAAATTCAAACATTAAAAAAAACATAAAATTTAAGAAAAAAATAAATTTAAAAAATAAAAACATTTTAAAGCTCATGAAAAAACACCCCAAAAACAAAAGAAGTGTATTCTAGAACGCACTTGGTGTTTTTACAAGGTCAAATTTCAACATTTTATAAAATTATGCTAAAAACAAAATTGTTTCTTGAAAAAAAGATTGAAAAAACACCCTCAAAACAAAACTAGTTGATTGTGGAATAACAAAAAAAAAATTTGTATGATATTTTTGACATTTTTAAAAATAGAAATAACATTTTTTAATTTTTAAAATTCAAACATTAAAAAAAACATAAAATTTATTAAATTAAAAAAAAAAAAAAAATTAAATTTAAAGAAATATATCAAATTTTAATAAATTTAAAACATTAAAATAAAAATTAAAAAAAAAAATTATTGAAATTAAAAGTAAAAAAATGAAAAATTAATTAAAAATGAAAAATTAAAAATTAAATACAATAAAAGTATTAAATTGTAAAAAATATATATTTAAAAAACAAATAGATTTTAAAAAATAAATTAAATGAAAAAATATAAAAAATAATTTATATATATATATATATATATATATATATATATATATATATATATATATATATATATATAAACTTAAATTAAAAATATATATATTAGATTTTATTAATTTAAAAAAAAAAATGTTAATATTAAAATAACAAATTAAACTAAAAAGAGAAATATTAAATATTAATAAATAAATGAATAAACAAATCAATTTTGAAATAAAAATAATTTTAAATATAAAGAAAAATAATAAAAAAATTGTTCAAATAAAAAGTTAAAAAACTTTAAAAATCAATTAAAATTGAAAAATTAAAAACAAAAATTAAATAGAAAATAAAATAAAAAACAAATTAACTTGAAAATAGTAAATTTAATTAATATATATATATATATATATATATATATATATATATATATATATATATATATAATTTTAAATACACAATTTTAATTGAAATAAAAAAAAAATATAAAAATTTTATGTAATTAAAATAAAATAAAAAAAATTAAAAATTAAAAAGAAAATATTAAATTCAAATAAATTAAAAAAAAATACAAAATTTACTAAATTTTAAAAAATAAAATGAAAAAACTAAATATAAAGTTTAATAATAATAATAATAAATAAATAAATAAAAATTAATTAATTAAATTAAAAAAATAAATACAAAATTTAATAAAAATTATTAACAAAAATTAGAAAAAAAAACAAAAAGAAAAAAAAAATGAATAAAATTACAAAAAAATTAAAAAAGAAAACAAAAAAAATTAAAACAAATTAAATTTCAAATATAAAAATTAAATTTAAAAAAAAAAAAATTGAATTAAAAAAAAAATCAAATTAAAAAAAATATTAAAAATTGAAAGAATAAAAAATAAATATATATATATATATATATATATATATATATATATATATATATATATATATATATATTTTTTTTTTTTTTTTTTTTTTTTATCGTGGTTGCATTGCGATCGGCTGCCGCCCCGAGGAGGTGGGGCGGAGGAGGGCGAGAATCGGCCCAGGTGGGAAGGCGATTCCTGGAATCGGCCTCCCACCGCGGGAGGGCGATTCCTGAAATCGCCCTCCCGCCGCGGGAGGGCGATCCTGCGACGTGGGAGATTGATTCCTGGAATCGACTTCCCGTCACGGGAGGGCAAATCCAGGAATCGGCCTCCCGCGGCGGGAGGGCAGTTCCCGAAATCGGCCCCGCGCCGCGAGAGGGCGATTCTCGGAATCGGCCTCCCGCCGCCGGAGGGTGGTTCTCAGAATCAGCATCCCGCCGCAGGACGGCGGTTCCCGGAATCGGCCTCCGGCCACGAGAGGGCGATTCTCGGAACCGGCCTTCCGCGGCAGGAGGGGGATTCTTGAAATCGGCCTGCTGCCCAGGTAGCTGTGGAGGCCGCCACCTGGCGACATCACAACGATCAAAAAATTCTCTTTTTTTAATTCTTTTTAATTTTTAATATTTTTTCTTGAATTTTTTAAAAAATTTTTTTTTTTTTTAATTCAAAAAATTTAAAATTATTATTTTTTTTAATTCAAATTTTTTTATTTTAAATTCAATTTGTTTTAATTTTTTTTGTTTTTTTTGTTTTTTTTTTTTTTAATTTAATATTTTAGATTAATTATTTTTAAAATTTAAATTTTATTTATTAAATTTATTAAATTTTAATTTAATTTAATTTTTTTTTAATCTTTTAGTTTATTTAGTTTTTCATTTTTAAAATTTATAAATTGTTTCATTTAAAAAGAAAACAATAAATTTATGGATATTTGTTTTTTAATTATTTGTACGTGGTTTTTTTCTTTTTTTGTTTTTTAATGATAGTTTTTTTTTTTCAATTCTTTTCAATTTTCAATTTTTTTTTTTTTAATTTTTTTTTTTGTTAATTTTAAAATTTGTATTTTTTTTTCTTATTATTATTATTTTTTTAATTTAAGTTTTTAAATTTAATTTTTTTCTTTTTTGTATTTTATTTTTTTTATCTAAATTTTAATTTTGTAATTTAAATTATTTTTAAATTTTCTATATTAATTTTTTTTTAATTATATGGTGTTTTTAATAATTTAGAAAAAAATGTTTTTGATGTTTTATTTTTATTTTTATTTTTATTTTTTGTTAATTTTTGTTTTTTTTCTTTAAATTATGTGTCTTTTTTCAAATTTTGTCATTTCTTTTGATATCATTTTCGATTTTTTTATTTATTTATTTTTTTTTTTCAGTTTTTTTTTTTTTATGAGTTAATTTTGATTTTTTTTACATTTTTATTTGTTTTTTTATTGTTTTTATATATATATTTTTATCTAAGTTTTGTGTTTTATTACCAACATGAAAATCACCACATTAAAAAAGGAAGATTTATGCTACATCAATACGTTTCAAAATTAGCATGAAAATCACTGCTCTAAAAAAAAAGTTGATGCTGCATCAATACATTTCAAAATTATCATGAAAATCACTAACATTTTAAAACAAATATTCATACTTCATAAATAAAAATATTAGTGTGTCAAAAATGTGCTAAAAAAAAAAAAAGGTGATTTTGCATCACCACTTTTCAAAATCGGGTGCTTTTTATGCTACCAAAAAAAAGTAGGTAACAATACAGTTACCTATTTCATCAGTAACAGTGTTTGACTTGATGCTGTACGAAAGGCGAAATTGTTGGGAGACATGAAGATCTATACCAGGGTTAATCCACCCAATGGTACCTCACGACCTCTACCGAAATGAGGTTCTTTTGGCTTCTGCTATCAATGAGGAATTGCAGTGGAGAACCCTTCACCCACATCTGCATATGGAAGAGGCAGTCGCTCGCTTTGGATCCTCAGGATCCTCCCTCTAGAGCTTGGTGGTGGCAAAAATGGCATTGGGGTCCGCATCAATGATATGCTTCCCTTTTTTATCTCCCTTGTGTGGTTCTGGCTCGAAATTAGAACATGCATGTAAGTCGGGTTCCTTCAGTTTGCCCACCAATGACTGTTTGGCCCAACAGTCTTTTGTTCTATGAGTGGGGTTTTTATGAAACTCACACCACTACCATGTGTCCTTATTTGGCTTTGTGGTGTTGTTCTAAGTCACCCCGCTTTGGCTTTTCCCCCAGCTCTATGGTTCGAGGGCGCCTTTGCCTCACTTTGGATTTGCGTATCCGAAGTCTCACTTCTTCTACTTAAATTTCTTCTTAATCTTAGCAGCATACCGATATGTCGTGCCAAGAATGGTAATCTCTAGGAACTCCATTTCCTCCTGACAAGGATAATTTTAAGGATGGAAAATTATCTTGAAGTTTAAAAAGTTGGCGAATTTCACTAGTCACTACTATGTGAACTATAAAATTTTATTGATATGTTTGTAAAATTATACAATTTTATAATGATTTTATATATAGTCTCTATATAACGTTGGGTATTTTAAAGGTAAAATAATTCTGTATTGTAAAAGTTGGGTGAATCATTTTTACAAAAAAATGGAAATTAGCAAATCTTTTTTTTGGGAAAAATCATGGAAAATTAGCCCAATTGCGAATATTAGCCCCTAAAATTTTCCATGCCTCCTTAATGTGTCTGTGCAAAAAGTTGCAGTACTTGAATACCAAATTTCTTATTCAACCTTCAATAGCCAACTTTGTGTGTAGGGTATGGAACAAATTCATTAGTTCGTTCACATCTTGATCCCTTTGCTACCATAGCATGGTCCATTGGATGTATTTGTCCTCATAGCTCCATAATGGGTAATATTGTTCCCTGATGTCATCTCGATGCAAATTCCATGTGATTGTTGCTAAGAACAAAGAGGGTTACCTCTTGTCCTTTTGATCACAATAGGTTTCCTATGAGTCTTTGACATGGGGGGGTGGCTTTGAGGAGTGCAAAAATAATATTTTCTCGGTCAGAGAAATCATGGACCGAGAAATACCCTTCTAGAAAATTCAACCATATATCTACGACATCTCCATTGATCTGGCCTTCAAATATAGGAATGTAAAAGTTGACATGTACCTTCAAAGGAGTGGCGCCTCCATAGTTGGTGTAGGATGTAGATGCGCGAATAGTGGGCAGTCGTTGAAAGATCTGGGAAAATTTATCCATCATTTCGTTCCTATGTTTCTCGACGGCCTCCTTGAGAAATATTTTGATAGGATCTACTGCTCCCTCATCTTTATTTTCTTCTTCCATGGGAGGTCCTCGGGGTTTCTGAGGTTAATCTTGCAAGGGTTCAACCAGATCGAGCCCTAACTCCTTATACCGTGACCATGTTGGGGGCATGCAAAGAAAAATAGAGAAAGAGCAAAATTCTCTAATACCATTGGTCTAGATTTATGAAGGTAAGAAAAAAAATATAGAAATATATATAAACACAGGGATGCAATGGAAACAAAACTTCATTTCATCAACAATGGATGACTAGAATATGCTTACAGACATAACAGAAATAAACCAGCTAGGACACAGGTAGCTTATATCTGAGAAGATATGTGATTGCTCCAAGCCTTTGAACTATGCTACAATGAGTCTCAAAGGCCTATTTATTGCTGAGAAACAATAGAAAGACAGAAACATTGAGAAACCTAACCCTAGGAGATGAATTGCAAAAGCTACAGGTGTCGTTTAGGTAAATTGGTACATCAATCTTCCAAGGAATGTAACTTTGGCATACGATCTCCATTAGATGCGCTAAATACCTCATTAGAAATATCTACCTGAGGACTACAACATTTGAGTGAGTAATTCATAGAACCATGCTTCTCCTGATTTTCCAAAGAAAAGTCCTTTAGGGCCTCAAAACGGCTCTGAAAGTTCAGGACTCGAAAAAATGCTAAATATAGTAAGTTGTGCTGGAACAGGAAAAATGGAATAAATAATGGTGGGGGTTCAAATGGAATAGGTTTGAGGCATCCAATATCCACCTGTATCATTAGTTCCTCAAAAAAACTCCCGAAGTTCGTCAGTCGAAAAATTTCTAAAAATAGTAAATTGTGTTGAACCTAAAAAATTGAAAGAACTAATGGTGCATGTCCAAATCGAATAGGTGGGTGACCACCAATATACACTTAGATCATTCCTCCCTCTTTAGGAAGAAATGCTCCCCATTGCGTTATGGTCCTCCAGGAGAGGAAATTTATATTGAACTTGGTATTGGATTTGTCGAGGATGTTGTGGACGTGCTCGCGGACGAGTTGGTAGACGTGTTGGATACATTCAATAAATTTGGTTACCTCAGAAAATACATTTGTGGATTATGTTTGTGTAGTCACTTGAGGTATGGAAATTTAGGTGGCAGTGCACCGAGGGATCAGATCAATGGAGTGTTTGTCTTTTTAGTGTACAGGAACATTTATTGGTAAGGAGAAAATGTCCTCGTCTTCCTCCACGACTTTTTCGATATGCTACAGTCGTGCAGGGGAGCCATATTTCAAGGTTATGGCCACAATCTTCCTCTTCCCCTATGAGCGAGTTGTAAGGAAAATAATTTTCATGGTTTGGAAATCAATTTTATTTCTTTTTTTCGCAATAGTCAAAGAGATGGCAGGAGCGGGTACTACCTCCGGTATTCGGTATAATTTATTTCCAAAATAAATAACTATAGAATGAGGCCTAAATTCATACAAACCATGTTGCCTCCACAAGTATGGTTGGCCCAATAATACATCAGCTACATTAAGAGGAGCAACATCACAGAATACCTCATTCGTGAATGGCTTGATGATGTACGAAAGGCAGCACTGTTGGCAGACGCTCAGATCTCTTCCAGGTTTAAGCCACCCGATGGTATGCAATTGTAGGTGTGTTATAGTCAGTAGGTTTAGGCACTTCATGACCTTTTATGAAATCACGATCTTTTGGCTTCTTCTATCAATGAGGAATTGCAGCAGATAACCCTTTACCCACATCCTTGAATGGAAGAGGCACTCCCCCTCCTTTCGATCCTCGGGATCCTCCCTTTGGAGCTTGGTGGTGGAAAAAATGGAACTGGGGTCTATATTAATGATTTTCTTCACTTTTTCATCTCCCTTGTCTGGTTCTAGCTTGGGATCAAAACATGCATCTGATTCGAGTGCCTTTAGTTTGACTACCAATGGATAATTGGCCCAACACTCACTTGTGCTGTGACTGGGGCTGTTATGAAACTCACACCACATCCGTGTGTCCTTATTTTGGTTTTTTCTGTTGTTTTGTGTTGCCCCTCTTTGGCTTTTCCCCCTATTCTGTGGTTTGAGGGCGCTTTTCCCCGGCTTCAGATTTGCGGATCGAAAGTCTTACTTCTTCTGCTTAAATTGATGCTCGATCTTGGTGGCATGGCAACATGCTGTGCTAAGAGAGGTAATGTCGAGGAGCTCCATTTACTCCTAAAAGTGTTTGTGAAGAGAGTTGCAGTACTTGAGCACCAAATGTCTCTCAGAATATTTAATACCCAACTTTGTGCATAGGGTATGGAAACAATTCGTCAGTTCATGCACATCTTCATCCCTTTGTTGCCAAAACATGGTCCATTGGATGTATTTCTCCTCATATCTCCCCACAGGGTAATATTGTTCCTTGATGTCGTCTCGGAATGAATTCTAAGAGGGTGTGGCTGAGAACAAATAGGGTTCCCTCTCGTCCCTTTTCTCACAACTTGATTCCCACGACTCTTTGACATGGGGGGTGGCTTTGAGAAGTGTAAAAACAATATTTTCTCGGTTAAGGAAATCATGGACCGAGAAATACCATTCGAGAAAATTCAACCATCTATCTATGACGTCTACATCTATCTGGCCTTCAAATACATGAATGTTGAAGTTGATCTATACCTTAAAAGGAGTGGCACCTCTAGTGATCCGGATTTATGCAGGAACACAATAGAACATAGAAATAACCATGAACATAGAGATGCAGTGGAAATAATGCTTCATTTTATTAATAAAAGAATGACTTCAATAAGCTTACAGGCATAATGGAAATAAAATAGCTAGGGTGCTGGTAGCGAATCTCTAAGAAGAGATGTAATGGCTACTGACCTCTGAACTATGTTACAATGAGGCTCGAGGGCCTATTTATTGTTGAGAAACAATGTAGAATCTGAAACGTCAAAAAACCTAACCGTAGGAGATGAGGCGCCAAAACTGTGCGCGCCCGTTTGGGTAAGCTGGTGGTTCAACTTCCTGGGGGCGTAACTTTGACACCCGATCTCCATTTTATGCACTCAATACCTCCTTAGAAAGATCTATATGAGGAGTACCACTTTTGAATGAGAAACATCGATCCATGGACACATGTTGCTCTCCGTTTTCCCAAAAAAATGTCCTTTAGGGCCTTAAAACGACTCCAGAAGTTCAGGACCCAAAAAACTGCTAAAAATAGTAAGTTTTGTTGCAATTTGAAAATTGAAAGAACTGATGGTGGGGGTTCAAATGGAATAGGTGGGTGGCCACCAATATCCACCTGGATCATTAAAGCCCAGAAATGGCTCCGGGAGTGGAGGACCCGAAAACCTGTTAAAAATAGTAAGTTGTGCTGTATGTGAAGAGCTACAAGAATTGATGGTGCTAGTCCAAATGGAGTAGGTGGGTGGCCACCGATATCCACCTGGATCATTCCTCCCTCCTTAGGAAGCAATTTTCCCCATTGCGTTGAGATCCTCCATGAGATGAGGCAAATTCTGTTGAACTGAGTATTAGATGTGTTGAAGATGTCAAGGACCTGCGGGTGGACATCCTGGATGAATTTATTAAATTTTTTTTCTTTATCAGCCTCAAACAGTATATGTTTGGATTCTGTATGTGTAGTTATAGGATGCATGGCAACATGAGGCTGTGGTTCATTGGGAGTTAGATCGATGGAGTGCTTGTCTTGACAGTGTAGAGGAACGTCTATGAGTGAGGGGAAAAATTCCTCGTATTCCTCCATGACTTTGTCCATGTGCTGCAGCCATGCAAGGGAGCCCTGTTTTGAGGTTGTGGCCACAATAATTTTCTTTCCCCGTTAGTGAGTTGTAAGGAAAATGAATTTCCTGGTTTGGGAAACAATCTTATTGCGTTTTTTTGCAATAGTCAAAGAGATGACAAGAGGCGGTACTACCTCCGGTATCCTGTACAAGTTATTTCCCAAAGTAATAATAATAGCACGAGGCCTAGACTCATACACAACATGTCGCCTCCAGAAGTATGGTTGGCCCAATAATACATCAGCTACATCAAGAGGAGCAACATCACACAATACCTCATCTATGAATGGCTTGATACTGTATGGAAGGCGGCACTACTAGTGGATGCAGAGATCTCTCCCTGGGTGGAGCCACCCAATGGTATATGGCTGCAGGTGTGCTATGGTTGGTAGGCAGAGCCGCTTCACGACCTCTGCTGAAATGAGGTTCTTTTGGCTTCCACTATCGACAAGAAACTGCAGCGGAGAACCCTTCACCCACATCTGCGACTAGAAGAGGCGCTCCCCCTCCTCTGGATCCTCTGGACCCTCCTTTTGGATCTTGGTGGTGGCAACAATGGCACTGGGATCCACATCAATGATCTGCTTCCATTTGTCATTGCCTTTTTTCGTTCTAACTCAGGATCAGAAAATGCATCTGATTCGGGTGCCTTTAGTTCAGCCATCAAAGACTGTTTGGCCTGACACTCGTTTGTGCTAGTGGGGCTATTATGAAATTCACACCACTTCCCTGTGTCCTTCTTTGGATTTGTGGTGTTTTTCTGAGTCGCATTGCTTTGTCCTTGCCCCTTGTTCTTCGGTTCGGGGGCCCCTTTCAGATTCGTAGATCCAAAGTCTTGCTTCTTCTGCTTAAATTTCTGCTCGATCTTGGCGACATAGAGATATGTCGTGCCAATCGATGTAATGTAAAGGAAATCCATTTCCTCTTGAATGTGTTTGTGGAGATAGTCGCGGTACTTGAGCACCAAATGTCTCTCTGAATCTTTAATACCCAACTTTGTGCGCAGGGTATGGAACAGATTCGTCATTTTGTGCACATCTTGATCCTTTTGTTGCCGCAGCGTGGTCCATTGGATGTATTTGTCCTCATAGCTCCCCATGGGGTAATTTTGTTCCTTGATGCCAATCTCCCGAACGAATTCCAAGTGGGTGTGACGAGAAACAGTAGGTTCCTTCAACCTCTTACCCGCTCCTGGTGGGTTTCCACGATCTTTGACATGGGGGCGGCTGAGAGTGAGAAAAAATAATCTTTTCTCGGTCGAGAAGTCATGGACCGAGAAATACCTTGACAAATTTAACCATCATCTACGGAGACTGCATATATTTTTCCTTCAAATATAGGAATTTCAAAGTTTACCTATACCTTGAAGGGAGTGGCACCTCTAGTGTGGGCACATTGGATGCAAATGTGCCATATGTGAAGGTCGTTCGAAGGATTTGAACAAATTTATCCATCATCGCGTTCCTTTGTTTCTCGAGGGCCTCACCAGTATTTTGATGGGATCTCCTGCTCCCTCGTGCTCTTTTCTTCCATGGGAGGTAGTCGAGGTTTGTAAGGGTGATCTTGCAAGGGTTCAGCAGTTGAGCCCTAACTCCATATGCAACCCATTGCGTTGGGGCCATGCAAAGAAAAACAAAGAAAAAGAAGCGGACCATACGATACCAACGTCTCTGGATTTATCCCAAGAACGCAACAAAACATAGAAATAACCATGAACATAGAGATCCAACAGAAATAATGCTTCATTTTATTAGTAAAATAATATTTGCAATAAACTTACGAGGCATAATGGAAATAAAATAGCTAGGGTCTTGTGTGAATCTCTCGGAAAGTGTAATGGCTGGAAACCTCGGAACTGTCTTGCAATGAGGCTAGAAGTGAGAAACAATGTAGAATCTAAAACATCCAGAAACCTAGCGCCCAGGAGATGAGGCGCCAAAGCTGTGGGCGCCGTTTGAAACAAGCGGTGGTTCAACTTCCCGAGGGCGTAACTTTGGCACCCAATCTCCATTTTACGCACTAAATATCATTAGAAATATCTATCGAGGTACAACTTTTGAATGAGAAACATCGATCCATGGAGCGATGTTGCTCTCTTGTTTCCCAAAAAAATGTACGTTTAGGGCCTCAAAATGGCTCCCAGGAAGTTCCTGACCCAAAAACTAAAAATAGTAAGTTTTGTTGCAATTTGAAGAAAATTGAAAGAACTGATGGTGGGGTTCAATGGAATAGCTTGGTGGCCACCAACATCCACCTGGATCATTAAGGCCCCGAAACGGCTCCGGGAGTGGAGGGGACCCAAAAACCTGCTAAAAATAGTAAGTTGTGCTATATGTGAAGGGCTGGGGTGGTGGTGCTAGTCCAAATGGTGTGGGGTGGGTGGCCACGGGCCTCCACTGGATCATCCCGAGTGGCTACACGATGTATATATTTCACCCATTGGTAGCTATTGAAGGATGCGCAAAGTTATCCATCCTTGCGTTCCTCTGTTTCTCGCTTCCTCTAGAAAGCCTATTTTTATAGGATCTCCTGCTCCATCATCTTTCTTTTCATCCGCCTCATGGGAGGCCTTTCGAGGTTTATGCGAGCTGATCTTGCGAGGGTTCGACTAGATCGAGACCTAACTCCTTATACCGAGGACTCTGTTAGCGACATGCGAGGAAGATAAAAGAAATGACCATACTGCTATGGTACCCTTTGATCTGGGTTTATCGCAGGAATTCAATATAGTATAGAGTAGACATAAACACGGAGATGCTGACGTGGAAATAAAACCCACATTTCCATTAATAACAAATGGTGAAAGTATGCTTCATTGACATCGTGGAAATACAACCTAGCTATAGCGCTTGGTAGTTTATCTTTGAGAAGAGATGTGAAGCTATAGGCCTTTCGAACTGTTAGAATGAGGCTCAAAGACCTATTTATTGTTGAGAAACAATAGAACATGCTAAACATCCAAAAACCTATCCTCGTGGAGATAAAGCGCCAAAAATATGGGCCACATTTGGGTAAAATGGTACATCGATCTTCACGACGTAACTCTGGCATACAATCCTGTGTTTCGATGTGCTCAATACCTCGTTAGAAAGATCAATTTGAGGAATACAACTTTTGATTGAGCAGACCAATGTCTCGTATTTCTCAAAAAAAATTTCGTTTACGGCCTCACAATGGCTGCGAAAGTTCACGACTTGAAAGCTACTAAAAATAGTAAGTTGTGCTAAAAAATGAAAAAGCTGAAAGAAAGTCGATGGTGCGGGTTCAAATGGAATAGGTGGGTAGCGTTAATATACACCTGGATGATTAGGGCCTCAACATGGGTCGGAAGTTCATAACGTGAAAAACAGCGAAAAATAATAAGTTGTGTTGAAACTAAAAAGCCGAAAGAACTAATGGTGTGGGTCCAAATGGAATAGGTGGGTGGCACTAAATATCCACATGGATCATCAAACAAGGTTTCCAAATTGTCTCACCCTCTTAGTTTTATATATCGACAAGATTGAAGAGTGGCTAAATTTTGCAAGAGGGGTGACAGTATCCATTCAGGAAAATTTTGTTATAAAGCTTCTTTATAAAGCGAGATGACCTATTCTAATTTCTAAATATTCTCCTTTGTTTAGCAAGACACTTAATTTACCCTTGAGCACTTTTGTAGAAATGTGGGGATGCAAGTCAATACGATCAAAACCAAAGTAGTGGTTTTCTATACCAAAATAAAACTTAACAGAGCATAAGTTGCACTTTTAAAGGAAACATTCTCAAAGAAAGTTTGTGGATTAAAAATACCTCGGAATTGACTTCAACAGAAAATCCTAAGATGGGATGGATGTAGAAAAAAAATAACTTTTGGGGGTTTGAAAGCATTATATGCTTTTCAAAAATAAGTGTGAATAGGGAGAGTTATACAACTTGAAAACCTCTCTAACTCTTTTTGGACTTTTTAATAAATTTGGTGATTCTCTACGGTTGTGAACTAGCGCGACAAAGACATCCGGGACATACGGTGGAAACAAATTGAAAAAATTCAAGTGTTTGATTAAAAAAGCTCAAAATTAAAAGTGCAACTCCTTATGCTATATTTTGAAGTCAAACAGCGTTGCTTCCTATTAAAGTAGATACTATAGTGTAGGGTCATGAAGGTATTTTCAAAAAGCGAGAAAATGGAAGATGCAGATGGCCTAAGGTTGTGTTTAATGAAATATTGGGTACAAGAAAGACTTGGGATTCAGCACAATAACAAATGGATTAGAAAATGGGGCATTTTATTGAGATGTGTCCGACAAAATGTAAAGAGATACTTTTTGTTTATCGATAAGTTCCACGAAAAGTGCTTGGGAGAAAGGGAGCTAGGGAGAAAGAAAAAGTATTATATTGAAGAGTTTAATCCTAATCATAATCATCATCAGGCGTATATACGGGTCCAATATTTCTTGGAGAGCCAAAATTATTATTGCTCAAATAAGGACTGCTTTGCATCAACTCTATTATCGAAAGCATGTGCGTGGAAAAGGCCAAAAGTAAATGTGGGAGGATAGAGTATGTACTTTTTTTCTCTTGAAAAATGGGAACAAAGAAAAGAATTTCACTTTTAGAATGTGAGGCCTTCAAAGACAACAAGGAAAGTTATGCACATATTTTGGCATCTATCCCTTGGGATATTATATTTAGCGTAGGGCTTTGTCAAAAAGTCGTGAGAGTTTATAGTGAAACTTAATAGGAGGGAAGAATACAAGAGCAAGATAGAAAAGACAATTTGTCCCATAGGTTATATTTAGCCTCGTGGACGTTAAAATAACTTGTTCTTCTTGTACTATTTGATAATAATTATTAGAATGTATTCATTAATACAACAAGGATGCTCTCTATTACTAGTTGCTATCTATGAATGTGGATTGGCTCTCACGATTGGGTAGTGACCCATTTGACTAATGATCCATAAGGGGTAGGCTTCCATAGGGAAAAATACTCATCATCTTCTTGATACATTTAATAAGAAATTTATCTCATAAGAAATTTATTGCATTGAGATGGGCTCTACAACTTAGTATAAGATGTGTTGACATTAAACATTAGAAATTAAAGAAAATAATGACTAAACTTTAAACATTTTTGTAAATTATTACTATCAGTAATATTAATGATAACATACATATCACATTGTAACAAGTGCATTGATCAGGTGTCCTTGCGATATATTTAAATTTAAAATTCAATTCCTACCACATACATTAAAATAATTATCGTATAACCATATTTCAATTTAATCAATAAGCACGCCAAAGTTTCATATTTACAACATAACTGATTCTGAATCGGGATATTATTAACGTCCAAATAGGATTTATTACAATATCATGGAGCCAACACCATGGCTTTATCAATACCACATGCTCAAAAATAGTAACTCATTTTAATATCAAAATACTTTTATAAAATATTTTATCTTAATTAATTGTGAGCATGTATTTAAATTCAAAACTTAATACTTCTGATACAACTTCCTCAATAGGACAAGATTTCTTAACCATGCTATTAACCCACATTTTACAAAATAGTTGGTGTAGCTTGCAAATAGGCTCTGTTAGAATACCATGGGCAAGTAACATGTCTTATCATATACCACTTGCCCCAAAACCTCGTAAACTTATTTCAAAATCAAAAATATTTTATAGAATATTTTATGCACGAGATGCGAGGCATCTGAGCCCACCATGCAGAGATGTTGTGGTGCATATGGCTTTAACATTTTTACGATGAAATTGTCAAATTACATAAAAATAAAAATAATATTGTAAACGAAAAATATTTTAACTCGATTAAAATAAAATAACATGAATAAACGAAAATAAAAACAACCCTATAAAAAACAAAATAACATCACAATAAAAATGGCCCATGGTATTTGATAACCCATGGTATTGATCCATGGTATTTATAACGAAATGTAGCCTATTTAAAAGGGAGAAATTAAACCAACTTAGATTCTTCATCTTTTACTCTAATATCTACCACATTCGAAGAGAGTTTTCAAACCTACGGAAATTAAGGTAGTAAACTTTTATTTTATTACACTTTTTGAGAGTAAATCTAAATTCAAAAATGGTATATAAAAGATGTAGTGTAGTGGGTGCAAACGTCTATAGACATTTACACACGTACCTATTTTAAAAATAATAAAAATAAATTTAAAATAATTTTACTAGGCATTCTCCACCCTTAAATGTAGACATATTGTAAATGTTGTGTAACAAAATAAAATTGAAATTATATTAAAAATAAAAATAGAATAATTGATTATGATTGTTACCAAAAGTTAAGTAAAATTATCAGAAAAATAAAAATAAAATTAATAATTAATATTTATACATGATAGTTATAATTAGCACTAATAATAAAACTATTAACTGCAAATCTAACAAACTTGTGTGGAGTCAAATCTATAGAAATACAAATTTTACTTTAAAGTGAAGACAGAAATGTTAACCCTTCTTCACAAATGATTAATATGACAGTTGAATAAACCTTCTAACTCAGAATTAGAATTCAAACTTACACTACGTTAAAAACCCATTAATTTACAAATAAAATAGCTGCAAATGGCAGAACCATTGTCGGCTTTATACGATCAAAATAAGTGAATATGAATGTTTATGTATAGATAATTCAAAGATCTCATTTCAAAACAACAACACAGATCTATCGCTGCCTATATTTCTTTATCAGATCCCTTGACGTGCGTGAAACTTCATATCTCTTTGTTGAAAATTGTAGCAGTATTTGAGTAGGTCATTGCAGAAGAATGGAGGGCGTAACATAAGAAAGTAGGCGCAAACGGTTCTGTACTATTTTCGCAGGGCAAATCGGTTCTCGGTATTCTGAGAGACGTGGAACCTGCACTAATCGCAGCAGAGGCAACAACCATTGATTTAGATGTAGATGAAGAGGATTCACTATTGTCTTCCGGTATCTATGTTTGAAAAGATGTAGATGCCCTCTGAGGATCGAGGTGTCTGAGTGAAGATGTAGATGCTGAGGATCCAGTGTCCGGTGAAGACAAGACGAGCGCCTGGTGTCCAGCGTGATTTGTCAGTACCAAGGGAATGGCAGGATAATGGAATTCCATATATTGGTACAAGGAACCGCTATGCCACAGAGAATGTTAGTGTACGTGTGAGCTGGACGAAGAGTGGCTTTGCAAGAGAGCACAGATCGGAGGAAGAGGCAGAAACGATGACAGCGAAAATGAGAGATGATGAAGACTATATGGTAACGCTTAGGGTTGGCGAGAGAATGTATTTCGTCCCTGAATACATAGAGGATTTCTACTCTAAAACGTCGATGAACCTCGTTGATTCTCGTTAGAATTCAGTACTTGGCAACTCAGAATTCACGTGGCGTGAGATCAAACAGCATCTGGAGAATGACACATATCAACTTTTGAAGTTTCAAATATGAAGCAGTCCGCATTGGCCCCATTGACCTCTCGCATGACGCCGGATAGTAGTTTTACAGACGACTCAGGTGAAGATGAAACTGAAGAGGAGGGAGTGCGGGTATATGGCAGTGTTCGTGCAGCTCTCTGGTGCGTTGCTATCTGAGTTATGACCAAGTGCCAAGAAAACGAGAGTGAGGGACGCGGTCACCACGCGCCTATCTGTCTACAGAAACGTTTTCCACAAGTGATTCTGCAAAACGATTACCATGCAAACATAACCACTCATGCAAAGTGGTATTTTCGGTTATGGTTTGATCGTAAGCATTCATGTCCAACATGCAGACGCCTTGTTTCTGTTGGTCCAAGACAAGCTTGGTATTTCTCAACTTAAATGAATTAACTTGAATATTAGCGGCAAACCAAGTAGAATATTAGTTTGAACTTTGTAGTTCTAGTTTGCTAACTTATGGAATGACAAGTATTTGAAATTAATTTGATGTTACAGCTAAAATTATTATACTTTGGAAATATATAATAAGGGCGATGTTGTTTTGTTTATTATCAATTATCTAATATTCATTTAGAATGCCCTCTAAGGACCCTAGGGTTGTGAATTGATATTTAAATAATATTTCTCGCTTCTTATTTAGATGTAAGCAGAGGAACTCTCATGCCTCCTAGTTCCATGGTATCTATAACCATGATTTTTAGTCTACCTAAATATTGATTAGTTTGTGGAATTTTCTATCTGCAAGCTAGCTTCTGTCTAATGTGGTTAACATTGCAAGAGTGCTACTAGAATTACAAGATGTAAGAATTACAAGAGTGCTACTAAATGTAATTCTAGAGTGAAGCTCTAATGTCTCCAACTCTATGGTGTCTACATATTTTTCTGAAATGATAGGTTGCATAGAAACTTGTGCTTCCAAACTTAATGATCACAATGTGAAAATTGAAGGAAGGGATTGGTTTCAAACTCAAGATTTTGTATTACTAGTTGAAATTTGTGATATGTGATATTACCTTTATTTATGTTATGTTTACACATATTATCTCGAAATCCACTTTAATATTCCATTTGATAGACACTTATGGGAATACTCGTCTATCCTCATGTTTACTTGTTTGGGGCTTGAGAATTTACTAGATGAGTTCTCCTCCCATAGTGGTCATTTACTTGTGAGGGAATGTGAAGCTTATGTAATATATGGATAAAGGTAACATAATTCATGTTATCATGAGATTTATGCAATAGGATTATTCTCAAATTCACTAGGAATAGCATACTTAGTGTTCTAGATGAGATATTTTCTATGCTATGTGTTTGCTCATTTACTTTAGAAGCTATAAAGGAAATTAGACATATAATAAAAAATGAATAGTATACACAACTTTTTCACCACAAACATTAATATGGATATCGATGGATGTTTGTAGCTATCTAAAGCCCTCATACATGACCTAAATAATAATGAAGAACCTCCAAATTGTCATTAACTACTTTCTTTACACACAGCTGTTACATCCATTGCTAACTCCAAATATCCATTAATTAAAATTTATAATTATAAGGCTAAAATATTTGAATATTATAGGAAAAGCACCTCAATAAAAACCAATTTAGAAAAACCTAAACATTTCCATACAAGAACTAGATGACATTGTTTATTGACTTGAGAATCCAATTATATGTTGAGTTTGATTATTTGTACTCATTTTCCTTTGTCCCTCATGAAAATTAAATCAAAATATGAAATCAAGCCAAAGTCATCTAAATGTGAATCCTTCACAATATTTTTACACAACCTTGGAAGAATCTGCTACAAATGAAATGTTTGGTCTCTTATGGTAAGATATATATTGCTTTTCAAAACATATATATCTAGGATGGTTACATTCCAAAATTTATTGCAGTGAACTTCAAATTTTGTTTTCTTTACTCTAGGAGGGTTACATTCTACCAAACCAAACCTTGTTCGTATAATTATTCAATGTACTTGTTTTGGGAGATAAATATGTAGTGTAATTGTTGATTCACTTCAATGTTAAAGTAGTATGGGAAGATGTCCCAAACATATCATCTCAAATCCATTATTCAACAGCATTATTTTTTGGATGCAATATAGATCATTTAATTGTTTCCCGTTATCAACATTACGCTACAAGATATAGAAATAGTTTATCCAACCATATTAACAAATAGAGTTGTATCATAAAGATTAAAATGTTTGATATTCAAACTTCAGAATATTTTTCAATTAACTTTTCACACCATGTTATGACTTTGCATTAGGCTACATAAGAATTAAATGAGCTTTTTCACACTTTTTTGTTCTTGTCTCTTTACAACAAAATCTTCCAATTAATACATGAAACATCCTCTTTCATGTATCATTTCATGAAATTAGCTTCACATCTATTTTATGAAATTTCCATCCATTTTTATAGTCAATTAAAAAGAGAATATGGATGATGGCTGACATTGCTGTATGATAACAAGTCTAATCATAATCAATGCCTTTATTTCTATGAAAATAATTTTTCCATTGACCTTTCTTTGTGTTTGCATCAAGTGAACATAATTTGTACCTTTTCTTTTAGACATACTTACTGACTAATTGCTTTAGTTACAAAGAAAGAATCCACCAAACTTCATGTACCATTATTAATAAGACCACCATAATTATAACTATGATAGTGTCTCATTTCAGGAACTTTGGTTCAAAATTAGTTGATGAATCTAATTGAAATCATTTGAAAACATTTGTTTCATCTAATGTAAGCAAGTCAATTATGAGGTCAAGCTAACCAATAAAATTATGATCAAACATGTTCAAGTAGTCCCTCTATTCAAATTCAAGTAAATTCAAAATTCTACCTTAAAATTTACCCTCTATGATATCAAATTTTGACTTTCTGTAATATTCCATAAAAGCTATACTCTCCTAGAATTTCAGCCCAAATTTTCTGCATATCTAGTAATGTTACTCCAATAACATTGCAAAAATAAATTCACGAGTATGAGGTCCATAGAGACAGAAGTTAGAGATGAATTCATCCTTCTTGTCCTTTGTTCTTCTTCTCCTTATCTTATAATCAAAGAAATTGCCTTTTTCTTGTGTGAGGTCTAATGGTACCTTTGAGGAGGAGGTATATTTCTCAATATATAGCGGTATTGCTATCCAAATGGGTTTGTCTCTTCACCAGATGAATTGATGAATTGATCTAAAAATTTCAAAATTCAAAATTTTCAAAAATTTTCTCCTTTTAAATCAGACTTTAAGAAAGTGTCCCATAATAATTAGTTTCAAGGGCTAATCAAAAGAAAAACTACATGAATAACATGTCTCACAATTACATTATGTATTTCAAGGGATAAAATATAAATTATCAAGCATGACCATAACTACAAAAAATCAACAACCTCTATGGTGTGTAGATTGAAACCTATGGTTCTCATCTTTCCAACCTCATTATAATGAACAAATTAAAGTATTATGTCATGTTTGGAACTTCATGACGGAGATATTGTGATCTAAAAGGAGATTTTAGTATTCATAAAAGATATGGATCCTCCATTCAATATTTTGGATTGCAATATCAAATTCATAATATCTAAATATGTGTTGGATAAAGTTATTATTGATGTCAATAAAGAAACATTGTTCCAGAAGCCTTAGTCTAAGAAAGCTCTAATATTCTCTAAATAAAAAATTATATGATGGTGATAAAACCCTCAGTTCTTAGAAAAATCCCTATGTATCAAACTCTAACAATTAGTGGTATAATCATAATTTCTTCAGGGTAAAAATCGAAAAGCGATCTATTTTATGATTTGATATACCTAAATACATTATCTCCACTAGGGTTGATTGGAAATTCTTCCAAAAACTAGGAATTCTAGTATACAATTATATTATACACATGCGTGAGGGCTCTGCACATAGGAAACAAAACAAAACATGAAGAAGCTAAAGTAGATTAGAAATTTGGATTGCAAGTTGTGGAGAATCGGTGTGATTTTTTTTGTAACCTGTGGTGTTTATGGTGTTTGTATTTTTAATTCTATGAGACCTATTTGTGATTTCCCTATTGATGGCAGACCTAATAAACTATTGGAGTCTAATAATCCTTGAAATGGATGTTTAAAATTGGTGCCTCTTGGTGCTTTCAAGGAAAGAGTCACTATACATATAGTGAAGAGAATTGTTCTATATGGTATTTATCCTTCTCATAATTATAAAGGCTCTCAGAACTATAAGGATAAATGCTTGAAGTATGATTTATGTGTTGCTGCAACAACCATGACTATGAGTCTAAATTATGTAAACTGAAGAGAACATAATTCATTAGTGGGTATACTTATGTTTTTCTACTACCATGTTGTTCTTGAATAAATGTCTTGTGCCAAAGGCTATTCCTTCTCATATTATTCCACATAAAATAAATAATTCATATTCAACTTTAATACAAAGGTTGGCTCAATAGTCCATCAAATTTCCTTTCACATATGAAAACAAGTATAAATAGATAGTCATACTCATATATGAAAGAAGAGGATATAGAAAGGATGAAATTTAGTGAATATTTTGTGTTTTGGTCTTGATCTATACGTTGTGTAAACCATGGTCGTGTAGTTTATAAAAAGTTAAGACCTAATCTAAACTTGTGAACATAGGATTATATTTGGACATGTTATCATTAGAGATGTGTCAAAAGTAGAGCTCATATTTGTGGGACCTCTGGAGACCTATGGTGGCACCTTTTTCAGATCTTCTTATAGCTGAGACCTAGAGTTTATAGTTCTGGAAGAATATAGTCTTACAACCTCCTCAAACCTGCAGTTCAGACTTATATATTGAAATATATTGGACCTAAGCCTTGTCGTGTTCTGCGGAGTGTGGAGGATATCCATTCGACCTATGGAACCATCTTAGAAGACATATGGAATTATTTCAAAATCTTCTACTACTTTGGAGACTTTTGGAAAGAGTAAAATTTTTGAGATTGTTGAATACCTCTCAATTTGTACCTAATATCTCGATCAATACATAAAAAAGTACATAAAAAAATTCTTACAAGAGATCGACTTGTTGGAGACTTTGTGAATTATACAATGATCCCAATCTTCTCTTGTCAACATAACTAGTTAGAAGCATAGACTTCGGATTATTTAACCGTGTTACCATTTGGAAGCTTTTCTTTTTAAATTTTTGGTGGAAGTTTCAAGAATAATTGAGCATACTTTCTAAGGAATTTTGATGATTTTTTTTTTTTAATATTGTGGGGAAATTTGGATTTGAAGGTTAGCTTTGGAGCAGAATGTATACATTTATTATAGCCTATACAACAGAAGTGATGAGAAATAATTGCCTCTATCAAGTATCCTTTCATGAAAGTAGTCTTCACATCCAAGTTACTAAATTTCCCTCCATTTTTTGGTCTTAAGGAAAAGATAATTTGATGATGTCTCAGGTTGTTGTCGGAGAACAAGTCTCATCATAAGTAATGCCTTCTTTGTATGAAAATATTTTTTCCATGACCCTTGATTTTTGCTTGTCAAGTGAGCCATATAATTTGTACCTTTTCTTGTAGACCCACTTGCATCCAATTGGTTTAGTTAGAAATATAGCATCCAACAACTTCCATGTCCCATTATTAATAAGATCATCATATTTATCATGAAAAATATATTATTCCAAAGGAATTTGGTTCAAAATTAGTTGATACATTCAATTCAAAATCATTTGAAATATTTGTTACATTTATATCAACTAAATTATAAATATCTACATCACCTCTATTGATTTTTCAAGTACAGTTGATAAAATACTAATAATTACTTAAAATGATGTAGATCTTATTTCAACAATTCATGATTATCATTAATAAAATACCCTTTAGATATTCAACCATAAAACTACAATGACAGTACATATCATAATTCACAAAGAGGACACAATATTTACCCTAAAAAAACCCACTTGGCTGAAACCCAAGACCTTTCCTTAGTGAAATTCTTCATTTCAACAATAAATACATCTAATGAACCTAGTCAACTTTGTGATAAAACTAACCAAAAAGTTATAATCAAACCTATTCAAGTAGCCCCATATTTAATTCAAGTCAATTCAAACTTATTCACTTCAACGTAGGCCCTCTTTGATGTCCTTAAGCTGAATCTGGACCTCATAGAATATTCCGAGGCTTCCCTACAATTTCAGCATGCCCAAAATTCCGGGTTGTAGAGAATGTTGCCCATAAAATACCCAGAATACTTCTCTGTGAATTCCTCTCTCATCTCAATAAAATTTCCCCCCACCTCCAGTTCATTATGGACCTTGAAGAGTACTTATCCCTTGCATTCCTAGATGTCATCGTCTCATGCCTCTCTCATGTATCTCTTACCCACCAAATATTTTGAAAGAAGACCCACAATGATAGGTATCAACATGCTAATTATCGCAACCATAATCCTCATAAATATTCCATTCTTAAAGCCTTCGTCACTCTACCCATTCAATTCTACTCCTCCCAATCCTTTCCAAATGAAATAACACATCTCAATAAAGCTCTTAAGTCTAATGGTCACGTAAATGCCCATATTAGCAGAGCCTTCCATTCTCGCCTCCATCCCCACCCTAAAAACTACCCGTGCACCCCTCCCTTAGCCAAAGTTACCCTTCCTTAAATTCAAGTAGTTACCGATCAATTATGTAAGATCCTTTCTTAAAAGAACAGAAAAGCCTTTCTCAATCCCAATAAAATTGCCAACAGCCTCTTTAGAACAACCAAGGATAAACATGATCCTATGACACATCTCGCAGTCTATGAAATGTCCTTATCCTACAGAAGCTCTTAAATAGGACAAACTAGAAGGTCCTTCAAAGCCCGAATAAAAGAACACATGGCTGATACCATCCACAACTACACTTCAAAATCTGCCATTTTTGAACACTCCCATTCTACCAAACACCTTATTTTTTTTGACAAGACCAAAATCTTAACATATGCCCCATTTCACACAAATCTTGTGTAACACCCCAATTTATGTGCTTGAATTTCAAAGCTAGACATTTGAACTTTAATCCTAAGGGGAGTGGACCCCAAAGGATAAGTATATTGTGAATGTAATTAAATATTTAAGTTGAATAAATGAATAAAATGATGGTGTGCATATTGACCAAAATAATATTATGAGATCACTTGCTAAATCCATGAGGATGGACAAGGCAACTATTCCCCACAACCTTTCAAAAATCCTTGAAAGGAATTATTTCTAAATTAGATTTTTGAGGAAGAATCTAAATTTCCCCAATGATGAGGAAAGTAGTTGGGAAGAGGTGAAAAGCTGGAAAAGCTGAGAAAAAGCATAAAACAACTTTAAAGAGTCCCAAAAATGGGATGCCTAGGCAAACAGGAAGAAAAGCATCCTGCTATTCTGGACGCAGAATTAGAAAGATGCTTTGGGGAAACATTAGCTTAAATAAGTTGCTCCTAAATAGATCAGAGGTTGATCTGTTCCAGGAGGTGGTCTCTGCTAGGGGGTGAGTTCTGGGAGACAAAGAGGACTCTAAGGTTGGGAGGTTGGTCTACTGTATGCATGGTATGTGTTTACAAATCATTGATATGTTGTGTTATATTGTATGAATTGGCTACATATAAAAGTTGACTATATAGGATAATTAAAAATGCTACATTTAACCGAGTTTACCAGAAGGCATTCAAATTCTTAACTCAGTATGGTTGTGGAAAACAAAAATCTGTAGAGTAGAATTCAACAAAAATTCTAAACTCCAAGGATGGTTTAAATATGTGAATACATTGTCCTCTACTGATAATTTAGTTATAATCTACTTCTGATATATTAGTATGCATTTCACAAGTACGAAATGGTATTACAAGAAGAATTCCTCTAATAACTTTCAGTTAAATTGGTAAGTAGATCTGAGGATCTGTAAGTATGAAAATCTCGATAGTAAAGTTCAAAATTTGCTTTAATCTACTTTTGAGTATAAAATGAATTTTAATATACACATTCATTTGAGACAAGTAGAATAAGATATTATATATTGTATTTTGAAATAGTGAGGTATGCCCTGTTACAGGGACTACAATTGATTTTTCTTACCAAATCTATATTCTAACGAAATCTCAGAGTTCATTTAATAGGTCTACATCAGAGGAGAAATGAACTGAAAAGTACTCAAATTTATTTATAATATAATTAACATGAGTTCAGAAAAATATTAACGAGAAATTCTATTATGTATACATCATTATAAGAACAAACAAGTTTCAAAGCGGTTATTGTAAATGAAAAAGAAGTCTGTGAAGAAGGTCACAATTTTATAAACGAGTTCCTACACATCCACATAGGATACCAATATATTTTACCGACAATTAATTATGTAGGTATTACCTCGACATTAGGAAAAGAGATCTATGTTGGACTGACAATCATTTAATCATATAAAGTGGACCGAAATGGAAAGATATATATCACAAATAGAAAACTATGAAAACTATCCACTATTGTCAAAACGTCTAGTCATATTTCGACGTTGAAAAACCATTCACGTCTGAATATAAAATAACGACCCTTGTAGGGTATAAAGAGTAACAAATTAATAGTCGGCATTTTATGAGTTCACTGTCGATTATCCATGGTACACAGTGTTATCTACAAACTATATGAAAAACCCTACAAACGCATGACATACAAGGCGTCTCAAATACTAAAGACGTTCTAATGGAGAATTCGTAGATAATTACTCTGCCATTCCATATGGCATAATAGGAAAGTTATTAATTATAAGCATCGATTTTTTTCCGATCTATTAGTTTGGAAATAAATCAATGTTTTAAAAATTTTCCTTATACACATTTGAAGGCCGTAGCCGAAAGAGAGAACAGAATGAAAAATAATAACTTATACGACTACGCAAATCACAACTAGGGTGAAAACTGAAACCCGAAACCCCGAGTAAGCGATTTGGGGAAACTGAGTAGAACTTGTACAGAAGAAGAGGAATAGCAATTTAATACGATAGATATTGATGAGAATGGAGGAGATTATCTGGAAACAAATTTTGTTTGAATAGAGGCCATAGTACCTGTGACGAACAAAATGATACATATTAGCAGAATGTTACATGGCAATAACAATGTGAGTACGCAGAACGAGCTCATGAAACTGAACGAAGGGGAAAAGTATATACCTGGTTAATAAAATGGGATAAAATCCTGAAACCAAATGTATGAGAGCGATTAGTCAATTCGCTTGAGAAAAAGGATACCATTAAAGTCTACCAGAGTTAGGATAGCAAATCGAACCTGGCAACGATTCTGGACTTGTTCCTCTACAAAATATGAACAGTCCCTGCATAAAGAATCGTGAAGCCTGTGCATCAGCTGTTAAACATCGAATGAAATTAACCCAACTGTGTTAACCAAGTTCCCTACAGGAAACCAACGACGGAGCTGGTAAGAAAGCCAGATCAATGGTATAACTAGAGCTATTGCTCGTTCGGAAAATGTCGATACTAAATTATTGAAGATTGAAAAAAAAAATTATTCTGAACGATTATGATATTACCTATCTCCACAATAGGGCTTCCTATGAACGTAGGGTTACCCTAATCGGTCTTGCACAAGCATGGCTTTCTAACCATCTGTAAGTCGCAAATCTATAAAGAAACGCAATAGCATAGACTGAAATTAACCTGTGATGGTATTTCCCCACAGCGTGAAAAACGATTAATGTGTTAACACACACCGACAATAGATACCAAGATAAACGCTTACCGGATGATGGGTGAGATAGACATACTCCTCGGCCATAAGACTCCTGGTATGCTCCAAAGAGGGATAATGAAATTCGAAGGCAGAGCGACATGGTAAAAGGAAGCAGAAGAATGAACAACTGAAGAGAATAAACGAATAACGAACCCTAAGATTCAAGCCTTGATCGTCGTCCACGTGTAAGGTGATTGGTGGGTGAAAATGAGTCATAGAGATGCGGGAAATATCAATCAATAACAAGGACATGAAGAATCCCGAGAGGGATCGTAGAGTAATGGTAAACAAGCCATATCGAAACCATTGACGTAGAGAACTCTGGTAAACCAGCGTCAAGGAAAAACGAGTAGTTGAACCCTCGCAGACCTGAACCATTATATGATCAAAAGTGACTGCCAACATTAAAAACATATATGTAATTAGATTTCATAAATTACGTTTAAGCCAAAGGTACATGGAAACCAGGTTGCGTATCACAGTGGTGTAACGAAAACCAAAACCCAGTTCCCGTTCATTAAATGGGAAAGTACTCCGCCTTAAATAATAGGCTACGTAGATCCGTATACAACCAGGAGGCTGCGTAGATCAGGCTGTATATGAATTATCCAGTGATCGAGGCATACAACGTGAAGATCATGCGAATATTGGTTGCATTAATATGGAAAATCGATTGACATTATTTTAACCATGTTATATGAATTAATAACATTTCGAAGCTGTCATCCCTATCGTAATTGTTAAGAGTATATAAGGTTATATATATTAAAAACTATAAAGATGGTATTACATAGAGGATGAGATTATAGCGATGGCTATGTACTATGTTACATATATATATAAAGTGATATAATATTATATATATATATATATGGGAATTGAGTAATATCAAGAGAACCATATAATGGGGGGTGAATTTAATTAATAAAGTTCTGAGGGTCATGGTATGGTGGGTTTAACCAAAGGTTTAGCCATAGGGAAATTGAGAGAATATAAAGGCCTCTCATTAATGTTTTAACATATATAGTGTTATTTGTTTAAAGTGCATGGGGTTTTGACCAATGAAAGAATAAATACACAAAAAAAAAAAAAAAAATGTTATCTTCTTTTGGTATAGAAAGGGAGGTCTGAAAAATTGTATCAGAGCCCAAGTTATAAAACTGGGCTGTTGTTATTGTGCTCACTGTTGCTGAATGTTTTTTTTTTTAAATGAGTATGGTGGAAATTTTCTTTTTAAAATATTGCTGATCTGTGTTATGAGTGTGTACAGTGGTGCTAAAATGGCTGAAGGTGAAGAAATTTATGTGGATCTGTGGGATGATTTTGGTACACCTGATCCCAACGCTCTGATGATGGCTATGTTGCACAGGTTGCAACGAGAATTGGCTGAACTAAAAAGCCAGAATGACAGGTTGTCATCAGCCAGTAAGGAGCAAGTAAAGCTCATCAGAGAACTAACTTCCCGGAACAGCCAAGAAGGCGAAGGTTCTGGAAAGAGGAAGATTGATGAGTCTGATGATGATGATGCTACTAGGCATCAGTATAAATATAAAAAGGAATTACAAGGAGAATTCCGAAAGATCAAACCTCCCTCCTATGATGGAGAGAAGGAGGAAGATGCTGAAGCTTGGTTGCTGAACATGATTAAGTATTTCCAAGTTTATGAATATGAGAGCAATCTGAAAGCCAGATTAGCTGTTTACCAGCTACAAGGTAAAGCTACCTTGTGGTGGGAGGAGACGAAAATGGTTCATGCCATTGATGAAAAGACAGTTACTTGGGAAGATTTCCAGGTTAAGTTCAAAAATCGTTATTTGAATGAGCGTTATTATGATGATAAAGCAAAGGAATTCCATGAACTAAGACTAGGACAGCTCACTATTGATGCGTTTGTTACTAAGTTTACAAATCTGCTGAGATATGTGCCCTACATTAGGGAAGAAAAGGAAAAAGTACAAAGGGTTCTAAATTGTTTGCCTACTATATACAAAGAGAAAATTGAGTTTGATAACCCAAAGACAATGGATGAAGCTGTTAGAAAAGCAATATTATGCTATCAACATTTTAAAGGAAAGGTTGAGCAAGGAAAAAGCTGGTTAAACAAGGGTGAGTTCAAGGGAAAAAGACAAAAACCAGGATATTTAAAGAATTTTGGTAGAGATCATCAGCGTAAAAAGTTTAATAAACCCAAAGAAAGCCAAACTGTTGAATCCCAAGTGGCTTCAAAACAAGTAGATGGAGACAGTAAAAAGGAAGGGACAGTCAGAATGAAGGAACCCTTGAAATGTTGGGGCTGTGGAGAACCCCATATTTTGAGGGACTGCCCTCATCGAAACATTCATATGATCAGGAGAGAGCGAGAAGCTACAATAGTAAATGACATAGCCAGAAATATACCAACTATCATTGCAGCCTTGGAAAATCGGCAAGCAGAACATCAAGCAACCATGGTGGAAATGGAGGGTAAGATTTCTGACCTACCTGTTACTTTTTTTATTGATCCGGGTGCTTCTTTGAGTTACATTAGTCCTGGAATTGTAGAAAAATGTAATCTTAAAACTGAAAAATTTCAGCAGTCATGGTTGGTACAACTGGCCACTGGAACTAAGAGAAAAGTAACAAATAAATTACCCAGAACAACAATCAAATTAAATGATTGTCAAACAGAAGTAAATCTGAACATATTGCCTCTAGGTTCTTATGACTTGTTGATAGGAATGGACTGGCCGGAAAATAAGAAAGCCCTGATGAACTGCTGGGATAAAACCCTACATTGTGTGGATGAAGAAGGGAAACCTTTTATTCTCAAAGGAAAACGAAAATCCATTTCAGTAAGACAAATATCAGCCCTACAATTAAAACGAACAGCTAGGAAAGGATACCAAGTTTATGCAGTACATGTGGAGGAAGTAGAACAGAGAACTGGGGAAAATCTGCTGAATGAATTACCGGTGATAAGGGAATTCAAGGAAGTCTTTCCAGATGAGATTCCTAATCTTCCCCCCAAAAGAGAAATTGATTTTACAATCGACTTGGTGCTGAGAGAAACAGCTGTTTCCCAAGCCCCCTATCGAATGAGTCCTCCTGAACTTATCGAATTGAAAATGCAATTGCAAGAATTGCTAGATAAAGGTTATATTAGACCAAGTGTGTCTCCTTGGGGAGCACCGGTCTTATTTGTGAAAAAGAAAGATGGAACTTTTAGGATGTGCATTGATTATCGCCAACTGAACAAATCAACCATTAAGAATAGATATCCTCTACCTAGAATTGATGATCTTTTTGATCAGGTGAGAGGGGCTTCAGTCTTTTCGAAGATTGACTTAAGAATTGGGTATCACCAGCTCAGAATCAAAGAAGAAGACATCAGCAAAATAGCTTTTAGAACACGGTATGGACACTACAAATTTGTAGTCCTACCTTTTGGATTGACAAATGCCCCTGCCACATTTATGTGTCTGATGAACAGTGTATTAAATAAGTATTTGGATAAATTTGTTCTTGTTTTCATAGATGATATTTTGGTTTACTCCAAAAATGAAGAGGAACATAGAGAAAATTTGCGGATAGTGTTGCAAACTCTGAAAGAAAACAAGTTATATGCCAAGTTCAGCAAATGTGAATTTTATAAGGATAAAACCCAATATCTGGGTCATACTATTTCTGAAAAAGGCCTTGCGGTTGACCCTGAAAAGATAAAGGCTATAAAAGAATGGCCTGTACCAATGGATGTTTCAGCAGTAAGATCATTCATGGGGATTGCAGGTTATTATCGCAGATTTGTGGAGAGATTTTCTGCTATAGCACATCCCATAACATCATTACAAAGAAAGGGTGTCAAATTTGAATGGACAAACAAATGCCAAAACAAATTTGACCAATTAAAATTAAAACTCACTACAGCCCCTATCGTAAAGATTGCAGATCCAGGTAAAGAATTTGTGGCCTGCACATATGCTTGTCGAGAGGGGTTGGGAGGAGTCCTTTTGCAGGAAAATTCAGTTATTGCCTATGAATCTAGAAAACTGAAAATACATGAACAGAATTATAGTGCCTACGTTTTAGAATTAGCAGTTGTTATTCATGCTTTGAAAATGTGGCGGCACTATCTTCTTGGGAAAAAAGTTTACATTGATGACTGATCATATTAGTCTCAAATATTTCTTTTCCCAAAATGATCTGAATGCAAGACAAGCCAGATGGTTGTCCTTTTTAAGTGAATTTGATATGGACATAAAACAGATCAAGGGAAAAGAAAATAAAGTTGCTGATGATTTAAGTAGGAATGCTTGTCAGAATATAAACAGCATTGGAAGTAGTGCCCAGATCAAAGTAGAAGAATTGGTGAGAAAAGAAGTAAATCAGGATCCAAACTATGAAACACTCTTGGTGAAACTACAGAAAAAGGAGAAAAATGATTTCACTCAAAACAAAAACGGGTTGATCTGTTATAAAAACAGGTTGTATATTCCCGATGTAGAGTCCTTAAAAAGAGAAATTCTGGATGAACATCACAAACAACCATATGCAAGACATCCAGGATATCAGAAAATGTTAACAGCCCTGAAAAAGAAATTGTTCTGGCCAGGAATGAAGAGAGATGTAGCATAATATTTGAGTAGGTGCATGGAATGTCAACTGGTCTTTTAAACCCTTTACCAATTGCAGAATGGAAATGGGACATAGTTTCCATGGATTTTATAACAGGATTACCCAAAACCAGATACCAACATGATTCAATCATGGTGGTAGTAGACACTCTAACAAAAGCTGCCCACTTTATACCAGTGAAATCTACCTTTGGAACAGCTCAAGTGGCGAATGTGTTCCTGAAGGAGATAGTAAGGCTTCATGGGGTTCCAAAGGTAATTGTTTCAGATCGAGATGCTAAGTTTACAGCAGCTTTTTGGAAAGGATTATTTGGAGGGATGGGTAGTAAGTTGAACTTTAGTACTACCTGTCACCCTCAAACCGACGGGCAAACAGAGAGGACTAATCAAATTTTGGAGGATATGCTGAGAATGTATGTGATGGATAGGCCATCAAAGTGGGAAGAGTATTTGCATTTAGCTGAATTTGCCTATAATAACAACTACCAATCCTCTATCAAGATGAGTCCGTTTGAGGCACTGTATGGAAGAAAGTTTCGTACTCCTTTGAGCTGGAGACAGCCAGAAGATAAACTACAGTTGGGACCATATTATTTATAAGAGATGGAAAGAATTGTTAAACAAATACAAAGAAACATCAAGGCAACACAAGATCTCCAGAAAAGTTATGCTGATAAGAAAAGAGTGCACCGAGAATTTAAAGTGGGAGAACAGGTGTACTTGCGTATCAAACCTAAAAAGAGCACTCTTTATGCAGGGAGCTGTGCAAAACTAGCTCCTAGATATTGTGGTCCTTTTGAAATATTAGAAAGGGTGGGACCAATGGCTTACAAACTGGCCTTACCACCCCATGTTAGAGTTCATGATGTATTTCATGTTTCGTTATTAAAAAGATATGTGCATGATGCTTCTCACATAATTTATTGGAATGTTGTACAGGTGGAACCAGAAGGGGAGTTCTGGCCAGAACCGCTTCAAATATTGGAGCGGCAATAAATTGAATTGAGAAACAGAACAGTGCCAAGAGTAAAAGTGCAGTGGAAGCACTTTACTGCTGAAGAAGCTACCTGGGAAAGAGAAGCTGAAATGATGGAAAGATATCCATTTTTGTTTAAAAAAACAATGAACTCTATTATTTGAATAACAACATCGAGGACGGTGTTTATTTTCAGAGGGGGAATATGTAACACCCCAATTTATGTGCTTGAATTTCAAAGCTAGACATTTGAACTTTAATCCTATGGGGAGTGGACCCCAAAGGATAAGTATCTTGTGAATGTAATTAAATATTTAAGTTGAAGAAATGAATAAAATGATGGTGTGCATATTGACCAAAATAAGATTATGAGATCACTTGCTAAATCCATGAGGATGGACAAGGCAACTATTCCCCACAACCTTTCAAAAATCCTTGAAAGGAATTATTTCTAAATTAGATTTTTGAGGAAGAATATTAATTTCCCCAATGATGAGGAAAGTAGTTGGGAAGAGGTGAAGAGCTGGAAAAGCTGAAGAAAATCATAAAACAACTTTAAAGAGTCCCAAAAATGGGAAGCCTAGGGAAACAGGAAGAAAAGCATCCTGCTATTCTAGACGCAGAATTAGAAAGATGCTCTGGGGAAACATTAGCTTAAATAAGTTTCTCCTAAACAGATCAGAGGTTGATCTGTTCCAGGCGGTGGTCTCTACTAGGGGGTGAGTTCTGGGAGACAAAGAGGACTCTAAGGTTGGGAGGTTGTTCTACTATATGCATGGTATGTGTTTACAAATCATTGATATGTTGTGTTATATTGTATGAATTGGCTACATATAAAAGTTGACTATATAGGATAATTAAAAATGGTACATTTAACTGAGTTGACCAGAAGGCATTCACCTTCTTAACTCAGTATGGTTGTAGAAAACAAAAAGCTGTAGAGTAGAATTCAACAGAAATTCTAAACCCCAAGGATGGTTTAAATCTGTGAATACATTGTCCTCTACTGATAATTTAGTTATAATCTACTTCTGATATATTAGTATGAATTTCACAAGTATGAAATGGTATTACAAGAAGAATTCCTCTAATAACTTTCAGTTAAATTAGTAGGTAGATCTGAGGATCTATATGTATGAAAATCTTTATAGTAAAGTTCAAAATTTGCTTTAATCTACTTTTGAGTATAAAATGAATTTTAATATACACATTCATTTGAGACAAGTAGAATAAGATATTATATATTGTATTTTGAAATAGTGAGGTATGCTCTGTTACAGGGACTACAATTGATTTTTCTTACCGAATCTATATTCTAACTAAATCTCAGAGTTCATTTAATAGGTCTACATCAAAGGAGAAAAGACCAGCTAGTTGACAGAAACCCCTGTGATGCAACTGAGGTAAATGAACTGAAAAGTACTAAAATTTATTTATAATATAATTAACATGAATTCAGAAAAATCTTAACGAGAAATTTTGTTCTGTATACATCATTATAAAAACAAACAAGTTTCAAAGCGGTTATTGTAAATGAAAAAGAAGTCTGTGAAGGAGGTCACAATTTTATAAACAAGTTCCTACACATCCACGTAGGATACCAATATATTTTATCGACAATTAATTATGTAGGTATTACCTCGAAATTACGAAAAGAGATCTGTGCTACACTGACAATCATTTAATCATATAAAGTGGACCGAAATGGAAAGATATATATCACAAATAGAAAACTATGAAAACTATCCACTATTGTCAAAACGTCTAGTCATATTTCGACGTTGAAAAACCATTCATGTCTGAATATAAAATAATCACCCTTTTAGGGTATAAAGAGTAACAAATTAATAGTCGGCATTTTATGAGTTCACTGTCGATTATCCATGGTACACAGTCTTATCTACAAACTATATGAAAAACCATGCAAACGCATGACAGACAAGGCGTCTCAAAAACCAAAGACGTTCTAATGGAGAATTCGTAGATAATTACTCTACCATTCCATATGGCATAATAGGAAAGTTATTAATTATAAGCATCGATTTTGTTCCGATCTATTAGTTCGGAAATAAATCACTATTTTAAAAATTGTCCTTATACACCTTTGAAGGTTGTAGCCGAAAGAGAGAACAGAATGAAAAATAATAACTTCTACGACTATGCAAATCACAACTACGGTGAAAACTGGAACCTGAAACCCCGAGTAAGCAATTTTGGGAAACAGAGTAGAACCTGTACAGAAGAAGAGGAATAGCAATTTAATATGATCGAAATTGATGAGAACGCAGGAGATTATCTGGAAACAAATTTTGTTTGAATAGAGGCCATAGTACATGTGACGAACAAAACGATACATATTAGCAAAATGTTACATGGCAATAACAATGTGAGTACGCAAAACGAGCTCATGAAACTCAACGAAGGGGAAAAGTATATACCTGGTTAATAAAATGGGATAAAATCCTAAAATGAAATGTATGAGAGCGATTAGTCAATTCGCTTGAGAAAAAGGATACCATTAAAGTCTACCAGGGTTAGGATAGCAAATCGAACCTGGCAACGATTCTGGACTTGTTCCTCTACAAAATACAAACAGTCCCCGCATAAAGAATAGTGAAGCCTGTGAATCAGTTGTTAAACATTGAATAAAATTAACCCAACTGTGTTAACCAAGTTCCCTACAGGATACCAACGACGGAGCTGGTAAGAAAGCCAGATCAATGGTATAACTAGAGCTATTGCTCGTTCGAAAAATGCTGATACTAAATTATTGAAGATTGAAAAAAAAAATTATTCTGAACGATTATGATATTACCTATCTCCTTAATAGGGCTTGCTGTGAATGTAGGGTTACCCCAATGGGTCTTGCGCAAGCATGGCTTGCTAACCATCTGCAAGTCGCAAATCTATAAAGAAACGCAATAGCATAGACTGAAATTAACCTGTGATGGTATTTCCCCATAGGGTGAAAAACGATTAATGTGTTAACACACACCGACAATAGATACCAAGATAAATGCTTACCGGATGACGGGTGAGATAGACATACTCCTCGGCCGTAAGACTCCCGGTATGCTCCAAAGAGGGATAATGAAATTCGAAGGCGGAGCGACATGGTAAAAGGAAGCAGAAGAATGAACAACTGAAGAGAATAAACGAATAAAAAACCCTAAGATTCAAGCCTTGATCGCCGTCCACGTGTAAGGTGATTGGTGGGTGAAAATGAGTCATAGAGATGCGGGAAATCTCAATCAATAACAAGGACACGAAGAATCGCGAGAGGGATCGTAGAGTAATGGTAAACAAGCCATATCGAAACCATTGACGTAGAGAACTCTGGTAAACCAGCGTCAAGGACAAACGAGTAGTTGAAACCTCGCGGACCTGAACCATTATATGATCAAAAGTGACTGCCAACATTAAAAACATATATGTAATTAGATTTCATAAATTACGTGTAAGCCAAAGGTACATGGAAACCAGGTTGCATATCACAGTGGTGTAATGAAAACCAAAACTCAGTTCCCGTTCATTAAATGGGAAAGTACTTCGCCTTAAATAATAGGCTGTGTAGATCCGTATACAACCAGGAGGCTACGTAGATTAGGCTGTATATGAATTAACCAATGATCGAGGCATACAATGTGAAGATCGTGCGAAGATTGGTTGCATTAATATGGAAAATCGATTGACATTATTTTAACCATGTCATATGAATTAATAACATTTCGACACTGTCATCCCTATCGTAAGTGTTAAGAGTATATAAGGTTATATATATTAAAAACGATAAAGATGGTATTAGATAGAGGATGAGATTATAGTGATGGCTATGTACTATGTTACATATATATATAAAGTGATATAATATTAAATATATATGGGAATTGAGTAATAACAAGAGAACCATATAATGGGGGGTGAATTTAATTAATAAAGTTCTGAGGGTCATGGTATGGTGGCTTTAACCAAAGGTTTAGCCATAGGGAAATTGAGAGAATATAAAGGCCTCTCATTAATGTTTTAACATATATAGTGTTAGTTGTTTAAAGTGCATGGGGTTTTGACCAATGAAAGAATAAATACAAAAAAAAAAAAAAAAAATTCGTTATCTTCTTTTGGTATAGAAAGGGAGGTGTGACATCTTGTCATTACATAAGCCCTCTAAATCAAAGAGAATCCTATAAACAATTTTAATCATAATGATGGTTATCATTTAAGCTAGTCCTCGCAACCCACCACCTATTTCTTATCATTTAAGCATGGTTCCTATAATTCAAAATCCAGCTCTCCTTAATCTTCCCTTCCCCTTAACAATACTCCTTCCCCATACCTTAGAGAATTATTCCCTTAATTAATATGTTTATATTTATATTTCTATATTTCTATATTTTTGTTTACTATTTTTCCTAACGAAAATTCCTTCCCCTTTTTCAATAATCTAAATTCTATTGTTTTCCTTTATTGATTAAAAATGTTTACTTTCAACAAAATCTACATCAAAAACTTTAGATTCAACTTACTTTACATCAAAAACTTAATATATTAACAAAACCCTTTCTTATTACATATATTTATAATTCTAATTTTATGTTATTCTGATTTTGATTTGAGTAGCTATTTATTTCTATTCTTCTTACCTTAGTTAACTAATAATCAATCATTGCTCCAATAACAAACATTTTAGTGAATTTTTTATTTAATTATTTAATTTAGTCAAACTTTTCATTTTTCTAACCTGGTTTAATTCTTTTTTTATTCAACATTTATATAAAATTAATTAATTCCAAAGGTTAATTCCATTTTATCCCCTTTTATTGAATTGTGTGCAAATAATTTTAAGAAAAATCTATTTATTTAATTTTTTATAAAATCCCCAAATATCTCCAATAATAATTAGTTTTCTTTTGTAGTCAAATGTCTCAACATTCCCTTTGGTCTCCAATTCTCTAACAACTAATTTTTCCATTCCCTATATATATTTAATGGTCAAGCACTATTTCTATCGTCAGCTAAGCTTCTTTCCCTTGAAGATGGTTGAATTTTCAATCGAAAATTCACGCCTTTGAGGTTTCTCCCCTAAAGATGGTTGAATTTTCAATCGAAAATTCACGCCTTTTGAGGTTTCAAGAAGCACTGAACACCATTATATATTACTGCGATAAATTTTCACCTTCAACCACAATATGGTAAAGGTTTGCATCTGCTTCACCTTTGGTGAAGCCCAACTTGATGAAATAGTTTTTGATATTCATGTAGCAAGCATGTGTTGTTTGTTTCACTCCATACAACAGTCGGTTGAGTATGCAGACATGCGACTCTCTGTCGAAGGTCTCAAATCCTTCCGGCTGATATATGTACACCTCTTCCTTAATCAATCCATTCAGGAATGTTGTCTTCACATCCAAGAGATGTATATTCCATCTCATCTACATTCAAAATGAAATAATAGATCTAATTGAAGAGTACCTTTATAATAGAGCAAACGTATCCTTGTAATATACTCGTTGTACTTTATATAACCCCTTCTCCACAAATCTAGCCTTGTATTTCTCCACAATCCCATAATTATAACTAGAAGTGTCTTATTTCAAAGGAAGTTGGTTCAAAATTAGTTGATAAATTCAATTTTAAATCATTTGAAACATTTGTTTAATCTACATCAACTAAATTATAGATATGTACATAACCTCTATCTATTTTTCAAGTACAATTGATACAATAACAAAATTTTGAAATACTAATGATTACTTCAAATGATATATATCTTATTTTAAAAATTCATGTTTATCATTAATAAATTACAATCTAGATATTCAACCATATAACCACAATGATATTATATATCACAATGCACAAACATAACACAATATTTACCCTCAAAAAACCCTTTTGGGGGGGAAACCCAACAATAGTTTTCTTTGTGAAATTCTTCATTTCAACAAGATATACATCTAATGCAGCAAGTCAATTATGAGGTCAAGCTAACCAATAAATTATTACCAAACATGTTCAAGTAGTTGTCTATTTAACTCAGGCAAATTCAAAATTCTTCCCTTTAAAATTGACTCTCTATGATGTTCAAATTTTGACCTCCCAGAATATTCCCATAAACTATACCTCCCTAGAGTTTCCGCATGCCCAAATTTTCAGCATATCTAGAATGTTACTCAAAAACTGTTCAAAAGTAAGTTCACAAGTATGAGTTCTAGAGAGATAGAAGTTAGAGATGAATTCATCCTTCTTGTCCTTTGTTCTTCTTCTCCTTAGCTTATATTCAAAGAGATTGTCTTTTCTTGTGTGAGTTCTAGTGGTACCTTAAGGAGGAGGTACATTTCTCAATATATAGTGGTATCTCTATCCAAATGGATTTTTCTCTTCACTCAGGATGAATTCATGAATTGATCCAAAAATTCAAAATTCAAATTTTGAAATTTTCTCTTTTAAATCACACATTAAGCATGTGTCTCATATTAATTATTTCAAGGGCTAATCAATGAAAACTACATGAATAACATGTCTCACAATTACATTATGTATTTCATGGGATAAAATATAAATTATCAACAACGGCCATAAGTACAAAAATCAAAAACCTCGAGGGTGTATGATTGAACCTATCATTCTCATCATTCCAACATCATTATAATGAACAAATTAAAGTATTTTGTGGTGGTTGGAACTTCATTAGGGAGATGTTGTGCTTTAAAAGGATATTTTATGTATTCATAAAAGATATGGATCCTCCATTCAATATTTTGCATTGCAATATCAAATTCATGATATATAAATATGTGTTGGATAAAGTTATCATTGATGTCAATGAGGAAACATTGTTGAAGAAGCCTTAGTTGAATCAAGCTCTAATATTCTCTAAATAAAAAATTATATGATCGTGATAAAAGCCTAGGTTCTTAGAAAAATCCCTATGTATCAAACCCTAGCAATTAGTGGTATAATCATAAGTTTTTAATGGTAAAAATGGAAAAGGGATATATTTTATGATTTGATATACCTAAATAATTTCATTCAATACGTTTTATCTCCACTAGGGTTGATTGGAAAGGCTCCCAAGAACTAGGAATTCTATTATACAATTATATTATACACACGGAATTGAATTGAGGGCTCTACACATAGGAAACAAAACAAAACTTTAAGAAGCTAAAGTAGATTAGAAATTTGGATTGCAAGTTGTGGAAAATCAGTGTGATTTTTTTTGTAACCAGTGGTGTTTATGGTGTTTGTAGTTTTAATTCTATGAGACCTATTCGTGAATTCCCTATTGATGACAGACCTAATAAACTATTGGAGCCTAATAATCTTGAAATGGATGTTTAAAATTGGTGCCTCTTGGTGCTTGCAAGGAAGTAGTCACTATACATATAGTGAAGAGAATTGTTCTATATGGTCTTTATCCTTTTCATAATGATACAAGATCTCAGAAATATAAGGAGCAATGCTTGAAGTATGATTTATGTTTTGCTGCAATAACCATGACTATGAGTCTAAATTATGTAAACTAAAGAGAACATAATTCATTAGTGGGTATACTCATGTTTTTTTACTACCATGTTGTTCTTGAAGAAATGTCATGTGCCAAAGGCGATTCCTTCTCATATTATTCCACATAAAATAAACATTTCGTAGTCATATTTAATACAAAGTTTGGCTCAATAGTCCATAAAATTTCCTTTCACATATGGAAACAAGTATAAATAAATAGTCAGACTCATATATGAAAGAAGAGGATATAGAAAGGATGAAATTTAGTTAATATTTTTGTGAAACCAGCTCCAAAAAGAGAGTAAAAGAGATATCAACACCTTAGAAATAATCCACTTCGAGGGAGAAACCTCCAATACATTACATGACTGAACAATTCTTTGATGATTCAAATTACAAAACCTCCTTTCTATATATAGGAGTACATGGGGCCATAATGTAATCCTAGTAGGGCCACAATGTAATCCTAGCTGACCTAAAAATAATAATTTAAGGGCACAATAATAACAATATGGGGGTTACAAGGGTACAATAATAACAATAAGTGGGTTACACTAACAATAATAAGGGAGTATACTAGTAATATAGGGACCTAACATGCCCCTCTCCTTCAAAAAAGTGTTGTCCTCAATGCTTGTGTAGCTCTGGGTGCTTCTGTATAAAATTCTCATCCTTCCATGTAGAATCTTCAGTGGGTAAGTTCTTCCACTTGATGAGATACTCTAAAATTGATCGATTTCGTAGCTGTCGAGTTCTTGTTTCCATGACTGCTTCACATTCCAATATGATTTTTCCTTCCTCATCAAGTTCTGGAAATATTGTTTGAACTCGAATATTTTCACCTATAACCTTCCTTAAGAATGAAACATGGAAAATTGGATGCACTCATGAAGAAGCAGGAAACTTCAATTTGTATGCCATAGTACCAAACTTTTGCAACACCTTGTAATAACCATAGTACTTTGGCAATAATTTATTATCCTTCTTAGTTTTCTTGAGGGACATTTGTTTGTATGGTTGTAGCCGTAAAAATACCCAGTCTCCTACATCAAAACGTCATGATTTTCCCGTTGATCTGCATGTTGTTTCATTCGATTTTGTGCCAAATTTAGGTTTTTCTTGAAGAGTTGGACAAATTCTCGTTGATGCCTGATGTGATCTTCCACTGCTTGAACCTTCAAATTTTCTCTTAAATATGATTTGATGGATGGTGGATGATATCCATAAAGTACCATAAATGGGGTCATTTTTACTGTAGTATGGAAGGAAGTGTTATACCACCATTCAGCTAGAGGTAACCACTTAACCAATTGTGTTTGTTTATCAGATACAAAAGAAGGAAGATATCCTTCCAAACATTTATTCACTATCTCTATTTGACCATCGAATTGAGGATGATAAGATGAGCTATGAGCTAATTGAGTACCCAAACGAGAAAATAATGCTATCCAAAATTTTTTAGTAAGAATGGGATCTTTGTCGCTCACAATAACTCTTGGGTTTCCATGTAGCTTTTGAATTTTGTCCATAAATGTAGTAGCAACTGTACTTTCTTTAAATGGGTGAGATAATGCACAAAAGTGTGCATATTTGGTAAATCTATCAACTGCCACCATGATGACACTCTTTCCTTCGGACTTAGGTAAAACAGTGATAAAATCCATTGAAATCTCCTCCCAACGTTGACTTGGAATGGATAAAGGTTGTAGAAGACCCGGGGTCTTAATTTTCTCAACTTTATTTTGCTAGTAAACCAAACATTCTGCCACAAAATTTTGAATATCAGATTTAAGGCCATCCCAGAAAAATCATTTCTTCAGCCTGTGGTAATTTTTAAAAAATACTGAGTGTCCTCCTAAATGAGAAGTGTGAAATTCCAAAAGAATATTTTGTTTTAGTTGGGAATTCTTACAAATATATAAGAAATCTTTGTACCACAAGGAACCATTTTTCCAACTAAATGTATCAGATGTACTAAGATCTTGTAGAAAATTTTGAATTAGTGTCCACACTTCTTCATCCTTCTTCCATTCATCTCTTTCTTCGATTATCTAATCTGATTGGATAATAGAAATGGCACAAAGAAATGCTTCCACCTCTTCGTTATTTCTTGAGAGTGCATCTGCAACAACATTTAGCTTCCATTTTTTGTATATTATTTCAAAGTCATAACCCAACATCTTTGTGACCCATTCTTGCTGCTCTTCTGAATATATTCTTTGTTCCAAAAAGTGTTTAGACTATCATGATCAGTTTTTACCTTGAAGTGTCTTCCCATTAGTTAAGTTCTCGATTGCTTTAGTGCATTCAGTATTGCTAACATTTCCTTCTCATAAATACGTTTCTGTAAATAATTTCCTTTGATTGGATGAATTTCAAAAGAAATGGGTCTTCCTTCTTGCATTAAAACAACACCAATTCCATTTCCTGAGGCATCACATTCCACAATGAAGGTTTTTGTGAAGTCTAGCAATTTTGAGACTGGTGCTAGGCACATTTCCTCTTGAAGATGTTCAAAGGCCTTAGTTGCTTCAGGAGTCCACGAAAATGCATCATTCTTCAATAATTTTGTTAGAGGTGCTGCTCTTCTCCCATAATTCTTAAAAAACTTTCGATAATACCCTATTAACCCGACAAATCCTCGCAACTGCTTTATGGTTGTGGGAGCTTTCCATTCCTTAATGGCTTTCATTTTGTTAGGGTCTAGCTTAACACCCTTGTGGGATACAATGTGACCCAAATATTCCAGCTCTTGTACTCCAAAGAAAAATTTGCATGTTTTTGCATATAATTGTTTCTCCTGCAATCGTTTGAGGACCCTATCAAGATGTTGAACATGATCCTTCCTAGAGCGACTATAGATTAGTATATCATTAAAAAATACTAGCACAAGTTTTCTAAGTAAGGGTTTGAAAATGGAATTCATCAACCCTTGAAATGTAGAAGGTGCATTGGTAAGGCCAAAATGCATGACCAAAAATTCATAATGACCCTCATGAGTTAGAAATGTTGTTTTGAGAATATCTTCAGTCTTCATTCTAATTTGATGATACCCTGAAAAAAGATCCAATTTGGTAAAATAAATTGCTCCATGTAATTTAGCCACTAATTCATCAATCACAGGAATGTGAAATTTATATTTAATTGTGAGCTTATTGAGCTCCTTATAATATAGACACATGCGCCATGATCCATCCTTGTTGTGTACCAATACTATAGGATCAGAGAAAGAACTTTGACTAGGTTGAATTATACCTAGCTCTAACATTTCTGTAATCATACGTTCAATTTTGCTCTTTTGGACATAAGGTTATCTATAAGGCCTGATGTTTGGAGGAACACTTCCTAGAATCAAATGAATAGCATGATCATGATTACAAAAACATGGGAGTCCTTTTGGAGTTTCAAAAAAATTGAAATGATTGTCCAAGACTTTTTGGAGATCTGCAGAAATAGATGATTTTGATGTTGAAACTTCTAGTGATCATAATTGTGAAATTATGCCTTGTAGTTATTTCTTTGGAAGCTTTGTCATGAAATTAGAGCTAGTTATCTTTACCGTCTTTCCTGCAATACCCCATAATTCGACTTCCTTTCCTTTTAAAAAAAATTCAAGAAAAGTTCTTGAAAATTGAAAGCTACCATCCCCAAAGATTGTAACCATTGTACTCCTTGTACAACATCAACACCTCCCATAGGAATGGAAAGCATTGGACTATTCAATACATATTCCCCCATGGTTAGGTTGATATTATGGCATTTTCTAGAGAAATTTATAGTTCCTCCATTTGCAACCATCACTTGACATTCTGGTGCTGGGTATATGAAACAATTCAATTCCTTGGCTACCTTACAATGAATAAAATTATGGGTACTACCTGAATCAATCAACACTATTACCTTTTTCTTCTTGATATGTCCTTCTATCTTGATATTTTGAGTGGTAATTCCTGCCAATGCATTACATGACATGGTCAGACTCATTTCTTCCTCTTCTTGGGTTTGTTCCTGGTGTATATCCTCTTCTTGTTCATTTTCTTCTTCCTCTTCACAATCTATGTAAAATAATTTCTTATCAGCACACTTATGACCTTTAGCGTATCTGCTATCACAACTGTAGCAAAGCCCTTTTTCTGTTTTTTCAACCAACTGTTGTGGTGTCAACCTTGTATGTTGTGGAAATCTAGGAGTGGTAACACTTCCCTCTTTATAGAAGTGAGTGGTAGGCTTCCTTGTCGCCATAACTTTACATTCAATTTTTCTTGCCCACCTGAATGCCTTCTCCAATGAATCAGGTTCCCAAACTCGAACTTCATGTTGGATTTTATCCTTTAAAGTACCTATGAAGAGATCAATCCTGTGTTCCCTTGGAATATTAGCTACCCTTATTTCAATTCTTGGAAGTCATCAATGTGCTCCCCCATTAAACCCTTTTGTTTTAGATTTATCAATTGGCTAAAGAAGGTGTTTCTCTTTGTATCCTCATAATGTGCTATCATTTCCTCTGTAAAAATTGATCAAGTGACAATTTTTTTATGGGAGCAAAGCCATCAATACCATACAAATGTATTTTTTTCTAAATGTAACATTTCAATGCGTACCTTTTGTGTGTTTTGCACATTATGGAGATAAAAATATTGTTCCATCTATAGTATCCATGTTACAGGAAAATTTTCATCAAGCTTCCTCATATCCATTTTTGGAATATGGTGGCTCTTCCCGCCAACATTATATTTAATGAAATCATGATTAACATTTATTTTTTTCTCATCATGAGTTTCCTCTACTATATTTTCACCATCAAAAAACATTTCTTTTATCAACTTTGTCAAACCTTCCATGTCTAATTTTAGATCATTCTTCATTTTTTCCATTTTAGATTCCATGCCAGCATCAATTCCATCTATCTTATATTCCATGCCATCTATCTTAGAATCCATACCATTATTCAAACCATCCATCTTATTTTCCACACCTTTCTTCAAACTTCCATGTCATTTTTTGTTGCTCTTTGTGAGAGAAAAATTTGTTGCACTTACTCTTGTAATTTTGAAGTGTCTTGTTGCCATTCTTCATCTTCATGAGTCATAGTAGAGCTTTCTAAAGGCTTAATGGGTGTTGAATTATTTTTTGGGGCCATTTTAGAATCCAATACTGATATCTATTCTACAATATGCCCTTGTAATCAATTCAACTTGATTCTTCAAACAAGACTTATGCAATTCGTAAAAACATTACACACCTTTTACTTTCTTTTGAGGAGCTCAATGTTGAAATTGAATTATCTCTATAATTTTGGATCCTAAATATCTGAAATTTATCCCTGTAGTATCCCTCTAAAGCTTCTTTCAAATGCCATAGGTCTGATCTTATTGGATTCTTCAATGCAAAGTTATGTCCATCTCCCATAATGACCCAATTTTGGACTGGTTCAGTAGAGAAAAATTGTATGAATTTCCACATGTCATTGTTTCCTCCTTTAGCTCTGAAATTGATAGACCTAAAACTATAGTCTGTGCACTTGTAGACACTTTTTACAACATTCCAATCCAATGATCAGAGAGAGAGCTATGAATATTTTCCCATGATCACCTCTTTGAGATGAAATTCATAAGCCTCAAAAAGCCCTAACTTCCATAGATCATATATCCGAAAATATTTCGAACCAATATCTGAAATTCTTTGAAGATGTTCCTCAGGATTGTGGCTTCGCACTCTATACATTTTAGCTTCTGAACCTTTGTAGAAAAAAAGTTATTATTAAAATACCATGATGACCTGTTAAGGTTAAATTTAGGAGCCTGCAAAATGACCTAATTTTCACAGATCATATCTTCGAAAATATTGCAAACCAAGCTCTGAAATTTTTTGATGATGTTCCACAGGAATTTAGCTTTGCATTATAAAAATTTTGGATTCTAACCCTTCGCAAAAAAAAGGTTATAGCGAAAACCTGGAGTAGTGAAACCCTAGAATCTCAAAGCTATGATACCAAATGTTGTGAAACCAGCTTAGAAAAGAGAAGAAAACAGATATCAAGGCCTTAGAAATAAGGAGCTTTGAAGTGGCAACCTCCAATACATTAGACGAATGAACAATTCTTTGATTATTCAAATTAGTAAACCTCCTTTCTATATATAGGAATCCATGGGGCCGTAATGTAATCCTAGTAGTGCCACAATGTAATCCTAGCCAACCAAACAATAATAATCTAAGGGCACAATAATAACAATATGTGGATTACAACGGTACAATAATAACAATAAGGGGGTTACACTAACAACAATGAGGGACTATACTAGTAATATAGGGACCTAACAAATATTTTGTGTTTGGGTCTTGATCTATACATTGTGTAAACCATGGTCTTGTAGTTTATAAGAAGTTAAGACCTAATCTAAGCTTGTAAACATAAGCTTATATTTGGCCATGTTATCATTAGAGTTGTGTCAAAAGAAGATCTCATATTTGTGGGACCTGTGGAGACCTATGGTGGCACATTTCTGGATCTTCTTGTAGCTAAGACCTATATTTTATAGTTCTAGAGGAATACAATCCTACAACCTCATGAAACTTGCAGTTAAGACCTATACATTAAAATATATTGCACCTAGACCTTAGCATGTTCTGCGGACTATGGAGGACATCCATTATACCTATGGAACCATCTTAGAAGAAATATGGAATTATTTCAAAATCTTCTACTAGGTTGGAGACTTTTGGAAAGAGTAAAATTTTGGAGAGGATTGCAACCTTGACACTATAATTTTGAGATTATTGAATACCTCTCAATTTTTACCTTATATCTTGATCAATACTAAAAAATTTCTTACAAGAGATCGACTTGTTGGAGACTTTGTGAATTATACAATGATCCAAATATTTTCTTGTCAACATAACTAGTTAGAAGTATAGTCTTTGGATTATTTTACTGTGTTACTATTTGGAATATTTTCTTTACAAAATTTCGTTGGAAGTTTCAAGAATAATTGAGCATACTTTCTAGGGGATTTTGATGACTTTTTTGTTAAAAATATTGTGGGGAAATTTGGATTTGAAGTTTAGCTTTGGAGTAGAATATATACATTCATTATAGCATTTACAATAGAACTGCTGAGAAATAATTTCCTCTATCAATTATCCTTTCATGAAAGTAGTATTCACATCCACTTTACGAAATTTCCATTGACTTTTTAGTGTTAAGGAAAAGATAATGTGGATGATGGCTCAGGTTTTTATCAGAGAACAAGTCTTGATTTTTTCTTGTCAAGTGAGCCATATAATTTGTACCTTTTCTTGTAGACCCACTTGCATCCAATTGGTTTAGTTTGAAATATAACATCCACCAAATTCCATGTACCATTATTAATAAGACCATCATATTTATCATGAAAAGTATATTATTCCGAAGGAATTTGGTTCAAAATTACTTGATAAATTACATTTTCAATCATTTGAAACATTTGTTTCATATACATCAACTAAATTATAAATATCTACATCACCTCTATTGATTTTTCAAGTACAGTTGATAAAATACTAATAATTACTTAAAATGATGTAGATCTTATTTCAACAATTCATGTTTCTCATTAGGCAATTACACTTTAGATATTAAACCATAAAACCACAATCATAGTAAATATCATAATGCACAAAGAGGACACAATATTTACACTAAAAAAACCCACTTGGCCGAAAAACCCTACAACCTTTTCTTAGTGAAATTCCTCATTTCAACAATAGATACATCTAATGAACCTAGTCAACTTTGTGATCAAGCTAACCAAAAAGTTATTATCAAACCTATTCAAGTAGCCCCATATTAAATTCAAGTCAATTAAAACCTATTCACTTCAACATAGATGCTCTTTGATGTCCTTAAGCCAAATATTGACCTCCTAGAATATTCTGAGAAACTCGGCTTCTCTAGAATTTTAGCATGCCCAAAATTCCTGGTTGTAGAGAATGTTACCCATAAACTACCGAACATACTTCTTTGTGAATTCCTCTCTCATATCAATACAATTTCCCCCCACCTCGAGGACACTATGGATCTTGAAGATTACTTATCTGTTCCATTCTTAGATGTCCTTTTCTCATGCCTTTCTCATGGTTCCCTTACCCACCAAGTATTTTTAAAGAAGACCCACACTGATAGGTATCATCATGCTAATTACCACAACCATAATCCTCATAAATATGTCATTCTTAAAGCCTTCGTTACCCTACCCATTCAAATCTACTAATCCCAATCCATTCCCAAGGAAATAACACATCTCAATAAAGATCTTAAGTCTAATGGTCACTCAAGCACTCATATGAGGAAAGCCTTCCATTCTCGCCTCCATCCCTACCCTAAAATCTACCCGTGCACCCCTCCCTTAGCCCAAGTTACCCTTCCTTGAATTCAAGTAGCTATAGATAAATTATGTAAGATCCTTTCTTAACAGAACATAAAAACATTTCTCAAACCCAATAAAACTACCAACTCGCTCTTTAAAAAAACCAAGTATAAACGTGACCCCATGACACGTCTTGGATTCTATGAAATCTCCTTATTCGGCAGAAGGTCTTACATAGGACAAACGAGAAGGTACTTAAAAGCCCGACTAAAAGAACACATGGGTGATACCATCCACAATTGCATTTCAAAATCTGCCATTGTTGAACATTCCCATTCTACCAAACACCTTATTTTTTTTTACAAGACCAAAAGCTTAGCTTCTACCCCATTTCACACCAACCGAGTCATTAGAGAAGCCCTCGAAATCAAAAATCATCCTATAAACAATTTTAATGATAATTATGGTTATCATTTAATCTACTCCTCGCAACCCACTACCTATTTCTTATTATTTAAGCATGGTTCTTATAAGTCGAAATACAACTCTCCCTAATATTCCCTTCCCCTTAACAATATTCCTTCCACATTACCTTAGAGAATTCTTCCCTTAATTAATATTTTTATATTTATATTTCTCTATTTCTATATTTCTATATTTTTGTTTACTATTTTTCCTAATGAAAAATCCCTCCCCCTTTTTCAATAATCTAAATTCTATGGATTTCCTTTACCGATTAAAAATCTTTATTTTCAACAAACTCTACATCAAAAATTTTAGATTCAACTTACTTTACATCAAAAATTCAATATATTCCTTCCTTTCATCTTACTTTAGAGATTACCACCTATATTAACAAAATCGTTTGTTAATACATATATTTATAATTCTCATTTTATTGTTTACCTCATTTTTTGAACTTTTATCAAAGATTATGTAATTTTTAATTCTAAATTTATTTTATTCTAATTTTAATTTGAGTAACTATTTATTTCTATTCTTCTTACCTTAGTTAACTAATAATCAATGATTACTCCAATAACAAAAATTTTAGTGAATGTTTTATTTAATTATTTAATTTAGCCAAAATTTTCATTTTTCTAACCTGGTTTAATTCTTTTTTTATTCAACTTTTATATTAAATTAATTAATTCCAAAGGTTAATTCCATTTTATCCCCCTTTTATCAAATTTTGTGCAAATAGTTTTAAGAAAAATCTATTTATTTAATTCTTTATAAAATCCTCCAATATCTCCAATAATAGTTTGTTTATTTTTCTTGTCAAATCTCTCAACGTTCCCTTTCATCTCCAATTATCTAATGACTAATTTTTCCATTACCTATATATATTTTATGGTCAAGCACTATTCCTATCATCAGTTGATCTTCTTTCCCCTGAAAATGGTTGAATTTTCAACCAGAAATTCATGCCTTTTGAGAAACATACACAACTTTCCAGAAGTTCTGAACACCATTATATAATACTATGATAAAATTTTCACCTTCAACCACAATATGGTAAAGGTCTGCATCTTCTTCACTTTTGGTGAAGCCCAACCCAATGAAATAGTTTTCGATCTTAATGTACCAAGAATGTGGTGCTTTTTTCACTCCATACAACACTCACTCGAGTATGCACACATGTGATTCTATCCTAAAATTCTTCCACCTGATATATGTACACCTCTTCCTTAATCAATCCATTGAGGAATGTTGTCTTTACATGCATGAGATGTATATTCCATCTCATCTGCATTCAAAGTGCAAGAATAGATCTAATTGAAGAGTACCTTTATACTAAAGAAAAGGTATCCTTGTAATCTAGTCGTTGTACCTGATAGAACCCTTCACCAGAAATCTAGCCTTGTATATATCCACACTCCCATTTGGTGCTTGCTTCACCTTGTAGATCCACTAGATTCTACAACCAAATTGTCCTTCAGTTTTGGGACAACTTCCAATCCATTGTTTCACATAATGGAGTCACCTCCTGAACAATGGAATCAGCCCATACTGGTTGGTCCACTACTTCCTCGAATGATGACGGTTTAGTCTCTACACTATCTCTCTTAAGAGTCATGTAGCGAGTGTATATATCATGGGACCGTCTCTACCTGCACTATGATGTGGGTGTTCCCACATCCTCTCTAGCATCATGCATCAATATGTAAGACTCTATAATACGCTTCCTTCCATATGTATTTTCCTTTCCATGGAGGTTTGAGAGAATATTGTCTTGAACACTTTCCAATAGAATCCTTCTTGCATCTTATATTTTCTTCTTCCATGAAACTAGATCTTGAAAATCTATTGTTTAATGCTTAGGAATATCATTGTCTATTAATTCCTTTAGCCCATTGTCTTCCAAAAATTCTTCCATTCTGTCTCTCCAAGGTATGTAATTTGAACTACCACCAAGGGCATATTCGAGTCTCAATCAAGATAAATACATCCTCATCATGTTGCCAGCCATGAGATGTAGACCCGCAAATTCGATTCACCTACACAAAACAAAATTGTATTCTTATATTCTAGACTAATTCCTATTTTAATACCATGTATATTCAAATTATAATTGTAATATCGTAAAACATTATACATAAATATACTCTAACAATTTTGGAAACCAATTTAGATCCTCAAATCAAAAAACATGAAAGCGAAAGAATTTTAATTTCACAAGAAAAATATTTTCCTAGGAAAATCCTTCGTTAAAATTCCTACTATATATGAGAATAAGCCAAAGAATATGAGAATACTAAAATTCTTTACCCATGTTCTTATATCTCCAATGTTTGAGGTATTCCCTCGGGATCGATCCTAGGTGTTTCATTGTTTGCAAGGTTTTTTTTTTTTTTTTTTCCATTTTCAAATATTGACATCGAATCTTCGAGGTAATCTAACATTCACATTAAATGGAGTCCACTAGGTTTACAATTTCACTTATGATTCATCTGATCATATTTTCCATGTTCATTATGTCCTCTATGACAGAGCCAAAACATTATCCTTCTCATTTACTCGAACTTGAGGTCAAGGGAGCTCCCATTTCCTTCACCCTTGTAATGGCTTCATCGCTCTTTTTTGTATCAGTGCATAACTCTCTTGGTTTGGATGATAAGTGGTAAATTCTTAGGGTTTCTCCCTTATCTCAGTATTCTCACATCAAACTGTGAGAGACATGGAAGCCACAATAAATGCAATAGAAGCAACAACCACTCAAAGCATCCAAAGAAAAGATGTAGATGTTTAGAATTTAGTGTCAAGTGTGAATCTTAATATAATATAGTTCCATAATATTGGAAAGAGAGCACTGAAAAAAAAGAGACATAGAGAGAAAGAGGGATTGAGAAGGGAGAGATGAAGAGAAAGGAGAGGAGATAAGATGCGAAAGAAGACTTGAGAGATATATGGACAGAAGGGGGAGAGAGAGAAGGAGGAAAAAATATCAAGGGGGGAGAGAGATTTAGAGAGGGAGGGAGATATTGAAAACTTTGGAGAGAGAGAGAGAGAGTTGGAGGGAAGTAAGAGAAAGAGACATGGGGGAGAGAGAAAGGGAGGTGGGAGAGAAAGGGAGAGAGATGAAGGAATAGAGAGATGAATCAAGAGAGAGAATGCAAGAAGAAATACATAGAGGGAGAAAAGTGGAGAGAGAGAAAGAGAGTGACAAGGCAGAAATGGAGAGAGAGTGAGACAGGAGAACAATGGGGAAGGGAGAAAGGGAGAGAAGGGGAAGGGAGAGAGAGACATAGAATGGGAAGAGAAAGTGAGGGAGAGAAAGAGGGAGAGAGACAAAGATAGATAGTTGTAGAGAAATAGAGTATGTATGTTTGTGGAATGAGATAGAGGCAATAAGAAAGATACACATAGATGAAAATATAGGTACAATATAGTATTATATAACCATCCTAGATCCATATTAACACTCGATCTATTAAGGGTTGAGAGGGACCAAATATTTGGAGGCGCAATCCATTCATCAAGTATCACACTCAAAAAAGAGGTGTCACCTATATGGATTAGATCCATTTGAGTGCTTGATATAGCTCGGATTAATATGGATCTAGGTTGGTTAATTAATAGAGATGGTAGTCTAAACTGATATTAAGAAAGACAAAGACCGATTTCATGGATTCAAGGAGAGAAGAACTAATATTCCTTAGAAAAAATAACTCCAAATTATTTTGGAAGGAGCTTCAACGGATAAAGATGCAAACTAAAAACAATATTACAACTTCTAAATGGTTTGACTATGCAAGAGAACTTTATGAGCAGGATCCCAAAGTTGACCCTCATCCTTTGGTCAACATTGATACAAAACTCTTCAATGTGCAAGAGGTAGATATGGGCATCAAGAAGTTAGGCATTGGAAAATAAAATATGTATTTGAACTACAAGGAGAGTCTAAAGTGGGGCTTAAAATTTCTTTCACCTCACATTTAAACATTTTTCAACATCACCATACAACAATGCTTTCCCACTGATTGGACAACCTATTTTTTAATACCTCTTTTCAAGAGTGTTGATGTGAATAGCCCTCCAACTATATGACCATAATGATACACCCCTTGGTTGAAAATATATTTGGAAGCATGTTAAAAAATAAAATCAGAAAGTGGGAAAAAGAAAGAGATAGATGTGTTAAAGGATAAGTAAGTTGTACACTTAAACATTCCACATTTGATCATGGTATAACTTTAAGGCACATCATTGACAGAGCTTGGGATAAAAAGGAAAAAGTATTTTGTTTCTTTGTTGATTTCAGAAAAGCCTTTGACATAGTTCGTAGGCATAAGCTTTGGCACAGAATGCAGGAACTTGGTGTTCCGAGGCATTTAAGAGCAGTTGTGCATAGAGTGTATAGGTGAAAGTAAAAATTAGAACTTCAACAGGAATTTAGGAAATTTTTAGAAGCGAAATCGGGGTGAAATGATCCAAATATATGAAGGAACACAATAAATTATGGAAATAGACATAAACATATAGATGCAGTGGAAATAAAACTTCATCTCATTAATAGTAGATGACTAAAATATGCTTACAAACATAATGGAAATAAGCTAGCTAAGGCGCTCGTAGCTTATCTCTGAGAAGAGATGTGATGACAACATGCCTTTGAACTATGTTAAAATGAGCCTTGAAGGCCTATTTATTGTTGAGAAGCAATAGAAAACCCTAAAAATAAAAAAGCCTAACCCTAGGAGATGATGTGCCAAAACTATTTGCCCCGTTTGGGTAAATTGGTGCATCAATCTTCCTAGGGACATAAATTTGGCACACGATCTTCATCTGATGCGCTCAATACGTATTTAGAAAGATATCTCTGAGTACAAAAACTTTTCAGTGAGAAACATTGGCCTATAATCCATGTTTCTCTCTTTTTTCCTAAAAATTTCGTTTAGGGCCTCAAAACGACTCTCGAAGTTCATGACCCAAAAAACTGCTAAAACTAGTAAGTTGTGCTAAAACTGAAAAACTAAAAGAATAGATTTTTGGGGCTCAAATGGAATATGTGGTTGGCCACCAATATCCACCTGGATTGTTACGGCCTCAAAACGGCTCCGGAAGTTCATGAATCAGAAAACTGCTAAAAATACTATGTTGTGTTCAAACTAAAAAATTGAAAGAAATGATGGTGCAGATCCAAATGGAATAGGCGGTTGGCCACCAATATCCATCCAAATCATTCCTCCCTCATTATAAATAAATAGCCCCAATTGCGTTAATTCCTCCATGAGAGGAAAATTCTACTAAACTTGGTATTGGATTTGTCCAGGATGTCGTGGATGTGCTAGCAGATGTGTTGGCGGATGCACTGGATACGTTCAATAAATTTGGTTACTTGAGACTATACATGTATGGATCATGTCCATGTAGTAACATGAGGTATGGAAACATCATGCAGTGGTGCGCCGAGGGGTCAGATCAATGGAGTGCTTGTCCTGACAATGTACATGAACCTCTGTGGGTAAGGATCAAATGTCCTCTTATTCCTCCACAAATTTTCCCATATGATGTAGCCATGAAAGGGAGCCCTTTTTTTAGGTTGAGGCCACAATATTCTTCTTTCCCTGTGAGCAAGTTGTAAGGAAAATAAATTTCCTATTTTGTAAATCAATCTTACTGTGTTGCTTTGCAATAGTTAAGGAGATGGCAAGAGGCAGTACTACCTCAAGTATACAGTAAAATTTATTTCCCAAAGTAATAACAACATACAGAGGCCTAGACTCATACGGAACATGTCACCTCCATAATTATGGTTGGCCATATAATACATTAGCTACATCAATATGAGAAACATCACAGAATACCTCTTTCGTAAATGACTTGATGTTGTATGGAAGGAGACACTATTAACGGACACGAATATCTCTACCAGGGTTAATCCACCTGATGGTACATGCCTGTGGGTGTGGTATGGTCGGTAGGCTGATATGATTCATGACCTATACTAAAATAAGGCTATTTTGGCTTCCGCTATTGACGAGGAATTCCAGTGGAGAACCCTTCACCCACATCTGTGAATGGAAGAGGCGCTCCCCCGCCTATGGATCCTCCCTCTGGAGCTTGATAGTGGCAACAATGGCACTGGGATCTACATCAATGATATGTCTCCCTTTTTTATCTCCCTTATCCAGTTCTAGCTCAAGATTAGAGCATGCATCTGATTCGGGAACCTTTAGTTTGACCACTATTGACTGTTTGGCTTGACACTCTTTTGTGCTGTGAGTGGGGTTGTTATGAAACTCACACCTCTTCCCTGTGTCCTTGTTTGGATTTGTGGTGTAGTTCTGATTCACCCCACTTTGGATTTCCCCCCTATTATGTGGTTTAATGGCACCTTTCCCTCGCTTAAGATTTGCGTATCCAAAGTCTCACTTCTTATACTTAAATTTATGCTTAATCTTGGTGGCATAGCGATATGTAGTGCCAAGCATGGTAATTTAGAGGAACTCCATTTCCTCTTGAATGTGTCTGTGGATACAGTTGTATTACTTGAGCACCAAATGTCTTTCTGAATCTTTAATAGCCAACTTTGTGCATAGGGTATGGAATAAATTTTCCAGTTCGTGCACATCTTGATCTCTTTGCTTTCGTAGCATGGTCCATTGGATGTATTTGTCCTCATAGCTCCCCACAAGGTAATTTTTTCCTTGATGTTGTCTTGGCACAAATTCCAAGTGGGTGTGGCTAAGAACAAAGAGGTTTCCCTCTCGTCCTTTTGATCACAGTAGGTTTCCCACCAATCTTTGATATGGGGGGCAGCTTTGAGGACTGCAAAAATAATATTTTCTTTGTCAGAGAAATCATGGACGGAGAAATACCCTTCCAGCAAATTCAACCATATATTTACGACGTCTACATCTATCTGGCCTTAAAATATATGAATTTCAAAGTTGACCTATACCCATAAAGGAGTGGCACATCCAGAGTTGCTGCAAGATGTATATGTGCTTCTAGTGTGCAACCCTTGAAGGATTTGGGTGAAGTTATCCATCATCGCGTATCTCTATTTCTCGAGGGCCTACTCAAGAGATATTTTGATAGGATATAATACTCCCTCATCTTTATTTTCTTCTGCTATGTGAGGTCAGAGGGGTTTTTGAGGCTAATCTTGCAAGGTTTCAACCAGATCGAGCTCTAACTCCTTATATCCCAACCGTGTTGGGGACATGCAAAGAAAAATATAGAAAGAGAAAATCGCTCTTATACCATTGATCTAGATTTATGAAGGTAAGAAAAAAATGTAGAAATATATATAAACATAGAGATTCAATGAAAATAAAACTTCATTTCGTTAATAACGGATGACTGAAATATGCTTACAGACAAAATGGAAATAAACTAGATAGGGCACTGGTAGCTTATCTCTCAGAAGAGATGTGACGGCTATAAGCCTCTGAAATATGTTACAATGAGTCTTGAAGGCCTATTTATAGTTGAGAAACAATATAAAACCATAAACATCCAAAAACCGAACCCTATGAGATGAATTGCAAAAACTATGGGCCCCGTTTGTGTAAATTGGTACATCAATCTTTCGAGGGACGTAACTTTGGCATACAATCTCCATTTTATGCGCTCAATACCTTGTTAGAAAGATATATCTAAGGAATTAAAAATTTGAGTGATTAATTTATAGACCCACGTTCCTCCCGATCTTCCAAAAAAAGTCGTTTAGGGACTCAAAACGGCTCCAGAAGTTTACGACCCGAAAAAATGCTAAAAATAGTAAGTGGTGCTGGAACTAGAAAATTGAAATAAATGATGGTGGTGGTTCAAATGGAATATGTGTATGGCCACCAATATCCACCTATATCATTAGTACCTCAAAACAACTTCAGAAGTTCATGACCCGAAAAACAGCTAAAAATAGTAAATTGTGCTGAAACTGAAAAATTGAAAGAACCGATGGTGTGGGTCCAAATGGAATAGGTGGGTGGACACCAATATCCAGATGGATCATTCCTCCATCCTTAGGAATAAATTTTCCCCATTGCGTTAAGTTCCTCCATGAGAGGAAAATTCTGTTGAACTTGGTATTGGATTTTTCGAGGATGTTGTGGACGTGCTGGCGGACGTGTTGGATATCTTAAATAAATTTGGTTGCCTCCGATAGTATTTGTGTGGATTATGTCTGTATAGTCGCATGAGGTATTTTAAAATTAGGCAACAATGCATCAGGGGTCATATCAATGGATTGCTTGTCCTGATAGTGTAGAGGAACATTTTTGGGTAAGGAGAAAATTTCCTCGTATTCCTCCATGAATTTGTCTTTCTGCTGTAGCTATGCAAGTGAGCCCTATTTTGAGGTTCTAGCCACAATCTTCTTCTTCCCTTGTTAGTGATTTTTAAAGAAAATAAATTTCCTGGTTTGGAAATCAATCTTACTGCATTGTTTTGCAATAGTCAAAGAGATGGTAGGAGTGGGTACTACCTCTAGTATCTGGTACAATTTACTTCCCAAAGTAATAAGTACAGAATGAGGCCTAGAATCATACACATCATGTCACCTCCACAATTATGGTTGGCCCAATAATACATCAGCTACATCAAGAGGAGCAACATCTCACAATACCTCATCTTTGAATAGCTTGATGATGTACGAAAGGCGACAATATTGGCGGACGTGGAGATCTCTCCCAGGTTTAAGCCACCCGATGGTATACAACTATGGGTGTGTTATGGTCGGTAGGCTGAGGCACCTGATAAAATCTACTAAAATGAGGTTCTTTCGGCTTCCACTATCAATGAATCCACTATCAATGAGGAATTGCGGTGGAGAACCTTCACCCACATGCAGCAAATGAAGCGCTCTCTTCAGGACATATGTCCTCGAGATCCTCCCTTTGGAGCTTGGTGGTGGAAAAAATGGCATTGGGGTCCACATCAATGATATAATTCCATTTTTCATCTCCCTTGTTTGGTTCTGCCTTGGGATCAGAACATGCATCTGATTCGAGTGCCTTTAGTTCGGCCACCAATAACTATTTGGCTCGACACTCATTTGGGTTGTGAGTGGGGCTTTTATGAAACTCATAGCAATTTCGTGCATCCTTCATGGGGTTTTTGGTGTTATTATATGTTGCCCCTCTTTGGCTTTGCCCCTTTTTCTCTGGTTTGAGGGCGCCTTTCCCTGGCTTCATATTTGTGGATCAAAATTCTTGCTTCTTCTGCTTAAATTTATGCTTTATCTTGGCGGCATGGTGACATGCCATGCCAAGCGAGGTAATGTCGAGGAACTCTATTTCATCCTAAATTTCTTTTTGCAGATAGTTGTAGTACTTCAGCACCAAATTTCTCTCAGAATATTTAAAACCCAAATTTGTGCACAGGGTATGGAAAAACTTCATCACTTCATGAACATCTTGATCCCTTTGTTGCCGCAGCATGGTATATTGGATGTATTTGTCATCATAGCTCTCCAGAGGGTTATATTGTTCCTTGAAGTAATCTCGGAATGAATTCCAAGTGGGTGTGGCCGAGAAAAAAGAGGGTTCCCTCTCATCACTTTGCTCATAGTTTGTTTCCCACAAGTCTTTGACATGGGGGGCGGCTTTGAGGAGTGCAAAAATAATATTTTCTTCGTTACAGAAATCATGGACCAAGAAATACCCTTCCTGCAAATTCAACCATCTATCTACAATGTCTGCATCTATCTGGCCTTCAAATACAGGAATGTTGAAGTTGACCTATACCTTAAAAGGACCAGCACCTCCAGAGTAGCTATAGGATGTAGATGTGCTTCCCATGGGCATTTGTTGAAGGATCTAGGAAAATTTATCCATCATTGTGTTCCTCTGTCTCTCGAGGGCCTCCTTGAGAATTTTTTTTATAGGATCTCCTACTCCCTCATGCTTCTTTTCTTCCACCATGGGAGGTGTTTGGGGTTTACAAGGCTAATCTTACAAGGGCTCAACCAGATTGAGCCCTAACTCCTTATACCTAAACTGTATTGGGGACATGCAAAGAAAAACAAAGAAAGAGTAGACCGCTATGGTACCACTAATTTGGATTTATGCAGGAATGCAATAAAATATAGAAATAGACATTAACATGGAGATTCAATGGAAATAAAACTTCATTTCATTAATAACAAATGAATGAAATATGCTTACAGAAAAAATGGAAGTAAACTAGCTGTGGTGCTTGTAGCTTATCTCTAAGAAGAGATGTGGTGGCTATAGTTATATGAACTATGTTATAATGAGGCTCAAAGGACAATTTATTGTTCAGAAACAATAGAACACCCTAAACATCCAAAAACCTAATCCTAGGAGATAAAGTACCAAAATTGTGGGCCAAGTTTGGGTAAATTGGTACATCAATCTTCTCGTGGACGTTACTTTGGCATACGAACTTTTTTTGACATGCTCAATACCTAGTTAGAAATATCTACCTGAGGAATACAAATTTCGATGGATTAGACCAATGTTTCTCCCAGATTTCCCAAAAAATAGAGTTTAGTGCCTCAAAACATCTCCGAATGTTCAAGCCCCGAGAAACTGCTAAAATTAGTAAGTTGTGCTGAAAATGAAAAAATGAAAGAATCGATGGTGGGGGTTCAAATGGAATAGGAGAGTGGACACCAATATACACCTAGATGATTAGGGCATCAAAACGGCTATGGAAGTTCATAACCTAAAAAACTACTAAAAATAGTAAGTTGTGTTGAAAGTGAAGAATTGAATGAACTGATGGTGCCAGTCTAAATGGAATAGGTGGGTGGCCACCAATATCCACCTGGATCATCAAACAACGTTTCCCATTGTCTGCTACCCTCTTTGGTTTATATATCGACAACCTTGAATAGTGGCTAAATTTCAAGGGGGTGACAGTATTCATTTGAAAAAGTTTGTTATAAGGCTTCTTTTATATGCAGATGACCATATGACAACGTATTTTATAGTTGTGGAAACATTGTGGAAGAAGTTTGAGGAAACATTCTGGAAGATGTTGTGGATTAAAAATACCTTGGAATTGACATCAACAATAATCTAAGATGGGATGGATGTAGAAAAAAATAACTTTTTGGGGTTTCAAAGCATTATATTCTTTTCAAAATAAGTGTAGATAGGAAGAGTTATGCCTTTTGAAAACCTCTCTAATTATTTTTGGCTTTTTAATGATGTAATTCCTGTGTTAGTAACACCTAGCATTTAAAAATAATATTAATATTACAGTTTAGTGTCAAACACATGTGTACTTCATTTGAGTTCAATTTACATGTGATATTTAAAACACTTACATTAGATATATGTCTTTCAGATTAATCACATAGCTATGATATAACCATTAAAAAATAGAAGTTAGAAAGCTAGCTCTTGTTGAGTTAGTTATTTAATTAGTAGTTAAAAATTTTATTTAAATATTTAGTAACTATTAACAATTTTAAGATGATAAAATAAAATATTTCAAAAATGTTTTTAATCATTTAAAAATTATTTATTAGATAAATATTTTAATATTTTAATAAATATTTTAAATATTTAATAAAAATTTTGATTAATATTAAAATAAAATATATTTTTTAATAATATCGAAAAATATATTATATTTATTAAGAAATAAAAATAAGGGATGAGATAAGAAAATAAATGTTAAGGAAAAATAAAAGGAAAGAGACCACCACAGAGGGGAAATTTTAGGAAAAAATCACCTTAAAACAAGGTGAAAATAAATAAGGATAAGCGATCCCAAACTCTTACCATGCCTTCCAATACAGCCAAGATTTTCCCACATGCAAGAACTGATGTGCTGGAGCAATATTGGGGAAGAAATTAAAAAATTGATTATATTTTTACTTTTTGATCCAGGAGATGGGGGAGCATTTGTAATTCCTTCAATGTTTAATATGGAATTGAAATATAACACTTGAACAAATTAATAAAAAAAATTCAATGCAAATATTATCTTACCGACAAAGAGTGGTGAAAAATATAGATTGTATATATTATAAAAAATAAATGAAAATAAAAAATTTATAAAATGGTTAAAATAAGTACTTTGTTAGTGTGTTGTTCAAGATGAACGAGAAGTGTGTATATAAAGAGAGAAGGTAAAAGACTTTCTATGTTAGAAATAAACATAAAAACATCTTGTGGTTACAACATTAAATATTATTGTCTTACTTAAAATGAAGGAGATATGTAATTCATTCTATTGATATTGAGATGTAATATTTATAATAATTATTAATAACAAAAATATGGATGTAAATATCTAGCTATCTATTTATCTAAATAAAAAGAACCAAACTATATATTTTCTATAAAACAAAACAAAATAATTTATGGTTAAAAAATTATATATATAAAACAAATGAAACAAAACAAAATAATTTAGGGTTAAAACATTTTTTAGCTTGTTGAATCTAATTAAAATTATTTTGTTATTTGTATTTTATAAATAAAAAATGATTTGTGTTATTAAAATTCTCTTTATTTTAAATTATATACTTATTTTTTAATTCTAAAATTTAATTAAGAGCTTATTTTTAGCCTTATTCTAGGGGAGATAATCTTCGAAGGTCATATATTTTTTCGATGTATCTTTGCACCTTTTGAAGAAATTGCTACATCACAATTACAAATAAAAAACCTTCGGTGTATCTTTCCACATTTTGGGGAAATTGCTAGTATTTACTCATTATATATATTTTAATACACCACACCCCATTATAATTGAGTTAACCAAAGAGTGGATTGACTAGTAGAGTGAGGGATCCAGAGAAGGGCGAGTGAACAAGTGAGTAGTGAAGACCATTATATTTGGGCACAAATCAACGACGAAGATTAAATCACAAACAATGCAATTTCACACATCGACAAATTTGGTGTTTAGCGAATAAAACATCATTATAAGTTGTTTTCAATGCGATGTGATGCGATCACAGATTGCATAGGATATGGTGAAATCATTATGTTAAGTTATAAAATGTGTGCAATATGTGAATGTGATAAGTTGTGGACATTGTTATGTGACATATTAATCGCAACATCGCATCGATGGTATTATAATTTTGACGTTAATGTTATTTTTTAAAACACGCGGTATGTGGTAAAGGGAAACCTGCGATATTGTTTTAGAACCCGATTGCAATATGTTCAAAACTTCCAAAGCTGTTAAGTTGCAATCCGTCGTCAAGTTAAAGGGAGTTTATGTGGGCCATAACCCACAGGTCCACGATAAATTGTGTAAATTGTAGTTCCATGCTGCATCAACTGGTATCAGAGCAGGGAAATATTTCCTACAAGAAGAGTTTTGCGTGTAAAGGAAGAAGGTACAACTACGTTGAAGATTATTGAGCATGTGATATTTATATTTTGTGCAGGTAGTAGCAAAAGAAGGTGATAAAATTTGTAGCAACCTAGAGCCAGGAGTGCTCCAATGGTTCCAAAGGAGAGAACAAGGGAGATGCCAAAAGATAAAGCTTAGAGGAGAGAAGATTAGTGAGGTAAAGTGTAGGAGGGAGGACTTGCTACTACAATGGTTTGTTAAAGCTCAAAGAAATATCACAAAGGCAATTCCACAGAGGATGTGGGTAGAATTGCAAAAGAAGAAGACTTGGTACTGATAGCAAGCAACAGAATTGTTATAGAGACAAAGAAGGCATATGACCAGGAGGTCATAATTTTTTTTTACCTTCGGTGCCTAATGCAGGAGCATCGGATAATATTAATTAAAAATTGGAGTCCAACACTACAGAAGGAGAAAATGGACAAGCATTGGTGAATGGGGCCTAATTTATGTGAAACTGAGTTAAAATGATGGAAGCGATAAGTCTCTAGAAGATTTGATTTATTGTAATTAGCTGCCATGTAATCGAACAGAGATATTTCAGGGGGTTAGTTGAGTGATTGTGAGAGACTTACTTGTGGATATTAGATGATACAGTCGCTTGAAATTTCTTTATAAATATGAGTCTTTATTGTAGGTTTAAAAGGGAAAAAAGTGCAATGTAGCTTGGGAATGAAATTGTGATTCAGGCCTTAGTGGCCTTAGTATGTATTCGAGCTTGATGAAATAATGAAATTGTGTGTATCCAGGGATAATCTAGAATTTTTTATATCTTTATGTTTCATGAATGTTTTTATTTCAATAATTTGTTTGAATTTTTCTGAGAATTGCAATCTTTCTATGAGATGACGAGAAGCTCCACAGAACTATGGCGTGCCATACTATTTGAATAAAAAATTGTTGTTAAGTTTTAAGAGTGGATTGACTGGAAAAGTGAGTGACGTAGAGAAGGGTGACTGAATTAGCGAGTATTGGGGATTGATAGATCTCAGTGCACATCAACGGTGAATATTAAATCGCAAACATTGTGATTTCACACATTGGAAAGTTTGACGTTTAGCGAATAAGACATTGCTGTAAGTTGTTTTTCATGCGATGCGATGCGATTGAAGATTGCATAGGATAGGGTGAAACTATTATGCTAAGTTATAAAATGTGCACAATATGTGAATGTGATAATTTGTGTATGGTGCGATGTGACATCATCATCACAACATCCAATTGATGAAATTATAAGTTTGACGTTAAGGTTATTTGTTAAAATCTGCGATATGCGGTTAAGGGAAACCTGCGATATTGTTTTGGAAGATGATTGAAATCAGTTTAAAACTGCTAAGGTTTTTAATTTGTAATCCTCCATCAAGTTAAACGGATTTTACGTGGGCCATAACCCATAGGTGCACAGTAAATAATGTGAATTGCAGTTTCGTGCTACATCACCTTCGCATTCTTCCAATTTGATTTCCACCATGCCACAATGCCATCGCATGTGTTTTCGCAGAGGTGGAAGTCGTGTCTCTCCCTCCCATCCACCCATTCACGCCATGGTTGAGAGGACTATCAACTTTTCACTGAATTTGGACACGCGAGAGGTCCTGGATCCTCATTAATTCTCTACCCATTTATCGTTGCACCTTCCTGAAGCCTCTCCTGGCCCATCTAGCTCACACTTCAGGAAGCATATGCATAAGTCCACGATGTCTCCTCCCTCCCTCAATATTCCATCCAAAATGGTGGCGCTGCCGCTTAAGTCTACCGAGGACATCTCTAATAGATGTGGTAGTTGCAGATATAATGAGAACATAAAATATTCTGAGATACATGCCCACTCAATCTCCTCCCTAGAAGTGGAGCCCTAGTTATCCAAGCACGAGGATGACATCTCTGCGTACAGGTGCTTCATCGAGGAAGAGACGCCTTGTCATCCTTTGTAGGATGATAAGGAGCATCAAGCTTAATGTCATGGTTCCCAATTGTCATGATTTTCTCTGTTATGGTCATGTTCTCTTTTCTTTTAATTTCTCGCACTGTCTATTTTTGTTAAAAGCTGGTTTTCCCACAAGGGTAGGATTTTACTTGATACATGGACTGGTTTCTTAAGCTTGTTTCCCCTCCCAGGGTAGCCGCACTTTTGTTTTTTTGAACTTTCTATTTCCCTCCGGAATTGGCTAATGCAGAAATTCTGGATGGATGAAAAATGTATCTCTGTGCTTTTTTTTATATAATAGAAGTAGCCATATTTAGAAAAAAATATATTGTATTGGTTATAAATATGATCCATCTTACTACCAAGTGAAATGATGATGGTTTTTTTGTTGCACATTTCCATGTTTTCCTATTATATTTTTAGAATATTAAATGAATTGGACCACCCCCATACCATCTCATTTTATATGTATAAACACTTCAACTATATTCTTTCTTCCATAATTATTTTTAATTATTAAAATAATTTTTCAAGGGTGAGATAACCATCTAAATGTACTACTCAATGCAACATTTCATTTCATATTGGAGAAATTAATTTTAATCCTCAATTTGATGATGTATATATACATTTTGTGTTCTATATTACTTTATACAGTTATTGTTACTCTTTTTTCATATGCGATGCTAAAATGTTATCGACATGCTATTTATCAATATATGTGGATCATGTGCATCATATTGTTTGTACATATAACATAGTAGATTCACTCATAAACATATTATTATGATCGGGGGGGAGGTTTGGGATTTTAACTCAATCATAGAGTAATGGCATGGTAAGATAGGTGAACCTTTAGGTTTTTTTCAACTCAAAACTATTTCTAATTCTTTTTGATAGGATGGGATTGAGTAATTGAACACATTGAAAATTTTATTAAAAGGAGACAATTATATATGCATTGATATTTTCTGTGGTTTCATCTACCCACAAGTTGAATAGTTGTTCCTATTCACCTAGATAAATATTTAATTTATTCTATATAAATATTTACAAAAGAAAAATCCAATGTATTATGTATGTGATGCTCCTGCTCTCCTCACGATTCGAAGGTGTGTTTGCAAGTGCAAGCATCTTCTTAAGCTTTCAATTTTTTTTCTTTCAAGCACTATGGTGAAGATGTTTTCAATTTCCCCACTTATGGAATAATGTATAAGCTAAAAGGTATTTCTCTACATGATGTCGAATAAAATGGTACCTTTTGTAATGTTCTTGATTTGAAACTCGTGGATCTTAAGTTTCTAGGTCAGTTGATCGCATAAGTGTTGTTAATCGAGAATGGAACAAAATTCAAATATTTCTCTTTAAAATCCTTTCATATGTTCCCTAAGCAACACAATTTCCTTTTATGACTAAAAAATAGGAACATATTCTACCTATATTGTGGAATATGGTAGAACAAATTTTTTATATGATCTCAAAGATATTTTTATTGATCCAAGAATAATGTTGTATCATAAAGTAGACACTCCATATAAAGTTCTCATAATCTATATGAAAAATGATTTTGAACTTCTTCACTCTCAAATATTTGCATCTAAATTGCAAAGTTCCCTTCAAATACCTTAGAGATGTCTTTTGTAGCATGTCAATATTCTTCGCAAGGTTTTTGCATGAACCTAGAAAGGATCCCAATTAAATTGAAATATTTTTATTGGTGATATTAAGGTTGATAAGGCTCTCCACATTGTGTATATTTAGTTCCATCCTCAAATAAATTCCCCTCTTTTAATTTTAGCTTCATCTTTTGTACCATTGGAGTAGACAGAGAATTACAACAAACCTTGCCAAATTTATTCAATATCTCTCCAATGTACCTTTTATGGTCTAAGATGAATATGTACCTTGGATTATGCGTGACTTAAATACATAGGTAGTAGTGAATATGTCCCATGTTTGTGAACCTAAATACCTTCTTTAGTTATTTCTTCATGGATGAAAAATTTGTTTCATTATTCCATATCACCAAAATGTCAATTATATATAGCACAAGATAATGAATAATTTTTCCAACAATCTTGAAAAACAAATTTTCATCACAAAAATTAAAATTCTTGAAATTTAACTTCAAAATATACTTAGATTTATGTACCATGTATCAATGTTATTTCTTTATACCATACGAAAACATGTTAAGCATGTACACATATTCTCTCAACCCTTCATAGCAATCTTTTTGGTTGAGAAATATATACATTCTCTTTCAAGTCTCCATTGAAGACATTTAACTTTGCACTCTATGATGAATCATCCACCAATTCTATGTTTTTGAACCCAACAATGCATGAAAGGTATCCCATTTTGGTATGTCAGAAGACATATTCATATTCTGTTCCTTATTTATATGCATATACTTTCACCAAAACCCTCATTATATGCTTGTCAAGAGAGCCATCTAAGTTGTATTGGTTCATTTCTCTAGAGATTTTTATTGGTTATTATAAATAAATTTGTAGCCAATATTTTTGATTCCAAATGCAGGATCCACCATATTCCATGCCCCATTCCTAATGAGAACATCATGCTTCTCCTACATGGCTTCTTTCAATTCATCATGAAAAGTTACTTGTTAAAAGGAATTTGTTTCAATGCTATAGATAAATTCAATTCAAAATCATGTGAAATGTCCATGTAATTTACTTCACATAAAGATGAATTATCAACATACCCTCTACCATATTTTCCTATTTATCTTATAGTTAATTTCTTTCTAAATTCATTAGGATGAATAGTTACAAGTGTCTTTATGAGCCACTTTGAACATTTTTGTTATGGTCTAGGTTTCCCTACTAAGTGATATGGTGATTCATCCCGATAAATGTTGATACTTTCATTCCTCTCAATCACATTATCTATTTGAACTCACTATTCTAATAAATTGGTCGGATATTATTCATGAGGAGGAGATGACATTTAAAAATGAGTTTCCAAGTATTAGTCCAAGTTATGGATCCCCCTTATATATTTGGAATATCATCATCAAAATGACGATACATACTTACATGGGTGATTATATATGGTCAAAATATCACTCAATTATCTTGTCAGTCTTAGTGGATTTAATAAAAAACACATCTCTAGAAATAATTAATTTTTTACCTCATTGTAAAACTAACGTGCCTTTGTGGTATTTGAGTACCCCAAGAAGATACACTTTTGACTCCTTGCTCCTAGTTTTTTTCTCTTCTTCTTAATAATTAAGGCATAATAGATGGAACCAAAGACGCTAAGATGTATCACCAAAGGGATGTAAGGATGACATATTTCATATGAAGTAATCATAATATACACTCCTAGTTCTCACCTATACTACATAGAACTATATCATCACAAAAGTCAACATCACATTATTGAAAAAGACATGAAATGTACCCTATTCAATAGTGTTTTGTTCATCCTTTCTATTACCTCATTAATTTAAAGATTGTATTGAATAGTGGTTTCATCACCTAGTCTGATATTTGATCACATGCTAGAGAAGGTAGCTTTGAAAATAGTTTGAGCTAGATCCCACTCCATTGTCTAACCAAAGAGATATACTAGATTTTTCTGCATTTCCAATATATAAATGAAAATTTTTAAATGTTTAAAATGGTTGAGACTTATCTACTTTCAAAAAATATATTGAAAACATTTTGGTGTAGTCATCAATAAATTCCAGGTTCCATTTATTACCAAAATTATACGCAGTATCCATAGGGCCACACAAATAGAGGTGTATCAATTTTAACTCTATAAATTATCTCAAAGTGGAATCATGATAATGTTGTTTATTTCATTTCTAAAGGATAGATGCCACATAACATGGCAAAAAATTTTACCAGACAATGAATAATATCAAATTTGAAGTGAAAAAATATAACATGGCACAAAAGATTACGAGACAATGTACCTTCATCATAGTGAGAAAAATATGTCAAATTTTTTTCCCATGTAAATTTTCATTTTAGATTCAATAAATTTGCATCCTCCCATATTTTCATGGCGACCATTTTGTTGGGAGACTGCCTCATTTCAACTTCTCCATTAACCATGCGAATGGATTTGTCATGCTATTGAATATGAAAAAGAGATGACAAGTTCCTTTAAAATTCAAGGAGATAAAGGAAATAATTCAAAACAATATTTGGGAATCTAGGAAATTTGAGCCTCATGGTACCAATTCCTATAGGTTTGATATTGGATCTATCTATAAGGTATGTTTCATCCTCTACAATGCCATTCAATTCTTCACAAATTTTTCATAGGAATGTAAATTTGTGACAAGTATCACAAATGTCAAGTTCTGAACAATTCTTCATTTATACCGATATTTCAATGAGGAATAGAAAAATGATCAGGTTAGGATCTTTAATTTTTTCTTCCTTTTGTTCATCATTTTTCCTCGATATTCTACCATGACATGTTGCGTTCTTTTGCTTCATGTCCATTCTTTCCACAAATAAACACAATGAAGATCAAATCTCTCACCTTGATTTTTCATATCCTCTGCCTCTCAAATGTTTCTAACCACATCATATCTTATTAACATGTCCTCTTAAAGAATCATGTGCTTAATTATTCCCTTTTTTTAGCAAAAAACATTGTGTCTCCAATTGGATGACACATTTTCTCATAGAATTCTTCTCACAATCTACAGTTTTCTTCACCAAAGTGTCAAAATTGAGGGACTTTAGTTGTCCAGTACCTTGAAGTTATTCAAGATAGTGATAATATGTGGGATAGAGTGTTATAATAATGATTACATTGAGAGGGGGTAGTGATTAAGTGCAATGGAAAATTTTAGTCAACTTAATCAATCAATCAAAATTGTAATCACATCAACACATGAAAACACTAGATGTACATGGAAACCCTTGTAGGAGAAAACAAAAAATATATTTATATTCTTTAGTTTTCTATTACATTAATCTGAAAGCACCAACCTACTAGAGGAAGTAACCCCCAAAAATAAATTTGTAGGAAACAACCTGCTATAGGAACCAATTCCCAAATATGTGCAAGCACCGTCTTGTTGTAGGCTACAATTGGATGTAGGCACCAACCTATGAAATATGCAGGGACCAACTTGCAGTGGGATTCAACCTAATTGAGGCACCAACCTCTAAAATATGGTGGACCACTTTCCACAATATTTCAAACTAGATCCACAAGTTTAAAGACATGCAATTTAACTTATTTTTCAATCATCAATCTTCAACATCTTCTTTATTTCAAAACCTATTCATGAGATCCGGACCATACTGACAAGAAAAATAACCTTCCATTGTAAAAAATCTATCTTCATGACCTCGCAGGCCCCCCTTTCAAATAACAAAAGAACTCTAACCAAATCCCCTTTTACAAAATTCAATCTAGCCCTCAAAATAACCTATAAAAACATTTTTTGTGAGTGGTGGCATAATTGGTTAAAATCACATTGAAAGGCCCTTATGTATCCACATGATCGTAAGTTCAATCCCCCCTAATATGTATCACAAGCCAAAATTAAAAATAATATATTCCATAAAAACATTATAAAAAATAATTATCCTATAGAATGGACATTTCTTGTTCGCTTCCTACAAAATGAGCCTTTTGGTCATGCATTCTACAAAATGTACATTTCCATTTTTTTATTAGATCAAAAAAATGCACATTTGAGAGTATAATAAAAAAATTTCATACTCGGCCAAACTTGAACCCTCGACGTCTTCTGGTGCGAGAAAACACATCATCAACTACATTGTTTTATTACTCATTCAATCCTCCTAATGTATATCCATGTCATACCTTTGACACCAATCAAATCACACCAAATAGAGCTAGGCAGCACACATTTATGCCAATCAAACCTTGGAGAGCTAATTTATACACACTGCGCCATCTTACCTTGGAGAGATAGGTCATATATATTACACCAATCATACCTCAGTGAGTCAAGTGATATGCCTAATGCCAACCATAGCTTGGAGAGATCTT